>JAEIGF010000593.1:3652500-4202500 GCA_018903485.1 Drosophila littoralis | reverse complement strand
TTTCACTTTATAGATATCACCACCTCCACGCTAACACCTCAGAGCTATAAGTCATGTTAATAACCCAACTTATATTGCCAACCAATCTAAGCCACAATTTTAATACAATTGACTCTTTGAGAATACACAAATATTCTATGGTACAATAATATATACTGTAGAAAATTTCATTAAGATCGGTTAAGAGAAAACCAAAGTTATATGTAATTGCGCAATTGGATGGCACAGCTAGAGAAGACATCAAGAATTTGTGTACACACACATTCATGCGCGTCTGCTTCGCATTCTAACAGCATTGTAATTGCGATTTCTGTAATGCTATTTTAGTTCGTTTTTTTTTCAATAATACTTAAATATTGGTGTGGCTGTTGAGTGGAGGCATAGCAAGTGTTGCGGTCTGTCGCGAGTTCGAGCGCTACCTGGGAAAGTATTTGTTTTTTTTTTTTTGCTGGTTTGTCTTTTGAGTAGAGTCGTCCGCAAGTAATACGGTCAGTTGCGAGCTCGAACCCTGCCAAGGGAACTGTTTTTTTTAATTTATCTTTATTACTTCAAACGAGCGCGTTGCGCGAACTGCATTTGGTGTTTTAATAAGAGTGTTCAGGGTATTCCCTAGTCGGGAGCTCCCGACTAGAACCTCCCGCTGCCACCGTAGAGCTATAAATCAAGCTAATAACTCAACTTGTATTGGTAACCAATTTAATCTACAATTTAAATACAATTGACTTTTTAAGAATACACAAATATTCTAAGGTACAATAAGATATACTGTAGAAAATTTCATTACGATCGGAATTGACTTTTTGAGAATTTCTTGCATTAGAATAAGAGGGTTCAGGGTGTCCCCTAGCGGGAGCTCCCGACTAGAACATTTTACTTGTTTTTTTTAATATATTCATCCCCTTGTCATACACTATGGAACACATTCCTGCGTAGCTTCCGTGATTGTATTCCGATGCTTCTTAAATTTTCAGGGCATAAATGTGAAATACAAATGTGGTCCATATACCAAAGGCCAAGGCTAAAACTCGAAAAAACAGATTTTTATTATTTTTGGAAAATAAAGACGTCGAAAAAGTTGAATATTATTATTCCAAGATTACTTAATAGGAATATCTAGATACGAAAATTAGTGTATAGCTCTTATGATTTTCAATTTATACAGGCATGCTTAGATTGACTCAATTTCAGCGGGTTCGAGGAATTGGCAGGGAGCAATTGTGTCAGGAATGCCGATCTCCACATTCAATCTGAAAATAAAGTTGAAAAGTAAGTAATGTTTTAATTGTTTTCAGGTGTTCAAATTTTGTCAAAAATAATATTTTTGCTTGTCAATAAAATGTAGCGACTCTTAGAGCAATGAAGCTGCTCGATTTAAATATTAGTTTTGCCTTTTTTTTATTTAGCTTTCTTATAAGTACAGATTATAATTGTTTAATTATAAACGAAGGTATTCAATTATTTTTCCATAGGTTATTGCAAAGTCTTTGAAAGAACTTTAAAGGTGAATACTGTAAGTTTAAAATAAACATCGTTTAATATCCATAATAAATAATATACATTCTTTTGTTTACATATATGCGTATATGGCCAGTTTATACTTTTGGTCGGGTTTTTGGTCGCATTAGTCCACTTGCGAGCATTTCTTTCGATGCATGCGCATAGAATTGTTGAGAAAGAATGTTTTGCAAATGTTGTAATAAAAGGACAGTTTATGGCGAGTCTTTAAGAATGTAAAGGGCAAATACGGGCTACAGTTGTGGAGCACCAAAAATGCTCAAAAAGTTATCAATGGTGTTTTGTAGTAGGCGACGCATAAGTAAGACTATATTTCCAAAAAGGTTTTGTATAAATTTTAAGTACTAACAAAAAATACCGCATGAAAAAGCTGTGAAAGTGTTGCTGCTATTGCTTGTGTTTGTAACTGCCTTGCAGGATAATTTTTGAGAAATTACTGTGTGCGCGCCAAATTATACAATCAGCTGATTACCAGTCTGGCAACGCCATATTACTTGTCAGCAGTGATGCAAATTGCTGAATAGCTATCGATATTACTATCGATGCGAATGCTGCTATCGAAAGAAACGCTCACGAACCCCACGAAAGAAGCAAAGCAGAGAAAAAACAAAAATCCCAATTCAATTGTGAAAAAGTTTTACGCTCGCGCTTAACTCGATGCTTTTGAGGTAGAAAACAATAGTAAGCAGTGCGCCAGATCGAAGTGAGACGTAACGAACCTAGATTGGTGCAATCGATCTAAACCCTCGACGTTCACCTTTACCACTGTTGCCGCACCCCTCCCTCCAATCAAATATAATTTTGACGCACACCACAACGTACAATAACACTTGCACACGATTCTTTTCGCTTTTGCGAAATCTAAGACGAAGGCCAACGCCAGCCGATTAACCAAGCAGTCGAGCAAGCAACCAAAACACAACCCACAAAACACGGCAACAACGACAACCACAATAATAACAACAACAAAAATAACAAATGCGTGCGACGCTCAAAAGTTGATGTAGATTAAGTGAATCACAAGCAACAGCAAAAGCATTTTGCAAAGTCACGCCGCGTCAGCTATAGTTACAGCTTTGCCATGTCCATACGGACGCAGGTGCTCGGCTTGGTGGACGTCATGATGCGTGTGCCGCCCATCATGGTCATCGATGAGATACTCAAAATTGGCATGGGCGTGCCCAGCCAGCTCAGTTCGGGTAAAGGTTACACCATGGATACAGCAACCGCAACAAAAGCTGCGCCGCAAGAAGCCAGCAACAGCACAGACACCTTAGCCAGCATCAAGGCATTCTTTGGTATGAGCAGCGAAGATTCAGCCACCAGCTCTATCGGCAACAGCAGCCAAGATATACTGGAACACACCATAGAAAATGCATCCAAATCAGCGCAAGCCGGTGGAATGCTCAGCAGCAATTTCAACAGCCTAATGGATGAGCTGGCTAACGATGGCATGCTAGGCAATATACTTAATATAACGACGGTGAAGTTCGTCGTCTGTTTACTAGGTGAGTGAGCTATCTGGGGGCCATTCACTGCAACTGTGGCTTGATTGTACTTTAAACCTTGTCCGGCATTTGCAGGTTTCTTATGCGCCGCTTGCATTTTCATGCTATGGACGCGGCATTTAGTGATGGTGTACATGTTTCTAACCTCGCTGGGACTCACATTTCTCTCCTACTGGTCCAATGTGAGCGCACTAGAGCTAATGGAGCACAGTCCGAGCATACTGGAAGATTTATTGTCCTTGAATACGACAAGGCTGCTGGATTCAGGCGGAATCGTCATGACGCTGGCGCCACATATCATCGCCCAATGGTTCATGGGCATGCTTTTTGCCTATATACATTTGGGTCCTCGTTATGCGCTACTCCAACGGTCCATGCCTATCATTTTTACTAGTCCAATTCTGCTTGCCATGTTGCCTCTTTCATCGAGCATAGTGGACAAACTGCCCGTGATTGCGGGCCTCACGCCCATCATACTGACTAAAATTACGCTTATGCTGAGTGCCATGGACGCTAGCAGAACGGTATACAATGGTTACCAATATGCCGTGAATTTCGTATCCAACTTTGGACTTTCGGCGCTCA
Organism: Drosophila littoralis; assembly: GCA_018903485.1. NCBI lineage: Eukaryota > Metazoa > Arthropoda > Insecta > Diptera > Drosophilidae > Drosophila > Drosophila littoralis. Next base: position 4,198,892 of record JAEIGF010000593.1, on the reverse strand, counting down.
TTGAGAACGAGTGGCAGCGCCTAAATGTGCCCAACGTCTTGCGTCTGTTTTGGATCATTAGGTATGTAGCTTAAAATTATAAATTACACAACAACAAGCAATTTATAATTTTAATGGGTTTTAAAATATTAATAATAACATTGGAAAAATCTGATATTTTTATACCCTGAACCCATTAAAAATGGGTAAAAGGTATAATTTATTTGTGCGAATGTATGTAACAGAAGGAAGCATCTCCGACACCATAAATTATATATATACTTGATCACCATCAATAGCCGAGTCGATCTAGCCATGTCCGTCTGTCCGTCCGTCCGTACGTATGTATGAACGCAAGGATATCAGAACCTATAAGAGCTTGAAATCAACAGCATTGCAAATGCGATTGTATTGTTTTCTGTGTTGTTTTTTTAATCCGTTTTTTTCTCATTAAGACTTAATTATTGGAGCGGCTGTTGAGTAGAAGCGGCGGCAAGTAATGCGGTTAGATGCGAGCTCGAACCTTTCCGAGGGAACTATTTTTTTTTAAAATTTATTTTTATTGCTACTAAAGCAAACGAGCGCTTGGCGCGATCTGCATTTGGTGTTTGAATAAGAGGGTTTAGGGTATCTCCTAGTCGGGAGCTCCCGACTAGAACCCCTAACTCGTTTATTGTGTAACATGGAAATATTCCAAAAACTAAAAGCAAATATTCTTAATTCCCTTTAATTTGTATTTAAACTGTGAAATCGTTATGTTTGCTTCATTATATCTATATCAAAATATGACCGTATTCTTCGGGATGACTTAAAAATATTATTTAGCACACTTGCTAAGGTATGGGAGTCGTTATTAAACATCGTCATGTCGTTTAACCAATATCTAAAACTGTTTTCCTGACTGGACTGACTGATTAACTAAAGCAGTCCAAATCAAAAGAGCCGAAAAACGTTTGTGTGAAATTTTTCTTTTTGTATATTTTTATGTATGTTTAATATAAATCAGAGGTTCTAGTCGGGAGCTCTCGTCTAGGGGATACCCTGAACCCTCTTCTTCCAACACCTAATGCAGATATATGTATATTCTATTCTAGAAGCTACATGTTAAGTTTGGTGACTCTAGCTCTTATTATTTACCAAAATTTCTCAAAAAACTGGATTTCGAAGATATCGATTACTTGGAAACGGGGTAAATTATCGAATATCGAAAACAAACTCGATCTGCGCGAGCACAAGGAGGACCTACAGCTAATACTTCAAGTCTCTAGCTCTTATACATACATACGGACGGACGGACAGACGGATGGACGGATGGACGAGCAGACGGACGGACAGACAGACGGACGGAAAGACGGACATGGCTAGATCGACTCGGCTGTTGATGCTGATCAAGAGTATATATACTTTTTGGGGTCGGAGATGCTTCCTTCTGCCTGTTACATACATTTGCATTTTGCACAAATACATTATACCCTTTTTACCCATTTTTAATGGGTTCATGGTATAAAACAATGGTATACATTGATCTATATTTTCAATAGGCGGGAAATAGTTAAAAAGTTATCTAAAATATGAAGCAAAAGCTTACCGCGGTGTATTAATGATATAAGATACAGTTGATGGATGTTAAAACATGTATGTACATTGATGAAAATATTTTCAAAAGCATGAAACTGCGTTCAAGTATAAATACTGAGCGTTTCTGTGAATGTAATAAGTAAGATATAGTAGTACAATGCCCGGGAGATTTTGCTCAGGATGTACTGTTTGTATTACCGAGAAAGCGTTTGCCGAAAATCAAGACAAAACGGATAAACCGCTGACCGGGTACACATGTACCTTATGAAGAGTCAGTCACATTTTGTTTCTTAGGGTATAAACATTCATAAAACAATCAATTTCATCAGCCCAGTTCCTAAAATAATAACTATATTGTTACGATTTTTTGTTTTTTAATATCAGTGATTATTCTCATTAATTTCTCATCTACAGAATTATGCAGGGCGGCTATGCCTTACTGACTGTCGAATCGGATGTGCCTTTGCAGATTTTTCCAGCAATCGAGAAGCTGCTCGTTGATGGTTGTGAAACTTTGACCGCTGTGCTGGGCATGACTGGTGTCATCTCGATGATATGCCACTATATAGGACGCGGCTTTCAGTGGTATCTGCTGACCTATGACAATGACGAAGAGAAGTCGCTGGGCACAGTTTCGGCTGTGCTCTTTTACATATTAGCACTACAAACTGGCCTCACATCATTGGCTCCGGATAGGCGTTTTGTGCGTTTATGTCGCAATCTATGCCTTCTGGTCACGGCACTACTGCACTTCCTTCACAACATTGTTTCCCCCATATTGATGTCGTTGAGCGCGGCGCGAAATCCTTCACGTAAACGTCATGTGCGCGCTTTATCCGTTTGCGCCTTTCTCATATTAATGCCAGTCGGGCTGCTTTACTATTTGTGGGCGCAGCATTCGCCCTCTACTTGGCTGCTAGCGGTGACTGCCTTCTCCGTGGAGGTCATTATCAAGGTTGGCCATTATCAATGTGTTACATTCAACAGTCACATTCTTATGACTAATGTGCTCTGTATAACAGGTGCTCGTTTCGCTGGCCACATATACGCTCTTTTTGCTAGACGCCCGTCGCCAGTTCTTCTGGGAAAAACTAGATGACTATCTATACTATGTACGTGCCTTCGGCAATGCCGTAGAGTTCTGTTTTGGCATCTTGCTCTTTGTTAATGGTGCCTGGATCTTGGTCTTTGAATCGGGTAAGTGCTCTTTAGCGTTGGCCTCGTCGTCAAATTACATCAACACATCAGTGACATAAAGCATTCAAATTTATATTTGCGAAATCTCGAATCATAATATACGTTCATCTTGTGAGTTGTGCGTGCTCCTGTCCAGCTTTTTTGTGCCGTGTGCATGTAATTTTATTATTTGGTTGATTTTGTGTATCGATGACTATAACTTGATAGCCCAAAATGCTACAGGCGGCGCCATCAGGGCGATCATGATGTGCATTCATGCCTACTTCAATATCTGGTGCGAGGCACGCGCTGGCTGGTCGGTATTCATGAAGAGGCGCTCTGCGGTCCACAAGATATCAGCATTGCCGGAAGCGACTCCTGCTCAGCTGCAGGCCTTTGATGATGTATGCGCCATCTGTTATCAAGTGAGTTCATCAGTTTTGATAATTTTTTTCTTTTAATATATAACAAGCTTTCGTACGCATTTTCTTATTTTCAGGAAATGTACTCGGCTAAGATAACGCGATGCCGTCACTTCTTCCATGGAGTTTGCCTGCGCAAGTGGCTCTATGTACAGGACCGCTGTCCGCTGTGTCATGAGATAATGATGTACACCGACAAGGCTGAGGAGAATGCACAAGATGCCGATCCAGCGGCTCCAGCTCAAGTTGAACAGCCTATTCATATATACCCAAGAGAAGTAAGTAGTAGAAAAACTAAGAATAGTTTGGCAGCGTAGGGAAGAAGATCGACGTTAACGTCTTAAACCCAGACGCCATTGAAAATGGGTAAAAAGGGTATCATTTTATTTGTGCAAATGTATGTTAGAGGAAGAAGGAAACATCTCTGACCCCATAAAGTGTATATTTTCTCCTGTTTTTGAGCAAATTTGCTAAATAATATGAGCTAGAGCTAGCTAAACTTGATATGTATCTTCTAGTATAGTATATATATATATATATATATATATATATCAAGTATATTTCATTTTATAGCTATCACTACCTCCCCGCTACTACCTCATAAATATAAATCAAATAAATAAACCAATTTATATTGCCTATCAATATTAGCCACGATTTAAACGCAATTGACTCGTTGCGAATTTGCAAATGTCTTATAGCACAATAAGATCTACTGTTGAATATTTCAACAAGATCGCTTTAGAATCACAGAAGTTTTTAAAGCAAGCGCAAATTTCAAGAATTTCTGTACACATGTACACAGTGTGTACTCGCCGTGTGTACTACACACACACATTCATGCGGGTGTTCTTTGAGTTCAACCAACAGTATTAAAATTGCGATTGTATTGTTTTCTGTGCTGCTATTTTAATCCGTTTTTTTCTCATTAAGACTTAATTATTGGGCGGTTGTTGAGTGGAAGCGGCGGCATGTAATGCGGTTAGATGCGATTTATTTATTTATTTTGGGTATCTCCTAATCGGGAGCTCCCAACTAGAAACTCTTACTTTTTATTCCATATATTGTTCAATTTTTTAAAATTATTTAGAACGAATGTAAATTATACAGTTCTTATGAACCGTCAGAAACCATATTAAAATTAAAATTTGACACATAAATTATTATTAATTATTTTGCATATGTTTTTATAAATTAGCGTGGAAATCAAACTTTAATTAATATTATTCCCAATGAATATTTAAATTTCTTATCTTTTGACTTTCTCACAGGACGCAAACAATGCTGGAGTGCCGCGCCACTCACCCGAACGCGGTGCAGAAGCTGCTCCAGAAGAGGGCGTAGCACCGGTCAATGCTGCCGCTGCCTTGGCAAATATTGATAATGCTATAGCCAATTTGGCGAGCGACGTGGCCGCAATTGCAGCAGAGACGCGAGCCGCCGTAGCCAGCAGTGCAAGCAGTAGTAGCAGCAACAGCAATGCCAGCTATATCACAGCGTCGGCTCAACCGCCGCCATCGACGGCAAATTCGGCGGCCGCTGTTGCTACTGCTGCGGCCAGCAATACGACGCACATATTTCGGTTGTCACAGGAACAGCAATGAATTGTACCGCTATATTTAATCTTAATCAAACCAGATGTAAACTGTTTTATGTGTTAGTGTACTTATGTAAAAATGCGAAACTCCTAAGCTAAATTATTATCTGCCTATTTGAACGTTTCGGGAGACCCATTCCTATAAACACCAATACCTGATTCAAATATGCACGCTCTCACCAACTCACATTCATACGTATTCATATACACGCAGACATCCAAAAGCACGTTGAGTTGTTTGGCTTCTATTCCACACTAAATTAAATTATATCATGCATATAAGTACATACCTACCTATATATGTGAGGGCGCTGAACGAAACGTGAATTCAATCAGAGATCTTTGTACATTAAGCTTACGGTAAAAAGTTGACCCAAAAATGTTGAAAAAGGTTAGTTTTAAGTTTACAGTGAAATGGTGTTACAAAACAACAACAAAAAACCATAAGCAGAAAAATAAATGCGGTGAAGTCTGAAAATGATTTAATCAAGTACCAAGTAAAAAAACAAACAAAACTAGTTAACAAATCGCAAAATAATTTTGTAATTTACAAGAAATTAAAATTAGCAAATCTTACACTCTTACTTAATAATATATATAATTTAATTAAAGGAAGAAAAATATGAGAAGAAAATACAGTACAATATGGAAGCAATAAGCAATTGCGTCGGATTTTGACTAGACAACAATATTTGTAAAAGTTTTGGGCTGGCCTACGAATCTAGCCACTGGATTCATAGTTTATCTAAACATCTTAAATTTTGTTTACTTTTTTTTTTGAGAAATCAACGCAATTCAAAACGTGGCTTACTGGATAAAAACTTCTAAGGCAGCTAATGTATAAAAATCAGCGATTTGTATCAAATTTGTAAATAGAACAGATGCATATGTAACATGTCAAGTATTTTGTATTGCAGCATGCTAACTAAAATACAGATTGCCTTAAACCAAACAAATTTTGTCTTAAATGTGCGTTATAAACATTTGCGCACCTATTGTTTTTGGGTTATTTTCTCGCTCTCTGATCCAGTTCGGTATGGAATATAAGGATACAACAACAGTTTAACATAAAACATTTATTTTGATGTGCCACTCGCTATTTAGTTGAAAACCAAGTCGTTATAATTGCGCAGCAAATGATATGGCGAAACACGACAGCAGGTGGTGGTGCGCACCACCGTGATACGGTCGGCGCGTTCAAAGTTGGCCTTCACTGTTTCATAATAACGACCATCGCTGTAAAGGTATTCGGAAGCAAGATTCTTGAAAACATATAAGGCAGAAAATTAAAGCTTACCTTAAAACCATGCAGCGCAGCTTTAGGCACTTAACGCGCAATATATCAATAGCCTTTTGGCTTTTGTCGGAGAAACGCAAGTTGTCCGGGTCCCAACGCAGCTCCAGACGCTCCAAATTTCCACAGTTGGATGCAATGGTGTCCATCAGCTGATCCACGTGTATATTGACGCCCAGTTTCTCAGCCGTGCCCATAACTATTATTCTGTACGGCAGTCAATTAGTCATTTACTGATCATATGCAACGCCTCCGCTTTACTCTACATACTTGCAGTTACCCAACATGGGCAGTATGCTCATCCAGAGCTGATCTGTGATGTGCGGCATGCCAGATAGGCAGCACGCGCTCAGCTGATGGCCATGGCGCTGCAGAAACTTTAGCATGCCTTCGTCTGTTATGTTATCCGAGGAATCCAAGTCCAAGGAGTTGAGGGATCTGCAAGAGTAGATGAGAGTAATAAAGATATGCAATTAAAGCAAATTGTTCTATTAGATGTGGACCTGGTGTTGCCCTGTTCCATCCATTGCTTCAATACGGTATCATTGAATCCATTGATTTGGCCGGCAGATAGGAACTTAAGATTGGGTATACGCGTTAACATGTCCACCAGGCACTCGCTAGTCAAATCGGTAGCCGTAATGTCCAGCTCTTGTAGCGCACACTTATCCCATTCCACCTGCATTACAAACTCTGATTTTAAGCTCGTGCCATTCATGAGCAGGCAGGTCAATCGCTTCGAGCGCTGCACCAACGTCTTCAGCGTGGAGCCGGTGACCTTATTGCAAAAGTTAACAGCCAGGCACTCTAGCTGTATGCAGTTGGAACTGAAGGCATCAATGTGCGAGTCGTCAATAAAATTAATGCCATACAAATTGATGACGCGCAAATTGGGCGTGGCCGATTTAAGTCTGTGCACATTAATGACTTCGTATATTTCCTCCTCCTCCTCCTCGCACTTCTCATAGGTGCCAACCAAGTGTAGCACCTCCAGACCATTGATAAAATTATAAATTTTTCGCATGAAGCCCTCCATGAAGATCACCTCAGACAAGCAAATGCACATGTAGCGCAGTTTGGTGGGAAACGCCTGCATCTCGCTAAAGTCATGCAATTGCATGGCTGAGGGGACAAAGAAGAAAATATATTATAAGCTACCATTTGGCTGGCAAGTCTAATCATTTACCTGTAGAGAAGTCCAGCAGCATGTGGGTTAGATTTGGACACTTAGCCGACAGCTCGTGCAGCACCGTGTGCGTGATAAGCTCAATGGGCAGCTCGATGTAGCGCAGCGTTGGTCCAAATCTTACCGAAATTAGAGAAAGCAGCATCTCCAGAGAGCCAACGTGCAGCCCAGAAACCTCCGGTCGCAGCGATACATTCTTCCACAAGCGCGTATCGTAGGCGATCTTACGCCAGCGACGACAGATGCGGGCCAGCCGACAAATCTCCCGATGCGACAGATATGAAAATATGTGCAACAGCACCTTGTCGGGCAGCTTCTCAATCGTCTGCAAGAGAGATGAACATATATACATATATATACATATTTTATATATATATTTATTAAACTGATACTGATCAATACACATCAGTCAGCCTGTGGGCTCTTGAATGATGTTAATACCGTGTCGGCGAAGGGACTACGCATGGTGCCATCGGATAGGTACACCTGCGAGGCCTCTACGGCCAGCTGACCCCAAATATCGGTAGAAATATCCATTGTTCTGTATAGTATCAATAGTATACTATATGCTTTGCTTATATAAAAGATATATCAGTGCGAGAGATACGCGCGTTGCCGAGCACCTTCAACGTCTGTCTGAATTAGCTTTAGCTACTTGGCGCTACTGTGAGGAATCTCCAAAAAGCCCACTAACATTTGACACACTCGCAGGCAGACAGGCAGAAAGCTAAAGAGAAAAGCCACCGAGGAGATCCTATTTATAGATGAGCGCTAGTAATGTTTAGAGCAGCCAAAACAACAAAATGCCAAGCATTTCTAGAGCATGTCGTTGCTTTTTGGTGGTCAGAAGAGCGAAAACTCTGGGCCTGCTAAACAGCTGTTGGGTTGGGCAGTATATATGCCTGGGTCTATACACTCACAACATGTGTACAACCTGAATATATTGTATATTGTATACAAGCTATATATATGCAACGCATTCTACGCAATCATTTTCTTTTTTGTTTTGCTAACTGCATGTTATTTGGGAGGGGGTTTTCTCGGCAGTACTCACCAGACGCGTCTTGACCACCGCATTGAGGTCATCTCGTCCAATGGCCTGGGATGAGGTTTGCGCTGCCAAAACGTTCCAATTATCCATAATTCTTTTCTAATATTTAAACTACTTGGGTGCTATTTTCTGGTTGATTGTTGCGGGACTTGCACTCTAAGATCTATTGTCTGTATAGTATGTAGTATGTATAGAGAGTCGCCGGTTTGTGTCGGTGTATTTACTGTTTCTATAAGTAGCCAAGGAGTTCATTCATCAATTATGTTTGTTTTACAAATTTTTCATAACGACTTACTTATTTGAAAGCTAAGGTATGAGGAATACTACAAGCCTTACGTTAAATTGATCAAGTTTTAATAATTTATTGGGCCATTGGGCTCTGCCCAATTTCTCAAATGCATTTTCACAAAGATCTTTGAAAATTAGTTCAAAGCCGATCGAATAGTAAAGAAAAAAGATGCATGCAACCGTTTCCCACCAATTTTCCTCAGTTCTTAAGTGTACTTTTCCAAATTCACGTCTTAGTGTGCACTTAAATCGCATACGCTGAAAATTCTTCGGCTTACTAGTTACTACAGATTGGGCTATATGTTTATCACCAATCGTGCGAATATGGGAAAATTGAATTTATATAATTAAAATATTTAATTTAACTTCAGTATTAAACGTGTTCGCATTCAATTTTTGAATTGATTTCCTAAGCTTTAATTTAATCTGCAAGTTATTAAAAATATGTCATTGTTGAGTATATTCCCTGGTTCTTATACGAATGACAATTTTTACGAGAAGGAAAGTTGCCTTTACTAAAAATTATTTATCATTCCTATTGAATGTTGTTTAAAGTAACCCGTACATAACATCTATTATCTTCAACTTGGAACGCTCAAACATAGCTTTAAATATAAAAAGGCTATTAAGAGCGGAAATTGTAATAATTTACAAGCCGTTATCATTCATAAACACATAAAAATTATACCAGTTTCCGATAGACACACAGTTTCTTTTCATTTTGCAAATTATTATATTATTTACATAAGATGGTTTGGTTTTGATTTATAAATGACTTATTTAAAAAAGGCCTAACTAATGATGAGAGTTTGCTATGACTATCTAAAGGGTTCCAAATTACAAACATATTTACCCATTTCGTATTAAAATATGTTAGTGGTCGTTTTAGTGGAATCTAAAATTGTAACTTTAAGACATATGCATGTAAATTATACTGACAGTTAAAATTAAATAAAAGTTTATTGCACTCGCCACATGCCACAACAATGACATCATTGTCAATGCATTGATGTGTACAATAAAAATGATGTTCTGTCTCATGTATTACGAAAATTATGCGCGAATTTTGTATAATTTGATCATGTTCAGGGAAAACCAGACAAGATATGTTCTACCTTTTGGGCTATTTATAGGCAATTGTTGGTCTGCAATGAAAATTTCTAGAGGCTGCAATTTTGCAATTTCATGCAATTTCGTAACGCCCACAATTATAAGCACTTTTTATTGGTTAAGTGGCACTTTTGTTTTCACTTTGCCTACAGAATAGTCCAAATACAAAAAATTACTAGTTAGTTAATACTTTGGCAAATACTTTATGTATTTGGTTTCATTTGTTCTTTTTTCGTTTGCACTCAAAATTATCCGCGTAGTTGAGAGTTCCACAGTGCTCATGCAACTGAGATCAGGCGTCCGCGAAAAATGGTTTTTGCCAAAATGTACATGGCCCGGTAATGGCGCCCAGCCAGTACGTAGCAGGATGAAGCAGCATGGGACGGGTCGCTTTTGTTGCGCGCGCCATTTGTTGTACCCGGCAGATGCTTGGCAGGCGTGCTAAGTGATGGCGCCTGGCCAAAAAGCAAGCGTCTTAGTTGTTTTTATACACCTTTCATTCATATTATGCAGATATGTATGTAGGTACATATTATTAGACGGTGTTGTTGGAAGTCGCGTCGATTCAAATAGTAACGAACAGAGCTGCCAAGTTGTTTTTTACACACATGTTCACTGGTAAAGCGTGCGTCAGCTGCCACACACACAACCGTTGGCGCTATCTGGTGCTCTTCTTGTTCTTAGCTCTCGCTCTCTCTCTCTCCTCTTTTTTCCAGAGCCAGAGCGTTCGTCCCGATCAGAGTCAAAACAAGACGATTCAGTCGTTTTACTGCTGCGCGCGCAGACGGTTACTCGCACGCGGAACGTACAGTGTCTTTCGACGTAGGTGTGTCACATTAGTGCGCTTGTGTAAGTGTGTGTGTCAGCGGACGGACTTCTCCCAAAGACTAGTTGCCGTTTTGCTGATGTTTTTTAGTTTTATATTTTGCTTACATATTTTTTCATAAATTAAAATAAACAATTTATTATTTATAAGATCTTATGTGACTGCAACGGCACACAAAATGTTTGTTTATATTGGGTACAGTGCAGCAAATGCAGTCGTGTGTGTGTGTGACGCCCCAAGAGAGCGTGAGAGGGAGTGTGAGAGAGTACAAGAAAACCTGCGCAGGTGTACGCCGAGTAATGACGCCGACGTTGTTGCGGGCAGCGCCCGATTCGGCCAAAAACAAACAAGTGCATAAACAATTTCAAAAATTACCTTAAGTGTGCCTCAATTGAAAGAGCTATTAATTAATTAACATAAAATTTCATGCAGCCCACCCAAAAAGACGGCCATCCATCAGGAAGATGTCATATAGCGCGGAGCGTGCGCTTTCCTATTTCTATCCCTTCATCATTGGGACTTCGCTGATCTGCTGCATCACCTCGGCAGTAGCCTGGACACATTGGCGCTATGTGCTTAACGCCTGCCCGGACACCAACTGCGGCTGTGTGTTGCACGGCCGCACCACCTACAACAGCTTCGAGGGCGGCAACATAGCTTATTGCCACTATGCCACCTATGGACTTATTCTACCGCTGATCTTTGCCGTGGTGCTGGGAGTTTATCATGGCTATCGCATGTGCATTGGCAAGGGTAAACGGAAGGCGGGCACCACAACCATTAGACAGCGGTAAGCGCTGCCCAATTCTAATTCAGACAGGTCATGTGGGTTAATCGGCGGCAGCAGCAACTTGCGACACTCGCAAGACTGGCCTAATTAAGCCTTATGCTAATGGAAGACTCAAATGAGAGATGACTGAAGCAAAAGCGAGACTACACCAATTCAATTGAAAACTTGCAATTACTCACCCGTTGTATTGTTTCCGTTCTCTCTCTCATTCTATCTTGCAGCTCTGGTGACATGGTCGTGGTGACCACCGAGTCCGAACTGACACCCGATAGCCTCTCGCCCTACTACTGTAAGTAGAAACCCCAGATTATCAACGTTCGCTGTATGATATTATTCTCTTTGCTAGGGCTACCTGCCACGGTTATATCGGTCATTATGGCCGTTTACCAGCTGATCTATGCTGCCATTTTTACCGATGGCTTTGAGGTCACCTGCAAACAGTATCGCGAGTCCTTGCTCAAGGAAATTCAAGGCGTTGGCAATATTGTGCCCGTGATCAAGGCACGTTTGTCCTGTGCAGCTGTTTTTGATTTTATGGACTACCTGGTGGAGAGCATTTCATATGAGCGTCGTCGTTATGGACGCATCAATACTGCTGCTTGCTTGTACTTTACTCTCGTCCTCGCCTGGTTTGCGCTTTTCGCCTGGATTGCCATATGCGTTATCAATATTGTTAACTTACGCCGTACCCGTGCCGCTCGAGTCTAAAATGCGAACAAAATGACAACGAAACAAATGTATTCCACTGCACATTCACCTTTTCATTAATCATAGAGAGCACGTTCCACGCCACTTACTTATAAGTTCTTAAATAATAACGTCCACGGCATATTTTGCCGCTATTTACAAGTTGTACAAATAAATGTATGAACAATTTACATTTAAATATTTTTCGATTTGCATTCAATGGGAGCTTATATCGCGCCATGATGGTCGATAAATTTGCTAAAGTAACCATGTAGTCAATAAACAATAAACAAATCGGTAATGCTTCGTTTTGTTTACTCTACAAAAGTAAACTCCAAATAAGTCGGGTGTGGTGTGTATTCCACGGAGTTTTTTCTCAACTTTACAGTGTATTTTATTAATTAAAAGCAATTAAAGGTTGCCGATAACCCAGTAGCATCACGGCTGGCGTGTGTCGTGCAGCAACGATACTATTTTACGATGAATTTCCGATAGTTTTTAACTATCGTCAACACTTCGAGATGAGAGAATAAGAGCTGCTAACTATCGATGATGAATCATTATAAATATCGAATTTCCGATTTGGCGGAAGCTATTGTGTATTTAAAGTGTATGAAACTAGAATATCAAAACTACTGTTTGCACTTGTAATATTTTTATTTTCAATAATTAAGTTTAAATGTAATTGTAATTGTAAATTGTTAAATATTTTGTGATTGATGTAAGCTATTAAATGTTGTTAAATAATAAATTTCAAAAATAATAATATATATAAAAATTGATATATTAATTATACTTATGTTTTACATTATTAATATAATTTGAAGTCTAATTTAAAAAAATGTATAAATTGGCTAGCGTTTTTAAATCGGTTTTAACCAAGCAATGATATTTGATCATATGTAACTAATAAAATTTTACATAATCAATTTTCTGTCATTTAACAGGTTAATATATGGTTGCACAAAACTTGCAAGTGCGATTTTCCCCTTTTGTATCATATTAAGGAATTTAGAATTGTCCGAATAGTTTAAAGTTTTAATATCACATATCCACATATCCCTTTTGTAAGTACGCTTCTTGTTATCTCTGCTGTGGATTAGTTAGTAATTAAGTAAAAACGAGAAAGAAAGGCTATCTTCGGCACGCCGAAGATTTAATACCCTTGCAGACCCAACCTTTTCGTAATGCTCATAGTGCTTTGCCCGTATCTAAGAAGCACAGGGAAAATAGTTAATGCCGAGTTTGGTCAAGTTATCTTGATAAACAAAAAGGTTTTTAATCAAAAGCCTAGTTTTCGACCGATCGCTCCTCTGGCAGATATATGATATAGTGGTCCGATCTTAATAGGATTTTGCATATATTGAGGAGCATAGTAAAACTAATAAATGCCGAGTTTGGTCAAGATATCTTGAAAAACAAAATGTTTTTTCATACAAAAACTTAATTTTCGACCGATCGTTCCTATGGCAGCTATATGATATAGTGGTCCGATCTTAATAGGATTTTGCATATATATGAGGAGCATAGTAAAGTTAATAAATGCCGAGTTTGGTCAAGATATCTTGAAAAACAAAATGTTTTTTTATACAAAAACTTAATTTTCGACCGATCGTTCCTATGGCAGCTATATGATATAGTGGTCCGATCCGATTGACATATGTGCTGCGTGCAACAGAAAAAGGGACTTCTGCAAAGTTTCATTGAGATAGCTTTAAAACTGAGAGACTAGTTCGCATAGAAACAGACAGACGGACAGACGGACATGGCTATATCGACTCGGCTGTTGATGCTGATCAAGAATATGTATACTTTATGGGGTCGGAGATGTCTCCTTCTATGCGTTACACATTTCACGACGAAATTATAATACCCTCTGCAAGGGTATAACTAGCTGTAACACCTTGTTTTTATTCCGATCATCAGTTAATTAATAAATAAATAATTAATTGATGCAAATTGCGGCAATTTTATCCTCATTTATTTAAATAAACAAAAATATGAACATGCAAATGCAAATGATGAAACAACCGTTTATATGTACGCATTCATATGTACATACCTTATTTGCAAAATAATGTAGAAGTGTATGCGTACATTATCTGTCTGTCTGTTTCTATGCGAACTAGTCTCTCAGTTCTTAATGAAACTTTGCAGAAGTCCCCTTTTCTGTTGCACGCAGCACATATGTAAAAACCAGCTGGATCGGACCACTATATCATATAGCTGCCATAGGAACGATCGGTAAAAAACTTAGTTCTTGTATGAAAAAAATTTTGTTTATCAGGATATCTTGACCAAACTCGGCATTTATTAGTTTTACTAAGCTCCTCATATATATGCATCCTTTCTTTCTCGTTTATAATTATATCTAAATCAACATTTATTTTTTCATAATTTTTCTTTTAAAACATTAAAAACGTTGTTTAATTTGTGGCCTAATTTTTCTTCTCTGCTATTTATATTTCGCAGATATCTTCCAGCTCGTCTTCATACTGTAATAAAAAATTGTTTAATAAGTACTTTCTTTAATTGAATTTAAAAATATTACGAAGACTATTTTTAAAAATAAAATACTTTCAATACATCTTCATATGTGCAGTCTAGATTAATGTTCGCTCTGCCACAATGGAGATTATAGAGTTTTCCAATGGCTGCAAAAGCATGATGTAATCTATACATGTGGTTTGGATAGTGCGATTTAAAAAGTAGGCTGCTAGATATTCAGGTAGGTGTTTTTTTGAACGCCCATATTTCGGAATTTCATCCTTCATGTCCCTCCGAAATTATCGTTGTCCCATCCGCGATCTTTTCTTTTATAATAAGCAGCAGCGTGCTTTTGGTGCGATGGGTACGATGTACAGCAGTTTGGTATCCCTTTCATAAATACCAAATACCCATTGGCCTTGAAAAATTCGCCCACAATTATTTTATCTTTTAGAAACAAGGCTTTCGTCTTTTTCTACTACCTTGCCCTCTCCTCCAAGCTTTCCAAGGCTTAACTCTGCAGCCCAATCTTGAAAAACTTCGCTGATAATTACGCCAGTTGACTTTTGTTTCATATGTCAATGAGAGCTCATTTTTTTAAATTGCAGTAATGGGTTCAACTCCCATCAGTTCGTAAAATACAATAAGGCAAATTTTCCTGATAGTCAGACGCGATCTCGCGAAGAACGTGTTCACCCGCATACTTTTTACACAATTACACTTTTTTGTAATTTTTTTTTTGGTTTTTTACAAAAGTGTGCGTCAGACTACACCGAAAATAAAAGTATCCTTTCAATGAAGCACACACTTGCAGGGCTCGCCACAGCCAGGACAGTTCTTGGATTTCAAAATAAGTCCGTGTTCTCTCAACCAAGACATTAATTTCTCTTCATCTTGTATTATTGTAAAGAGTGCACCTGCAGAAAATTTGTCCATTTTTTATTCAACAAATGGATTTTCCAGCTAATAACATGCACTTGCAAATAGATTTAGATGAAAGAAACTATAAACATGAATATGCATACATACAAGCATACGTACGTACATATGTACGTTTCTAAGAACTCGTAGAAGATACAACGCCCAATAATAATGTGTAAATACTCTAACACATACATTGCTAAGTTAGCCGTAAGCATGATCATTTCCAATTGGTGTATCCCATGTATGCATACAGTCAAACCTTATTTGCAAAATAATGTACAAGTGTATGCGTACAACCTCTGTATGTGTGATAATCAGTGTAAAGTGTGATAATATGTGCACATATGTGCATACATATATTATTATTAGAATTTAAAAAAAATAAAATTTTAGCTTCTTTTATAGGAAATGCCCACGCAATTACAACGAGGGCGAATATATATGTATGACCAAACGTCTTGAATAAAATGACAGCCACGATCAGATGATGCACTTCTGTGCTGGGATACCCGTAAGTAAGTATCAATCAGCTTATTTACAAAAACAGATAATTTTCTCACTTGCACTTTGGAGATGACCATGTCACGCAGGATTACAGAAGCTCTGCTGGATAGTGTACGACAGCCACGCAAAGTGCAACAAATATCTAGGGTGACGACAATCATAACAAATGTTTTAGTTATTTGTGGTTAACTTTAATGGATGAGTCTGAGCGTGCAGCAAAATAAATTCCACATTGGTGTCCAGACGAATGAGTGCGAGTCAGTTATGAATAGATTATTAGCCTCACGAATAATCTCCTGTACACTCTGCAGTAATCGTGGCCATGGTTTTGTTTATCTTCTTCACCGATCGCTTAACTAAGAGAACGCATCATTGGTAGGTACTCCAAAGTCCCCTTTTTTTTTACTTTATTACCAACTAATCCACAGCAGAGATAACAAGAAGCGTACTTACAAAAGGGATATGTGGATATGTGATATTAAAACTTTAAACTATTCGGACAATTCTAAATTCCTTAATATGATACAAAAGGGGAAAATCGCACTTGCAAGTTTTGTGCAACCATATATTAACCTGTTGAATGAGAGAAAATTGATGATGAAACATTTTATTAGTTACATATGATCAAATATCATTGCTTGGTTAAAACCGATTTAAAAACGCTAGCTAATTTATACATTTTTTTAAAATTAGACTTCAAATTATATTAATAATGTAAAACATAAGTATAATTAATATATCAATTTTTATATATATTATTATTTTTGAAATTTATTATTTAACAACATTTAATAGCTTACATCAATCACAAAATATTTAACAATTTACAATTACAATTACATTTAAACTTAATTATTGAAAATAAAAATATTACATGTGCAAACAGTAGTTTTGATATTCTAGTTTCATACACTTTAAATACACAATAGCTTCCGCCAAATCGGAAATTCGATATTTATAATGATTCATCATCGATAGTTAGCAGCTCTTATTCGCTCATCTCGAAGTGTTGACGATAGTTAAAAACTATCGGAAATTCATCGTAAAATAGTATCGTTGCTGCACGACACACGCCTGCCGTGATGCTACTGGGTTATCGGCAACTTTTAATTGCTTTTAATTAATAAAATACACTGTAAAGTTGAGAAAAAACTCCGTGGAATAGACACCACACCCGACTTATTTGGAGTTGACTTTAGATTAAACAAAACGAAGCATTACCCCTAAACATTTTTTTATCGATAGTCGGTAGCACTGCCCTCAACTGCAAAACATCGATAGCTTATACATTAATGTTGACTTCGATTTTACTGCTGACGTGCCGCAACCGAATTTGTTTACGCATTAGAAGTGCAAAAAATCAGAAATCTCAAGATGTTTGATATACAGACACACATGGTAAGCGTCACAGTTTCCAAGCTGCTACGAAAACAGTATCTGAACTTTTAGATTTTTCTCAGGACTTTGTTGGCCAGGCGAAAGCTGAACGCTGGTCCCGATTAATCATAACATTATTTGGAGTTATTGGCCTTATATATGGCGCGTTTATGCAGCAGTTCTCTCAAACTGTTTACGTGCTAGGTGCTGGGTTCCTGTTATCTTCACTGGTAGGTGGATCATCAAATCACAGCTAAATTGTAATTCGAACCCTCTCACGCCTCGCATAGATCACCATCCCACCGTGGCCGTTCTATCGTAACAATCCTCTGAAATGGCAGAAACCGGTGAATACCGAGCAGAAACAGCAGCCTGGCGATTCCAGCGATGAGGGCAAGAAGAAAAAGAAATAGTTGAAGATATTTAAATAAAACTAACTTCAAGTAATTATTACTCTTTTTAATAAATAATAACACCTCGTTTTGCTTAAATTGGACGACGGTACGATATCAGATCGTTGTGGTCGTAGTACTTGTGTATGAGATCATACATATTTGCAAAGAAGAACAGTAGATTGTCGTACTGTCCATTATAGGGCGATTCGCGTTGCACGCAACCCGCAGGCGTCTCCAGCGTGAGAGGCGCTGCTAGCTGATGAAAGCCTTCTGTAATCTCCAGATTGTCCAGACCTCGGTAAGCTGCATTAAGACCCCATGCGTTCACGTGCATCTCTAATAGAAACTGATGTATAGCCTCGATGGTGGCTAGATACCAACGGGGACTGCCTCGCTGATGGCGCCAGAATTGTGACAAGCGATTCTGGAGAACCACGGTACGTAGGCCGCGGACGCGCTCGTCTGCGTAGATGCTACGACTCTGATTCCAGGTGCTGTCAATGAAAACAGCCCGTCTTACTGGCAGGTTCCCGTATGTGTAGCATTTGGAGCCTTGTTCTGATTCTGCTTCTCCAACAACCTCATCCATGCGCCGCCGCAACATTGTGCCCATGTGATGGCCCTTGGGCAGGCCATAATTGTCATCAATTTTCAAATGGACGTTTCGATGAAATAGCTGCGGCACAGTGAGACTCGTAGCACTTGGGAAGATAAGCACCACACCATCCTCCTGCCTGTAGTCGGGTATATCTGGATATGTGTGGATTTGCACATTATCCGGGGCGAGCACTGCCGCATGCACCGCCGTGCTTTTGCCATCAATCTCCTTCTTGTGCTTGATTATGTCTACTTGGAGGGGCAGCTCTACTCGTGGCAATAACCTGCCCAGTTCACCCACTGGTATGTGGCAATTGTAGCAGAAAAATTTCCGAGACCGATTGCAGTGCCGGCAACTATGACGGCCCTCAATTGTGTCCAGCACTGAGTGATCCGCTATGCGCATGTTGACAAAGGGATACTTGCGCGGGTGCCCCTTTGCCGCGACGGGATGTGACATCGTCGGGGTCAAGCCGGCTTATACAAATAAGTTTAAAAGCGTGCCAAAGTTAATTTCCTAGAAGCTCACACAAATGCAATAGCGTTGCCGTATATTTCAGTGGATTCTAATGCTCACACTGAGTTCATCATTTCGCATAAGTCTGGCAACACCCACAGTGCTGCAAAATGATACAAATAAATGCAAAGGCAATAACGTGTTTTTGAAAATAAAATTTAAGTTGATTCTAAAATAATTCTTTTGTTTTCGCTCTGCTTTAATAAGCCGAGAAGCTTTCGGAACTCTAATCACAATTCTATTTCCCACCGTAGCTGAACGTTATTGAATAAAATAAATGATGATGATATTCGATGAAATTTATTCTCATGGAAAATAAAAATATAAATGGCTGTAAGCCCTAAAACAAATTAAAATATGATCATTATAATATTTATTATTTATGCATAGCTCATTTGTTTTAATCTGAACTTCTTTGTTAAAATATAAGTAAACTAAACAAATTTAGCGCAACGTATAAAACCATCACTGCTTGCAATATACACATAATTGTCGGCGCCACAACAAATGTAATTCACACAACTACCCACATCCACTTCGCCTAGTGCACGTGGCTGATTTGCCGCCAAATCTGTCCAGCCTTTGACTTTGTTGTCGTAGCCACCGGAATACAAGTACTCATCAGTCCCGCATATACTATTCACAATCATTTCATGGCAGTTCTGCGATCAAGATGACAAAAGTGACTTACGAAATGGCTAAGTAGAATGCTACCCACTCACCGGCAACTGCCAAATGTGGGAGAACTTGTGTTGTGGTAGATTGTTTATCAGCTGCAGGCCCATGCCCGTGCGATCGGGAAATGCCAGATAACTCCTCTTGCCGCCGATCATTGGACCGAGCAGCGTTAAAGGTGATTTACCTGGAATAACAGCCTTGTTGCTGTATTTTCCGGACTTGCCTTCCACAATTATTGAAACAACCACGTCCAAGTCGCGCACTGTGTAGATGAGCTGCTGTTCGCCGGCAAGGGATTTGACCTCCTCCACTAAATTGTACTTGAAGAGCATGCGATCGTTACTCCAAGTGGTAACCACGCCTTTATCATCGCCCGTATAGAGCACAGCGCCATTACAATACATGGCCTGAATGGCGTCGTCACAGCGGAACAACTCCTGCACGGACGCATCCTCATACGGCGGCAGCATGTACTTTACCTGGCCATCGCAGCTGCTCGAATACAGCTTCCCATTCTCATTCACGGCCATGCAATAAATGTACGCATCATGGGCGGTCACCGTGCGCAGCAGTTGCAGCGATTCCGACCAAATCTGTAAGGGAAGCCCGATCTTAGGTAAGCGGATAAATGATTAAACTTGTTGCCCCATAATACCCACACGTATTTTACCATCGGCACCTCCAGAGAACAGCTGGTTGTTGAAATACACCACACAAGTGGCGCCCCCCTCGTGCGGCTCCGTCGACGTGTGCTCGATGCGCGCGTTCTGCATCTGGTGTGCGATTCAAGACAAAACTGGCCCATAGCAGAGTTCGCCACGAATAACCGCAACCGAGTACATAGCATATACCTATGTATATACACTCTCGCGGACAGATATTTATAAATGTGAAGCATACAGTGCCCGCCAGAAGTAAATGCACAATTACACACGCTCAAAGTAGATGTATATTTAAAACACGTTAGTTGCACACTTTAACTCTTAATTATTTAGTTTTCAGCAAGTAAATACATAGAAATAAAATATGTATATATGTTATATATATCGAGATTGCATATTATTCGCTTTATCTAAAACATAAACTTGTAATACGTACCGAAATCTTTACCAAATTAAACTAAAAATGAAATCAATTCCCTTTAATAGGTATCACAAAAGTAGCTTTAACTTAAAAAAGGAAACCAAGTAACTTATTCAACTTTTTCTAGCATATAAAGATATTTGCAACGTCTGATAACTTTTGCATTTTAAAATTGCTTCATTAAGGGTTTCATTTCTATTTTGTTATTTTTGTTAGATTGTCATTAAGCTGGAATATTCTTTATGACACGAACAATTCAATTTATATTGCATACCTTAACACTAATGTTTGTTTCAAGACGAACAATATTTATTAATCTAACTTACGCGCCTAACACAAATAAGGATCCAGTTTTATACCATTATCGACTTCAACTAATTTTTACTAATTGTAATACCCTATTTTTGTGGGTCAATTTGCATTTATTAGGTATAATCCGTGTACGTTGACCGCTTTAAATTTAATTAGAGTTTCTAACACTTAGTTGAAAATGTAACAATTTGTATAATTTAATAATGGAATAGTATATTTCTTTATATTTGAAGCATTATCAATAGAGTCGCATTTTAAATTTGACTTTAGATAGTTCAGTAATTAAACATTGGAATACAGCGATCGGACATTTGAAAAGAACGTGAGCTTCGAATATTATACGAAGAAGTATTTTTAGGTAGTTGCATATTTTTCTAGTAGTTATAGTTATATTTACTTAATTTTTTTTTTATTTTCTAGTGGCTTGTTCAATTGCTTCGATTTTGAGAGTTTGTCCTTATACTAGGGACAAAGACATACCCATTTAAGGTTTTACGTATATGCTTAATAGACACACATTTAACATGATATAGGCAGAGAATCCATTAAGTTAAGAGTCCCTAGCTTAGCGTAACACTTACTTATAAATACATACGTACAGTTACATAAATACTTAAAACTTAATAAACACACATTTGAGTATTGCTTAGCTCGAAGGCTTTAACAGAGTTTTTTTTTGCATGAGTAACGTTTTATTTCGTATTAGCTAAGTAGCTAAGAGTATTGAATATCACTTACAGTGGCATCGTTTGGTAGCATTTAGAGATCTTTGAAGATTCTAGACATAGTAAGCATTATAGGGATTGCGCTTCTCCAGGCAGGGTAGCACACACTCCAGCGTATTGCGAAAGGCATCGCGAAAGTCTCGATTGAAATATGCGTAGATGAGCGGATTAAGTGTTGAGTTGAAATAGCCAATCCAGAAGAGCACCACGACGACCACATCCGGGCAGGGGCAGGAGGCGCCACAGAGCGACGTGATGACATACCTACAGATAGCCATATATATATATATATATATATATATATATACATATATACATATATATATATAAATAAATAAACCGAGCTTTGAGCCTTACGCCTAGAGCACTGCTTACCAAAGGAAAAAGGGCAGCCAGCAGAGCAAAAACACACCCATAATGATG
Source organism: Drosophila littoralis (assembly GCA_018903485.1). Taxonomy (NCBI): domain Eukaryota; kingdom Metazoa; phylum Arthropoda; class Insecta; order Diptera; family Drosophilidae; genus Drosophila; species Drosophila littoralis. The sequence goes on along the minus strand of JAEIGF010000593.1, from coordinate 4,176,886 downwards.
CCCAAAGTGCGAGCGGCCTTGTGCTCGGCCTTCCAACCTTTCGCGGGTCGCACTGAGCCGCCTGTCGGGCAGATAAAGAGTTTGATGATGAGATTTCGATGAGAGTTACAAACTGATAAGCTAAATTTCATCTTTGGCACAGCTTTAGGCCAGCTGCTGCATTTGGAAATTCTGTTGAATGCGAGGTCAAAAGCTGTGTGTTTGTGTGGGTGTGTGTGAATACAAGTAATGCCTCACATGTTATGCGTGTAGCGCCATGTGTGACGGTTCTTGTTTAACTTTGATATTAATATTGCTGTTGTAGTTTTTCCTGTTGTTGTTGTTATTGTATCATCGATGACAAACACCCTCCTTAGTGTATGGCACCCATTTCTTACTCCCACACTCAACTTTGGGCGGCGCCGCTCAACCAGTTTTGAATAATCGAGCTGGTGTGTGTGCGTGTCGGTGTGTGTGGGTGTGGGAAAAGTAATAAAAACGAAACAAACAATTGAAAATATTTACACAGGACACTTGCTATCATAAAGATATACAGATCCACAGATACACCCACACATAGACCGACTCATTTTCGCACACGTACAAAACATAAACATAAACATCATTGAAAAAGTATTTACACAAAAAGAAAAGCAAATCAGACGACAGACTGACAAACAGACAAACGGTAAGCAACAGGAAGTGGCAAACAAGTTTGTCCTCGACCTCGACCTCGTCGCCGCCGCCGTCGCCATCGTTCCGAATGGCAGCGGTTGCCCGACAAACTGAGCAAGGAATCATAATGCAAAAAAAAACACAGTAAACACAGTAGGTAGGGCGTTGGGAAAGCAAAGAAATTATGTACAGCATGAAGGAGCACCGAAGGAGTGTTCAAAACTGCCGGTGAACAAAAATGAGTTTAGCCTGCAGGTACCGGCCGTTTGACCACAGCCAGGGAAGCGAAGGATTTAGCAAATAGTGTCAATGTCTTTTTTGGAGAATGGGCATGTCCATTTGGGCTATGTTGGGATTTATACATGTTCATTGTGCTTCGAGTTTGAATGTTGATACTTAGTGCTGGTAATTATCATTATAATTTATAAGTGATCCAATGAATAGCTATTGTTTTTAAAACTACTTGCTGCATTGGTTTTATTTGGTCACTCAACTCTCTGAGTTTCATTTCGGCCGCAAGCTACTGCAATAATACATTTCAACTATAATGTGTTTTTAAGTTATTTTTAAATATCCCTTTGAATATAAAACAAGAAAGGAAGAATAAATCTCCTGGACATAAAATTGTTTTCTTCCGAGTCATAATATAAAGTCCATTTTGATTTGCTGGATAAATAGTAAACCTCTTAATTGCTGAGTTTGTAAAATAAAACATATGACATGGTAGTCGGGATCGATTTCAGCCTATTTATTGCCTGCAACAGAAAGACTTAAAGAAGGCCCATTTACAGTTTTACGGCAGCAGCATAAAAACTCTGAGAATAGTTTACATAAAAGCTGACTAAAGGATGCACAGGTATGGCTTTATCGAATCAGCAGTTAATATTGATTATATTGTCTTCAACAAGGGTATACAAATACCTCAAATATTAAATGTAAACATGTAAGAGGCTCTAGTCGGGAGCTCCCGACTAGGGGATATCCCTTTTCTACCAACTCCAAATGCAGCTCGCGCTACGAGCTCGTTTGCTTAAGCAGTAATTACAAAATGTAAAAAAAACATAAATGTGTGTGTGTACATGATACAGAAACTCTTGCAAATTGTAATAACTGCCGCAAACTCTTGACAATATAAGCAGACGTTTTCCTTATTAACTTCTGTATTCCTTAACCAATCTTGATGAAAATTTCAACAGTAGAGAAAAAGGCATTAAAATTGTGGCTTTAATTGGGGGGTAGCTAAAATTGGTTTATTTATTTGACTTTTAGCTATATGGTGGTAGGGGGAGGTGGCGATGGCTATAAAATCAAAGATACTTGACATATTACTATATTATTCAAGAAGCTATATGACAAGTTTGGTGACTCTAGCCCTAAAAACCAAAGAGGTTTTCTTAAAAAAACAGGTCGATTATTAGAAACGAAACTCGTACTGCGTGGGTACTAGGAGGACCTACGTTCCAAATTTCAAGTGTCTATCTCTTATAGGTTCTGAGATCCTTGCGCTCATACATACGAGCAGACGGACAGACGGTTCGACTCGGCTATTGATGTTGATTCAGAATATATACTTTATGGGGTCGGAGATGCTTCCTTCTGACTGTTACATACATTTACACAAATACTTTATTTAACTCTTTTTGCCTCTTTTTAATGGGTTGAGGGTATAAAAATAATGTTAAGATACTTTCCTGGTTTGATTATTATCTCTGCTTCGCAAGATTTGAAAAGGGTTTCAACTGCATATATATACTTATTTAGCAATATTTGAATCTCTGTATTCAGATTTGCATAGACCGTAGTCTTGTTGCAGCGTATGTAAGAATCTCCATTCATTTTAAATTTGTATCTTCCATTGGATATAGTTTTACTTATTCTGTTGCTTACTTGGTAAACTATCGTTTCCAGTTTTCATAATTTTCCAATTCTCAATTTTTTATATCATCATATCTATTTAAATCTATGCCAAACCAGCTAGAATTATCAAGAACGTTTCTAGATGCCTTTCTGGATTATTTTATAAATACCTTTTTTCTAATATAATATCTGAACTTTCTTGGTATACATTGCTTTTTCCGAAACTTCAATACTATATGATCGTGCAATTTGCCTATTACATATAATTTTAGGATAGGAAAAAATAATTTACATATTTGCTTGAGTTTTTTTGGTTGATGCAGGTGCGACTCTTGACTGTGGAGGAAAGCGCAGGAATGACACAGAGTAACGGGGGCAAAGGATATGCAAGGATAGATAAGAATCAACAGCAATGCGAGAAAAAGACAGAGAGCGACATAGCGAAAAAGAGATAAAGTGAGAGATAGAGAGAGAGAGAGATATTGGAGTGGGAAAGTGGTTCATGGGAAGTCGAATGAGCAGTATGTGTTGCGGAGATGACAAAACAACTCACCGGTTGCACCACAGTGACTACATCCGGTTTTATAGCGCTGCTTCCGGTTCTTGCTCTGCTGCCAACATTCTGCGAGCGCCGCCAATTGTTTGTGCCAGAAGCGTGAGCGCGTGCGCGGAGCTTGTTCCTGCCCTGAAATCGGAGCCGGTGTTGTAGCCGGACCCGGAGTCATAGCTGGGGCCTGAGCGTTACTACTACGATTACTACTTGCTCTGACTGAGGTGTTGGTGTCGGTGGTTGTAGTGGTGGTGGTGGTGTTGGTGGTATTGGCGGTATTGGCGGTTGTGGTGGCGCTGATGTCGGCGCCACAGAGAGGACACTTTTGCGCCGGGTTGGCGGCCGGGGCAAAGGTAACACCGTGCGGCTTTTGCTCAATAATATCGGCCTCGTCTTCATCCACAAAAATGCAGATGCCACCGCGTCGAATCAGTGAGGATTTATTGGAAAATTCGTGCTCTGTTTGAAGTTTTTGTTTTTATTTTGTTTGAGGACGTTCACAATTGTAGTTGAGTTGGAAGAGTTTTTGATATTGGATTGAACACAATTTGATGATTTCATTAACATATACACACACATATGCACAGAAAGAAAAAGAGAGAGAGAGAGAGATAGAGATAGACCGGAAGACAGATAGATAGATTAGGATGGTAAAAGACATATGCATTTGTATTAAGGCCACATCACAATAAGCATGCGCGCCATGCAATAGTTAGAGGGCGAAATATAGTGAAATTTTAAAGACATAATACATACTGAAAAAGAATTGCTGACAACATCACTGGAAAACTAAGTACTATATAATGATAATAGGTTGAAGTACACTCAACGCATTCAATAATTATTATTTTAAAGAAATCAGTCCACACGTTTTCTCGATTGTCGTAGTTCTAGTAGTTGGTCAACTAGGCATATGCTTTATGCGTCCGACTTGCAGTGCAAAAATTGCAATAGGTAAAGTGCTAAGAGCAATATCTAAACCTTAAATTTTGCTGCACAGCAATAATCTAAAAGCGACTTGCTAACACATAAACTAACTATGTATATGTAGGGAGTGGGCAAAGTTTCAGGAAGGTCAGCTTGTGACTTGGTCTATAGGCACTTTCAGAATATTCATGATGAATTCACCTGTTGCACTCAGCTGTTACTGATTCCGATACACAGATTAAGTGAATGGATTCACAACAAAATGTATTGAATAAATAGTGCAAGTCCTTGAATCCGTCAGATACCAATGCTGAGAATTGTTGCGTTTATGCCAGAGGTATAACATATTTTTCTACTTGCAAATTCATAACTCCTGCTTAGGATGGATTACAATTACTAAATTTATAAAATACTATAAATTTAAAGCAAACTAATTTCATGTTATGAAGTTTAAGAATTTGAATAATTAATTATCTAACTTAGTACAGAGTCAAGTTGGCTTCGCTTCGATTGATTAATATAATGGTCGATTTACTCATATAATGCATTTAAAAGTTCAAATTTTGCAGAATTATTTCATGAGTGCGCCTTAAAGCAGCATGAATAATTCAACATTCGGAAAATGAGGTGTTAGTTTTCGGGCTACGTTGCAATTGTTTATAGTTGAATGTGAAATCGATTGAATAAAATATATATTAATGATTACAAAATAAATAATTTTACAATTGAGATCCCATTAAAATTTCATGGAATTCACATATTTGCAACACATAAAGGTTTGTTTTGTGAATTTATGAACGCTATAAATCCTGAAGCTTAAATGCAGTAAATATGCCAATTAGAGTCTGTTTTAGATATAGTTTAGCAAATTTAAAAATACAAAAATATAACATACAAAAAAATGCTTGGTATTTTTTGGACTATATTGAATTTGGACACTCAATAATAATCAAAATGAATATTTTCTTTTCTATTCAATAACACTTTAGTTTGCACTGCGATTGCTTGAAATAGCAGCGTTTTAATTCTTCGTGGACACGTTTGAGATATTCAAGGTTCTCAAAGCCAGAATATTAGGCATAAATAAATAGCATAAAATTTACATTCAGATATTGATTCTATTCAAAGTCACGAGTCATACTTTAATGCTGCCCCAATTAAATAGGCACTCAAGCATAAACGTAACCCTGACCATGACCTTTGCTGATTGCTGTCCATTTTGAAATTTCGCCCATGGCTGTTTCTCTGCACTTACTTGCCGAGCTGGTGGAGACGCGACCCATAGGAATGTAGCTGCGACTGTCGCTTTGCTCCTGGGAGAAGTTGATAACGTTCACATCATAGGTGACCACCGACGCTTGTCGTTTCCGCATGGTCTGTATACCCTCGTAGCCAGTGAGAAAGCGCTGTCGGCCGCCGGAAGCGTTCACATCCGTGTCGGTGGCGCTATCTTTACGCTTCAGCAGGGGTGATGTGATATCCTTGTGCTCGGCCAGTCCGTGGCCTTCGCTGCCGTCAACTGGCGAGAGTGTGGAGTCGAGTATGATTTCGGGCTTGGGTGATATGTTGGGTGGCTGCTGCTGGTGCTGTGCAGCTGACCCTGGCTGCGGGACAGGCAGTGTGGTGATCACGTCCAATGATACGGTGGATGTGTCACTTGGCGTGTAGCCAGCCGCGTGCGGCGGCGGCGACAAGAAGTACACGTTGATGGACGCCGATTGCGATGAGTTAGCAGCCGCAACGGCTGCGCTCACAGCTGCTGGCGTATTCGGTGGGGACATCATATAGTTGGGGCACACCTGATCGCTCAGCGTGCTCATGCGCTGCGGCGCCGCCTGACGCCTGGACTTGGACTGCTCGCCCATCGGAAAACTCAGCGAGCGAAAGATCTCAGCCAGCTCCGAGCTATTCGTAATAAGCATGCCACTCTGCTCGGGCAGCTCCGGCGGTGACAGCGATGGCGGCGGTGTTGCCGGCTGCTTAGGTGACTCGGCAAAGCAATCGGCCAGCTGGGCCAGCTCATCATCAGTGACGCTCACGCCAACAACCGCATCGCTGCCAAAGTCGATTAGCTGTAGCCCATTGCCATCCGCTGCACTCACCGCGTTCTGCTCGCTGAGCACGTTTATATCCAGCAGTATGTCCGGTTTGTTGGGCGTCGAGTCGGTGTCGCTGTGCTGTCGCGCCCGCTGCTCAAGTTTGCGTTCCTTGGCGCCGCCGCTGCCACTGCTGCCGGCGCCTCCATTATAGCTATGTGATAGCTTGCGATTACGCGAGCGTCTAAAGAAACTGGACCCCTCGGAGTTGGTTTGCTGTCGCTTCCGTTCGAGGGCAAAGCACTCTACGCTAGAGCGCTTCGTTTTGGCCAGCAGCGACATGAAATTGAAACCCTTCTCCTTGCCGGGGAGCTGTTCGGGCGCCTTCGATTCGCTGATGGTGCGCATAAATTCCGAGTCGCTGGCGGCAAATGCTTTGTGCCCGCTGGCCGCAGCTCCTGCCTTCAGTCGAATAAAATCTGACTCGCTCAGTGCGGCATATTTGCCGCCCGCAGCGCTCGTTTGCTTCTTGAAGTATAAATAATTATCCTCTATGAGTCGCTTTAACTCTTTGTTGTCCTCGGCTAGTGGCAAGTGTGTGTCATAATGGTCATTCGTCTCGCTATCATCGCTGTTCAGGCCAAATACGCGATAGGCCGTTGACTCCGGCTCTGGCTCGCTGTTGCCACTGCCACTTGTCAGGCTCTGTTGCTGCTGAACTGTTGCTATTGCTGACTGAGGTGTCTTCTTTGCTAAGGTTTCGCCCCAAATCTGCGGATTAAACACAGGCACCGGTGCCTGCAGCTGGTTGAGCGTTGGCTGCTGCTGCTGCAGTGCCATCATCGATGGGGCGCTATCCGTGTGCGTAACCTTCTCATAACGCTCCTGCTCAAGGTCACGCAGGTCAATGCTGCTGCGGCTAAGGCGACGTGGTGGCGGCGATGGCACACGCAGTTCATCGCACTCGTCCTTATCGTCGTCCTCATCGGTGGCCGTCTGTAGCATGTCCTGTGAAGCCGATTAAAGTACATTCAAGCAAACTCATAAAAGGTCTCCTGTGAAGGTTAGTTTATATTTATATTTTATCAAATGATATAATAGGTCCCATAATAGTTAAGAAAAATTAATCTGAGGCTCAGAACTTAAACACTGTGATTAAAAAGTGAAAATACTCCTGAAATTTTATAGCTCAGTAGTAAATATTTCTGCCCAGGCTGGTTAAGGCCCCCTATTTTACTTAAAAACAGTGTAATCCATAATGAACTTAACATTCCATCCGTCACCGAAGAAGAAGTGAAAGGAATAAGCCTGAAGCACGCAGACCGACTGGACAACCATTGCAACACCCTTGCAATAAACCCTCTCGTCAAGGCCGCCAAAAGAGTGGTGAAACCGTTTAAAATACCATTGCCAACACACACAAAAATCACATGCAAATATCTATACCACATAATATACTTATTATCGAAGAGATGATCGTAAATAAAAATAGAAACTGATAAGAAAGTAGTAAATATAATTTGATATACATATGTACCAGTAGTAAATAAATTCTAATTCTAAACAATCATTTTTTACATATAAGACGCAGAATTGAAAAGGCAAAATTAACAAAAAAGAACGGACAACTTCGTGAGGCCGAAGATTAAATACCCTTTTAGACATAAGGCCATTGGCTTTGCCTATATGTGAGATGAATGGAAAGCTTTTTGAGCTTTTGATAAAAATATCCTAAAAAGAGAAAAATGTTTCATATAAAGCTAATTTGTCGACCTATTCTTCTTATAGAATTATATGATATAGTAGTCCGAAGTTAATGCAATTTACATCTGAGAGATAAGTTTATCAATTCGCCTGTTGTTCTGATCAAGAATATAGAAATACTTTATAAAGTCTTCTATGCGTTACACGTTTCATGACAAAATTAAAATACCGCAAGTGTAAGAAATTAAAGGTCACCGAAATGAAAATATCATTAAGCATGTACATTTTTAGAGAGGTTTTGTGTGATATATATGTCATAAGGCCAAATTTCTGATATTTTCCTGTTTATTCCAACTTAATTAAAAACTTTTTTGTGCACAAACTTTTTAAAGATTATGAATTATAATTATCGAAAGCAATTTTAAATAATAATATATTTCGTAAAAATTCGAAACTCTTTAATTTATATTGTGGAAAGACATACGTATATCAATAATATATATTAAAAACAATTTAAAATAATAAAATATTTCAGAGAAATCCGAATTGATTTCAACATCAATTAAATTTAGAATTTGTAGTTGCGTACGTAGTTTTATATTATATTATATTTATTGCGAATACAAAAGTTTCAAAAAATTCAGTTACTGGTGAAATCACTTAAATGCTTTTGAATATTCAAACCCTACATATGATATAACCAAATTCTCACATTAATAATTTGAAATTGTACTGTGGGATGCGTTTATTATTAATACATACCTCCAAATTGCTGAGAGCACTATTCGTCTCCTCTCGTGCGGATTTTGCATTGAGATCGCAGTCGCTGGGGTGTAAGTAGCTGAGATTGGTGGGCTGCTGGGTGTGGCCCATGTGAACGCTGTTCAGCAGTATGTTGGAGCTGGTGCGGCTTAATGCCTTGCGCTGACGCACAGCCTCCCTGGAAGTAAGAAACCGCAAGATGAAAATTAATAAGTAATTTCAGATGCAGGCATCTAGGTACTAAATGTAACTCACTTAAAGATGCGCCAGTACATAACCAGCATGACAACGCCTGGTATCCAGAAGCTCACTGAACTGGAGATGAGTGCGTAGGCCTTGTTAACCACAAATGAACATTGATCCGGATGCAGGGAAATCTCGCGCAAATGCTCAGCCGTTGTGTACCAGCCCAGGAAAATAGGTGTAAACGAAATAAGAGCGGGTAATATCCACACGTTGGCGAGCATAAAGCATACAGTGCGATGTGTCATATTCAATGGGTACTCCAGTGGACGCACTATTGCATAGTATCTGTTGTGGCAGCCAAAAAATAAGATTAACTTAGGAAAATGAAATAATGAATGGAGTGATATGGATCTGGCTATGAATAAAACAATCTGACTGACTTAAGCCTCTCAAAGGGCTGGAGGGTTAGACAGATTGCAAAGTCAGGTAATTTGAATCATGTGCGCCGTGCCCTCGTTAGGTATTACTCGTTAGGAAAGTAAGCTAAACCGGCTTGATATTGTATTTACCATGATCGGAAATTCAAACCAGATCAGTTTGGTAAAACATAAATATGTATTTTGATCCTGGTTAGGTTATTTCTATATTCTTAATATGAAAAGTTAAGGTATTTCGATTATTGAAATATGTAAATTAACATGGATAAGAGTTTCTGCTTATATCTGGCTTCCGTAGCTGCAATGTACTAAGCTATTCGAGCCCATTTTCACCACACATGATACTAACAGGGCCACAGGAATTTATGAATTTTCTGTTTGGATACTGTTACAGGTTAATAGTTAGAAGTTAGATTAATGCGTTATCATAATGAAAAGACATAGGCATCAGTAATCCTTATTGTTGAAAAGTTAATTAAATTAATTGGTTTACATAAATTTTATTATTCACGTTTATTTAAAAAACTTGCGGGTATTACCCGCCTTGCTCGTGCCAAGTTTTGCGATAAAAAAAAAAAAATATATTCACCCGCAATTTATCATCCACGAAGAGCGCGTTTGAAATTGATTTTGAACGGGTAAGCAATAAACTTTAATGGAGTCGTTTACCGCTAATTTACCACAGTCTCGAATGGAATTTGTACAATTGCTGAAACCCGCATTCATTATGTTCTTTTGTAGGGCTTTGAATGTAAGTTTGGGACCGATCGGACGAAACTTAAAGCGGACCTCTAAACATCCTTGACCCGCATTTTCGAACGAGGAAGCTTTGATTTTGCGAAACATGTGAAATACGTTTTAAATGAATTTTCATATACATAGATCCTTGGAAATAAATTTGAGCGCGAACCTTCAATCACCAAATCCTTGACCCCTATTTCCACCAAGGAGGGATGGATTTTCCAAAAATTGCGAAATACCCATCAGATGAATTTTGACAAAGGTCTTTGAAAATGTTTTTAAAGCCGATCGGATGGTAAGCAAAAAACTTTTGTACAACAGTTTCGCTTATTAACCACTGTTGGGGGTGGAATTTTCCAAATCGCTGAAACTCGCATTCATTATGTTCTTATGCAGAGCATTGTTTATATTCAAAGAATATTTGCAGAAAATTTTAGAAAACTTAAAACTTGGCTTAAAAAACTTTTGAATTGTATTTCTACCGACGAAGCTTGGATTCTGCGAAAATCCTTGACCCCCATTTCCACCAAGGAGAAATGAAGTTTTCGAACAGTGTGAAACACCCCTCTAATGAATTTGAACAAAGATCTTTAAAAATGAGTTTGAGGCTGATCGGAAAAACAAAAAAGTTTCATACAAACGTTTTTCGCGATTTTTCCACACATCCGGGTGGAGTTTCCCGGAACCCCGTCTTAACGTAATGATAGCTCTTACGGTTTGGGCTGTGCATAGATCACCAATCAGTCAGTCAGTCAGTCAGGACAAACAGTTGTATATATATAGAGATGATGTGGGCCATTCAGTAATTTAATTTTTTCAAAGAGCGTCTGCTGTATTATTAAAATTGCAGGCTAAAACTTCAAGTAGAACGTTTTAAACTTAAGCTGATCAAGTGAGAATTCACTTTGGTTACTTATATACGATGCCCATTCATAATTTATGAATCGTTTGTTTATTGAAGTTTCACGGGAATTTCAATGAGAAACATTAATTAATTTGGTTCAATTCCTTTCACGTTCTCTTTGTTTTTCTTGTTGTTCTTCTGTTTTGTGTTTGCGTGTTTTGCCGGAGCCTTTGAAAGGTGTGTGAAATATAAATTAATTAAAACAGACAAACAAAGGCTCCAGTGGCCACTGGGCATTTCGCCATTGTTGTTTTTTGCCCAGTTTTGGTCCCAGCTGGTGGGGCTTCCGCTTAGGCCACAGCTCCAATTAACAGTTGCAGGCTGTAGGGCGGGCCAGGAGGCGTACGTGGGTACCCACAAGCCAAGCCATTGGCCGTGTGCAAATCATTTGGGCCGCATTCATCATACGCCCCGGCTTAATGTTTGCTTTTGATGTGCGCGCCTTTCACAGTAATTAATCGTTTCTCATTCGCAACGCGCAGTGCTTTGTATTGAGAGCGAGATTGCGGCTACAGAATGCAAGATTAATGGAGGTTCTATTTAAAGCGCCTCCAGCTACATGCATTGGCGTTTTAGATACGTGATTTACGCAGCCGTTGGGCAGCAGGGCTAGGATGGGGTATGGGGTATGTACTCACCTATCCACTGATATGCAGCAGAGATGCAGTATGCTCGCCGTGGAAAAATATACATCCAAACTGTTGTACACGTTACACATGAACGGCCCAAACATCCACTTGCCGCCAGACAACTCCACGGATGCGTTGAATGTCATTGCGCAGAGGGCGACCAACATGTCGGCCATCGCCAATGACACAACAAAGTAATTTGTTATAACGCTGCGAATGAGACAAAAAGAATCGCTACATTAAATGAGCATCGTGGTAAGTTTAACCACCAGTCACCAACCACAAACTGCCAACGGACAAGCCACAAGCCGCCAACAGCGGCCCACATAGAGGAACCCATGTCAAGCGGATGACATTGCATTTGCTTGCAATGTAACAGGCACCTCGCACTGACATTTGGCCTCATTGCTTTGCATTACATTCCATTTCTCTGCTGCAGAGGCAGCAGCTAGGTCACCTTTATGCTGGAATTTCACTATTTCCTTGAGTGTCATAAGCCATTCGGCTGACTAGCCAGCTGTCGCCTCCGCTGTTTCAGTGCCTACACCAAATAAGGCAAAGTAAATACCGCGCTTATGCGATAACTCACCTTCAAATGTCATTTTGTTAATGTTCTGATTTCATTTACAGTTCCGAATATCACTATCCCCACTAAACTTTTAAGAAGAATTTAAAGATGATAATCAGTAAATAAGCAAAATTCATGACATTTTGGCCTACGCACACACATCCATTAATACATTTTCTTGCCCTTGATAGTATGCCAAAATGTTGTGCTTTTATGTTTAAGTTCACTATGGTTTCATATTTTTTCATATTTTTCATGTTTAAGCTCTCTATGGTTTATTATTCCTCTTTTCGCTCCTTTAAAATGCATTTACGGGTATGTGTATTATTTCTAAAAGGCTCCTCCATTGCAGTTTGCCTTTTTAACCCTGAACCAATTGAAAACGGGTAATAGGAGTTTAAAGGATTTGTGTAAATTAGAATTTCTGTATACACACACACCTTCATGCGCGCCTTCTTTGAATTCTATCAACAGCATTGCCATTGCGATTGTCTGTTGCGAGTTCGAACCCCGCCAAGGAATTTTATTTTTTTAACTTGTCTTTATTACTACGAAAGCAAACGAACGCGTAGCGCGAGCTGCATTTGGTGTTGGAAGAAGAGGGTTCAGGGTATCCCCTAGTCGGGAGCTCCCGACTAGAACATCTTACTTGTTAAAGTTGGTAAAATGCACGCGACATGAAATGCTAATATTGAAGTATTTCTCTGAAATGTCTTCTTCACTCATCCAATATCTACCCATTCGTTTTTTTTTCTGCGAAAAAATCGCAGAGTTAGAAATCAAAGCTTTCAATTCACTTACCCTCAGGCACATTTTCATATTCGAAAAGTGAAATTGTCTCTCTAATTCGCTTTCTTTCTTTCACTATTCAATATTGCCTTTCTATTCTATTCAACTGCTTTTTTTTTAAGCCTGAGCACGTATGAGTTAAGCAATCATGCAAAATGCACCTCACTTACCGCAGTTTACGGTTGCGTTGCACTGAAATGATGACCAATGCATTGCCCAGCACTGCGGCCAGGATAATTGACGAAAAGATGAAGCCCTTGAGCAGCAGCAGCGACATGTCCAGCCAACTGTCTTCAAATTGTCCGCTGGTTTCAACCACGCTGCTGATATTGGCATTCGCGTTACCCGTTATGTTGCTGGCGATGGTCGAGAGCAGCTCCAAGGCAGTGGTTGGAGACGATGGCAGCGAGGGAGAGGAGGCGATGGCGGACGATGATGTTGATGATGCCGTTAATGACAGCGAAGTCAACGAGGCTTCCACAAATTGCGATGGTGTTCGCAAAGTCGTTGTTGATGTTGTCATTGCAGTTGTGGATGCTGCTGTGGTGGCTGAAGTAAGCAGCAAGTTGCTGCCGCTGCCACTGCTGCTGCTGCTGCCATTAGTAATTGCTGTTGTTGTTGTTGTGGCCGTTGCGTTTAAGGCTGCACCACCAGCTACAAGTATTGCCATCGACTTGGTAGGCCTTCTCGTTGTTGTTGCCGTTGCTGTTGTCGTTGCTGTTGAAGAGGACAACGCCGCTGCTCTGATGGCAGCGCTTGGACTGTGATGGACTTTAAGCGTTGACATTATTTCGATTTACTGTTGCGCTGATTAAAACGTCGCTTGAAGTTGTTTTGCTTGCTCGGACGATAATCACTTTTCGTTCGCTCACATAATTGCAATTTGCAATGCAAACAAGCGACGGGTCAGAGCTCATCTTTATCCACAGCCTCATCAACTGGCAATGCTCATCGGCAGCGTCAACAGCAACGTCGTCGTCGAGTGTTTGCCTAGTGCTCTGCCAGGACGCGATGCCATCGCCTGCTGGCTGCTTGTTGCACGTTCCTCGCTTCTCGCTCTGTTTAAGTTGCTTGAAGTTTAAAAAAGTTGCTTGCGCTTTGCTTCAAGCGCTCAAACGCTCAACATTCGACGACCAGCCGTCTGTAAATGAATAAATAAATAATTAATGAAATAGGCGTAACAGTCAAGCCACAGAAAATGGCTAGAAATAAAGTCAAAATAATTGTAAAATTGGACTACATTTAAAAGGCATAGCGTTTCCTGGTTGGTTGGTTACCCATGCAGTGCTCTGCATATCGATGCGACAGCAATTTGTTCGAGCTCTGAAGCTGCCTGTTGCCGCTTCGTTACCAGCGTTGCCACTTGCTCTGCCCTGCTCTCACTTGCCTCCTGCCCATCAAAATTACAGAAATATATTGCGCATACGCTATGTGAGCACTTGGCATGCATTTTATTTAAAAACAGAGGAGCACATCTGCATATCCTTGACGACAGTCATCAGTGCTGCTGAGATGCTACGCTAAGGGACTGCCTTCTAACTTATATTTTTTGCAATGAACTCCCATGGGAAATACATATATTTACGTTTGCAGCTTTGCTAAATCCTATCTTTTGAAGGATATCCTTCTGTTTAATGCATGTTTTAATATTTTTTGACGAGTTGCCTCTTAGTGGTAACAAAGAGGGCAAGTATTTGCACTTGCTGTGTGTTCCATAATATCGATGGATTCTCCATTCAAATTACACATTTTTAAATATTTTTAAATGCTTGTATTTATATGTCCGTGTATTTAATGCGAGTATTTGTGAAAATGTGCATTTCCTAATATTAAATTTTCATTGTACTTTTAGCACCTAATATTAAGATAACAACTGTTATTAAGTTTAAGAAAATTGACTTCATTATGTATGTAAGTTAACACACGCGGTTAACAACAGTTCAATGGATCATCAGTTCCGTGGATCATGCCCTATGATAATGATTTCGGTGCATGTTGCGCGTCAGCGACAAATATTGTCAGCAACGTTCCCATGCGTTGGCCACCCGAAATATGATCTGTCTGAGTGGAGCACTGGGACAGCACTTTAAGCGTCAAGGCTAGCTTTCTTATAAGCATATTTTGTACTTATTCTTCAGTTCAATTTATAGAATAAAGAAGACGACTTCTTAAATATATTAACTAGTGCCCAAACGCGAACAAACCCAAGTTAATCGTAAATTAACTCTATTGTATTTTCACGATACAGAAGTACGTGAAAAATATAATATAAAACAATATAAATTAATAAACGTGCCGTAAGACCCTCGAGCGTGATAAATTGAGAAACGTACCGTAAAACCCTCGGGCGTTTTTAAATCTATTCCGAAAAAAAGTTCAACCCAAGCAGCAATCATTTAAATTTATTGAAAATATTCATGTGAGTAGAGTGCTTATTTTCTTAAAAAACTAAAATTATTAAATAAAAATAAAGGAAAGTAAAAGAACACAATACATTTTAAATTAAAACGCTTGTGAGAAAAGCTTAATTTTAAATAAAGGGTATTCATTAATCAATCTTTATGAGAAAAAGTAGAAAACAACAAAAAAAATGTTTTTTCTCACCCAAAAAAAAATCAAGCAAGCCCATGTGCGATAGTGAACTAGAGGAGCTAGTGTCCGATAAGGGCAGGACAAGGCACTGCAAATAGCGCCAATAGTGAAAAAATTGGTGATCTGATCAAAAACCAAAATGACTATCGAAACTAAAATGAAGTCAATTTTTTAGGGCATGAACGAAGGATAGCAGGAGGGTCCATAAAACTACTAATCGACTCAAGGGCCTCGAAAAATTATATAAAACCGCTTGATAGTTTAAAAGGAGTAATTCCGGTAAAAAAAAACTTTTATAGTAAAGTCTCTTCGTGGTAGTAACTCAGTTCAAAAAAAATGCTTTATGCATCTTTTTAATACTACAGCAACATTTTTCATTTTACCAAATCTTGCTACATTTGCATACTGAATTTGGATCCGAGGAAGTTAAGTTCCTAAAATGTGTAATTGTTAACTTTACAGAAGTCAAGAATATAGAGGTCCCAAAAATAAAAATAAAATTAAAATTTCAGGAAATGCTTGAAGAAAGAACTGCTGTCTTTGCAGATCCTAACAAAGCCCCACCATACAATACAAATACCATACCATACACAAATTATGAGTTTTGTCGTCTTCGCTGTGGACTGAAAAACGGTCCTAGTATGTTCCAAAGGGCTATTGACGATGTGCTTAGAGAGAACATCGGGAAATCGTGTTATGTTTACGTCGATGACGTTGTCATTTTTTCCGAAACAATAGAAGAACACGTAAAGCACATTGCATGGGTATTAGACCAATTGTACGACGCAAATATGAGAGTTTCAAGAGTAAAGTCCCAATTTTTCAAAGAAAAAGTAGAGTATCTCGGATTCGTGGTCTCTCAAGGCGGCATTTCAACAAGCACCAGTAAAGTGGAAGCAATTAACAAGTCTCTGCAGCCCACAACCTTATTTCATGTTAGATAATTTTTGGGTCTAGCAAGTTATTATAGGTGCTTTATAAAAGATTATGCCTCAATGGCTAGACCGCTGATAAAAATTCTAAAAGGGAACAACGGCTTGATGAAAAACAACGTCTGACATTCGAGAAACGGAAGGGTTTTGTTACTCTACCCAGACTATCGAAAACCATTTGACTTGACGACAGACGCCTCGTGCACTGGTCTGGGAGCAGTCTTATCCCAAGAGGGAAAGAAGACCGCAATGATATCCAGGACCCTTAATGACTCCGAGCTACATTTCGCAACATGAACATGAAGACGACGTATCATCTGACGTAGCTACCATACACAGCGAATTATCGCTAACATACACCATTGAGTCTTCAGATAAACCCGTAATCTGTTTTCGAATTCAAATTATTTTAGAGGAAAACACGATTCTGTCAGTGCGTACTGTAATCATGTTCGGTCAAAAGACAAGGCATTCATACATTTTTCTGACAAACAACAATTGTCGGAGCTAGTATGATGCAGTAAAAAAAGATGTAGTGAACGCAATGTTGTGTGAGCTACGAATATTGGCATTTGTTGAGAACAAACTTGTGGAAACATTCCCGACCACAAAGTTCTGGTATACTAAGCGAATGGTCATTGATATTCTTCATAAAAATGAACAGAAGGAACAGTCGCGGAGCATAACAGAGAACACAGAGCAGTTCAAGAAAATATAAAGCAGATATTACAAGACTATTTTTTCCCTAAGATGACTCGCTTAGTAAATGAAATCGTTGCAAACTGTAAAGTTTGTAACAGATCACAATATGACCGGCACCCACAAAAGCAAATAATTGGCGAAACACCCATTCCTTCTCGATTGGGAGAAATCCTATATATTGACATTTTTTCAACTGACAAAAAACATTTTTTGACTTGCATAGATACATTTTCAAAATTTGCTATTGTGCAACACATAGCCTCTAGATCCATTATCCAATTTTGCAACTTATGAACTTCTTTCAGAACACAAAAACCATATATTGTGACCGAAAAATTATATTAGTTTATATAATTAAGCAAATTAAAACTTATGGTGACTTTTAAAGATTTTCATGCGGCTTAGTGCGTATAGCATTGAACTTAAGCCTACATTACGCTAAGGCGGCGAAACGAGGCGAATTCGCTCCAAAGCGAGTGATAAAGCTTAATTGCGATCTCGCTCCGCCCTAGACCTAATTTACACTAGACTTCATGTTTCATTTTCATTTTTTAATTCAATGCGGATCTGCGCCATTAGTGACAATGGACCCTCTGGTACAATAAAGTCCTTACTAAATAACCGCTTTAATGTCCAAATCGCTAATGCCCCACCTCTACAACCAATCGAGATAATACACTCTTCTGCTCCAGAATTTGAAAAAGACTTTCTCAAATCAAGCAGGAGGTTAGGAAATAAACTCCACCCCTGTATGAAGAAGAGGAAATAGAAGCCGGTTTGGGAACAACGGGTCTCATTAGAGGGAGGGTGGTCCATAAGGACAATTTAAGATAAGTTTTTTGTTTTATTCCATTTTTAAATCCGTATCACAACTTTTATTCAGGATTTTGATCGTGCTACTTCTGGTAACAACCACTACTGCTAAGCTAACCGACTACTCAAACTCGGATTACATCCCGCTAGTAGAGGGAAACGTAGTCATCTGGAAAGACTATGAGTACCTCAGACACTCATCAAATCTCAGCATGTAGCTGGAAATAGCCGAGGAGACCATATTGTTAATTAACCACTTTCCGCAGTCTCACCTAAAAAGAATTTTAGAGTCAGATTTAGGCCATATAAAAACTCTATTAGGAAGAGTCAAAATACACCGTAGACACACTTGAAGCATTAAATTTCTTGGTATTGCTCTAAAAGTTGTAGCAGGAACTCCGGATTTCGATGATTTCGAGAAATTGAAATTTAATCAGAAAATCTTAATTGATTCAATAGACAGGCAGATTGTTATAAATACAAGAGTGCAAGACCGAATTAATAAACTAACAGAAACTGTAAATGTCATAATTGCTAATAGGAAACACTACTTGCAAGAGACAGAATGTTGATTCTAGAACTTGAGGTATTAAAGTTGTTGGTAACCCTTGCAAGGATTGAAATTGAAAATCCCGCTATTCTTGATTCTAAAGATTTAGAACATTTATTAAATGAGCACTCTACAGATATAACAATTACCGATTTGATGTGGCCCACATCAAAGTTTTGTTAGATGATAATTTGTTACATTTTATAATTAAATTTCCAAACCCTAGCTTAGTTAGTAAAAACGTCACGCTGTTTCCCGTCCAGCACAACGTCACCGTAATAAACTTTGCTGGATATAACAACGTGGCGGTTTGCGACAATAACATTGTGGCAATTGGAAACTGCAGCTACCCTTACATCAACGTTCTGCAGAGAACTATTCTTCGCAACATGCGCACAACAACTACACGCCGGCACTACCGCACATTGCACTACTCGTCCCAGCCACCTCGAACGAATAAAAGTTGTGGATGACGGAGTCATTATAATCAACGGAGAGGCTGCTACGGTTACCATGTCCAGTGGCACGGAAAAAACTATCCACGGCACGTTGCTGCTGACATTTGAAGATGAAGTAAAAATAAATGGGTCTCGAAAGCCACAGTCCAACGACACCCTGGTTCAGCGTCATCGGCTCTCCTAAATATCACTGGCCATCAAGAGGTCCGGAGTCTGCCATACCTGCAAAAGCTGAACATCAACATGTACATATGTACCACATCGTCGACGTCGAAAAAGAACTTTTAACGAAACCTGTAATCTTCAGCGTGGCTACAGTTCTAGTAGTAATCATAGGACTCTCTCTTTGGAAACTACACCGAAGCCGCGCGAGGGCCAGAAAATCAGCTTCTCTGCGGATCGCCATTGACAACTTTAAGATGTCCGGGGACAGCCTTCATCTTAGCGAGGGAGGAGTTAACACATCCGGTTAACAACAGTTCAATGCCCGTGTTTCATGCCCTATGATAGATAGAACGGCATGCCGTTCCAACATAGTTGCGCGTCAGCGAAAAATATTGTCAGCAACGTTCCCATACGTTGACCGAAATATGATCCGTCTGAGTTTTTTTTTTTTTTTTTTTTTTTGTTGTGTTAAAATTCTTTTATTTACGGCTAATCTTCTGTTACTCTTGCTTAGCAACTTTTATCAGCGTGTGTTTTGATTAATGATAGCTTAAATTAAATATTTACATAGTGTGTTATGTACATGTTATTTTGCTTCATTAAAGGCGGCGTTTGGCCAGGTCTATTGGATATGACTTTTTAAGCCTCCTTCTT
Organism: Drosophila littoralis; assembly: GCA_018903485.1. NCBI lineage: Eukaryota > Metazoa > Arthropoda > Insecta > Diptera > Drosophilidae > Drosophila > Drosophila littoralis. Next base: position 4,157,276 of record JAEIGF010000593.1, on the reverse strand, counting down.
CTTCGCCTCCTTAGCAGGTTCCTTGCCAGGACGTTAGGGTGGTTGCGGAGCTTAAATAGGTAGCTTGTTGCTTGATTGTTCATAACGTCTCCTACCATAGGAACCTTAAGGTCCTTTGCGATGTCTCATGTGCGAATATACCATTCGGCTCCAGAGATTGTTCGCAAGGTCTTAGCCTGGATGATACGAAGTTTGTCTAGATGCGTCTTCGCGGCAATTCCGTAAACCTGGAGCCCATATCGCCACGCAGGGGCAAGGATTACTTTATAGATAAGTACTTTGTTTCGGAGCGAGAGTTTGTTATTTGGGTTTAGCAGCCAGCTCAGACGCCTGATTTTGCTTTTCAAGCTGTTGGTGACCTCGGTGACGTGTTTTTTGAACGAAAGTCGGGTGTCGAGTGTGATCCCTAGGTATTTATGGTCACGCACCTGCTCTAAGAGCTCGCCATGGAGAAAAAGTCCGGGGCTGGAGTCCTTGCGCAGGGTATGAGTGACCGTGGCACATTTTTGAGGGTTCACTGAGATATTCCACCTACAAGCCCAGTTATCGAAGCGCTTCAGATATTCCTGCAGTATGTCCGTTGCTTCGTACACGCAAATATTCTTGGCAAGGATTGCCGTGTCATCAGCAAACGTAGCCACCAGGAGATCCTGCCGACTGACAAGGGCCATTTCACTTGCCGTGGGCATATCGTGCGTGAAGAGGCTGTATAGTGTGGGACCCAAAACGCTACCTTGTGGAACGCCCGCTCTTATGCGTTTGGTATGAGAGATCCGTCTGAGTGGAGCGCTGGGACAGCACTTTAAGGCTAGCTTTCTTATAAGCATATTTTGTATTTAATCTTCAGTTCAATTTATGGAATAAAGAAAAACACTTCTTAAAAATATTAGCTTGTCCATTCTTCGAGGCGATGTAGCTTCGGGGCGCTTCCGTCTACCATATACACTGGCTCACCAGTTTTAAAACAATCGTCAGAAAACCTTTCATTGGATTCGGTCGCATCGTATTTAATAATGTGTCGATTGTTTGAACAACCTCTTTGAATTTTTAAACATAACTTTATCAAACTTTTCTGCCACGAACTGTTCTGTGCTCCCTACTTACGAGATAAATCCTATTATGATATGTTAGCCTAACATATAACATTAAAGGTAAAACAGTTTTTAATTGTTTTAATTTTTTTGTCACATTTTCGATCACATAAATATTCTTGATTAGCATCAAGAGCCAACTAATGAAGTTTCTAATCAAGTTTTGGGACCAAAGGTTCACAAAAGGCGCAGCGACCTACATGTGTTTAATAAATAAGTACATTTTTTAAAATAGCCACAATATCTTAATCAAAATCAGCATTTACCAACCTCACTAAGCGCAAAATCTTTTAAATATCGGACTACTGTGTCTGTAACAACAATCGGTTGGAAAAAGTTTTCTTTATTATTTGTAAGCCTTATGTTTAAAAGACAGTTTAGCCTTCGGCATGTCAAAAATAGCCATGTTCCTTCTTTTTTGTGTTGTCGCTCTATTGTTAGTATTATCACAAAGGTGGGGTAATAAAATGCTTTCAACGTGCCAGTTCCGCTATTAATTATTATGTAATATTTTATTATGATCTTTAACTCACAAAACTTTTAATTATAAAATGCTTATGTCTGACATGTAACATTAGTTAGAAGGTAAACTAGAAGTCTGTAAATTTGGTAACCTTCAGGTCTAAACTCGCTTAGTTGAATAACTTATCTACCGGAAAGGACATTTATATATTAATGTGGCTTTTAAGAAAGTCCCATTGGCAACTTTGCAACTTTGTTTTGCGTTCTCTCTTTTTAGTTTCTATAGTCGGTGTATTGAAATATTAAAGTTCAAATGCCCTTGGCAGCCACATAAATTGATAGCTATAAGTTTGTGTCAGTTTGGTAAAAGGAAAATACGTTTTTGCTGCCCTTCAGTGTTTTGATTTCAATATTTTTTAAGGTGGCATCCACATACAACCGCAAATGTGGAAACCGATAAAGATTGAGCCCTTTCATGCTCACAGTGCTATTATCCTTGTTAGCTGCGCTGTCCTTCGTCTGCCAGTTGACGTTGACTTGTTTGCTAAGCTTAGCCTCCGAATCAGACTCTCAGTCATGCACTCTCAGGATTGGCAACTAAATATTTTAATGTTCGGATTTCGAGAGGATAACACAGCACATCATTCAACGGAAGGCCACTACCACTCCAGCTAAAGGACAAGCCATTTTTAAAGCGGTTTTAAAGCAGTCTAAGTGCGGCTGCAACTTATAAATTGTAGGCACCATTGCTTAGTGGCCGTTTGACAGACAGCTCCTTTTAATATCCTGGATATGTTGCCATTTTGCCTACTCTCTCTGGCCATTGTGGCATAATTAATGCCTTCAAGTGCCTCGTGTTGTAAGTGTGTTGTGCTGCCGGAAATTCAATAATGCCGCTGCTCTTCCGGCAGAAAAGTTAGGCTTAAGCGGAAAAGTCAACAGGCTCTAGGTTGTTGGGCACTTTAGGTCGCGTGGGTCAACCAAGGGTGCGCATGGGTCAGCTAGGGCCGGTGCGGGGCTATGGCCCCCAGTCCAGGCGCCGAGCAGTAGCCGGATGCAAAGTGCAAACTTCAAAGTGCCGCGCACAGGACACTACTTATTCAATTAAATCCGTACCCGGCAGCAAATGAGCCAACCGAGTCAACAAGGGAGCGTGTATTTTATGTTGGCATCAAGGACAACCCACCCGCCCCCGGTCACCTCATGTAAGAGGCTTAACTGCTGCTGGTAAGCAACACACAATTGATAAAGCCCTCGAGAGCAACTTATCGTACTAATTGTAAACATTGTCTATGTAGTGAAGGAAAAAGAGAGCGACATCAACAATTTCTACAAATTCAATATGAACTATGAACTCAATTGATGCCAAATGCAGTATCACTGTGTATGTATGTGTGTGTGTGTGTGTGTATGTTTAATTCATGGCAATTATAAAGGTAAATTTCAATTGTCCTTGCAAAGGAGATTTTCATTTGTTATTGCAGTCAGTGTTCACCAAACGGGATATTTGAAATGCATCAAGTATAGGAAAATAGGGTCAAACTTTGTGAACAGAACATCAGCTCAAGTTAACTATTTACTTCTAGTAATTTTCCAGCTTTCCATAGCCTTCATACAGCATCTTAGACGTATCATTAAATTGTTATTTAATTTACAGCGTTGCATCAATAAATAAAAGTGTCCATTGTATGCCACAGAAGAGCTTTTGTATTGATTTACTAAATAAATATAGGTTGCAATGGAGGGTGAACTGGGTTGGGTCATGTTTGTCCAAATGCAGAGAAAACAAGTAAGAGGTTCTAGTCGGGAGCTCCCGACTAGGGGATACCCTGAACCCTCATATTCCAACACCAAATGCAGCGCGCACTTATAGATAGAGAGTAGCGGGGAGGTGGCGATAGGTATAAAATGAAAGATAATCGATATATATATACTTTTCTAGAAGCTACATGTCAAGTTTGGTGACTCTAGCTCTTATTATTTACCAAAATTGCTTTAAAATCGGGATTTCGATATACATTTTTATCGATTACTTGGAAACGGGGCAAGTTATCGTTTATCGGAAACAAACTCGATCTGCGCAGGCACTAGGAGCACCTACATCTAAAATTTCAAGTCTCTAGCTCTTATAGGTTCTGAGATCCTTGCGTTCATACATACGGACGGACGGACGGACGGACGGACGGACAGACAGACGGACATGGCTAGATCGACTCGGCTATTAATGCTGATCAAGAATATATATATACTTTATGGGGTCGGAGATGCTTCCTTCTGCCTGTTACATACATTTGGATTTTGCACAAAAACATAATACCCCTTTTACCCATTTTTAATGAGTTCTGGGTATAAAAACAAAGAAAACTTTTTACTTGTCGAAGTGAAACAGATGAGATACCATCGACTATGTGATATCAATCTCCTCCGCACCAGGAGATATCCTCTTTTAATTCTGAATATCTTAATTAAACTGAATGAACATAAGGTTATAAATATTTTGAAATTATCCAAGAAACACCAGCGAATGCACACATTTTACATTGACTCTAAGGCTCAAACTCGATTCTTCTATCTTATGTTCTGTTGCAGCATTCCGTGTGATAAATCACAGACTCTGGGGAGACTGCAGAGCTGACAGCAGAGGCACTGCGCTGCATGAGGCGCTTACTCTCTGCTCAGCCCAGGTACTGGCCACTGGTAGACCTACCCACTTTCCGTACAGCCGGCACAGTACGCCTTCTTCAATTGTCTTTTTTATATACAAGGGCATCCCCAACAGCGAACTATCGATTCGCGAAGAGTACGATCTATCTTCCGACCAACTGCCACTCCTTACAGCGATCAATACGGTTGCACAAAGGATCCAAAAAAAGCGCAGGCCTGTCTCCCCTGGGTCGGACATCCAACTATTTAAGGCCGATCTAAATAGCTTGATCAACCTAAACACACAGCACACAGCGGCGCCAGCACATGTGTACCCAGTTCCTACAAACCAGCGCTCAAGGAAGTTTTCCCCCATTTTGGAAGGTCTTTTCGCCCTAAAAATGCGATTGACAGGATTAATTGTCGTAAAGCTAACAGGGTCAGAAGAGAGCTGCTTATCCTGAAAATAAATGCCACAGACACCAAAGAGGTGATTTTGCTTGTTTCCATTTTTAATGCAGCTCTTCGACTAGGTCACTTTCCAGCGGCCTGGAAGAAGGCGCAAGTCGTTATGCTGTACAAGAGCGGAAAGCCTCCCAACCAGCTGGAGATATGTTTCCTTAGAAGAATCATGGAAAGTTCGGAAATAAGACATGTAATCCCGAAGTTCCAGTTTGGATTCCGACTCAGGCACGGTATACCTGAGGAACTCCACCGCAGCTATTTAGCATCATTGCGAGCTTCCTAACCGAGAGAACATTTCAAGTGATGCAGGATGGCGTAGCCTCTCAAACCAATCGAATAAAAGCGGGCGTTCCGCAAGGCAGCGTTTTAGCTCCCACGTTATACAGCCTGTTTACACATGACATGCTCACTGCAAGTGCTAGCCCACGGAATGATTGGCAGGACCTTCTGGTGGCCACGTTTGCTGACGACACGGCAATCCTTGCAAAGAACAAATGTGTGTACGTAGCAACTGATCTCCAGCAGGAGTACCTCAAGCGATTTGAAAACTGGGCTTGCAGATGGAACATCGCAGTGAACCCTGGAAAATGTGCCACGGTTACCCATTCTCTACGAAGGACTCTTGCCCTGGACTTTTTCTCCATGGTGAACTTCTTGAGCAAAATCGTGAACACACGTACCTAGGAGTCACTCTCCACAGCACGTCTCTGTAGTAACAAGCAACATCAAATCCAAGATAAGGCAAATGAGCTGGCTGCTCAACTCCAACAACAAACTCTCGCTCCGAAACAAGGTCCTCATCTACAAGGCAATCATTACCCCTGTATGGACCTATGGGCTCCAAGTCTATGGTATAGCTGCAAAAACACATCTGAGCTAAATTCGCATCATTCAGGCCACAACCTTGCGCAAAATAACTGAAGCCGAATGGTATATCCGCAGGCAATCAGCGAGCTACTCAACAAAGCTTCACAGCCATTCTAACGTCCTGGCAAGGAACCTGCTAAGGAGGCGAAGATCTAGTCGATCGTTATATATAGGTCACAAACTGTATTAAATACTACTGTATATGTATATGTATACTAGCGGCTATAGCCCGGTCTTGCCCGTGGCACGTACGTTATAAAATCAATGTTCTCAAAAAGCTTTGAAAATGATTTTGAAACTGAGCGGACGGTAAACAAACTACTTTCATATAAAAGTTTTCCGGCCTTTTACCACTGTTGCAAGTGGAACTTCCCAGATCGCTGAAACACGTATTCATCATATTGTTATGAAGAGCTCTGAAAATAAGTTTGATGCAAATCGGACAAAACTTAAAATTCACCAAAAAAATTCTCTGTCCATCGAAGGAGTTTAGATTTTACGAAATATGAAAAACACGTCTCAAATGATTTCTTATGTAGATCCTTTGAAATTAATTTGAGGGAGAAACGTCAACCACCAAATCTTTGACCCCCATTTCCACGAAGGAGGAATACATTTTTGGAGTAGTGTGCAATACCCCTCAATACCCCTGAATTTGAGCAAAGATCTTTGAAATTGAGTTTGAGGCCGATCGGATGGTAAACAAAAAAGTTTCATACACACATTTTTCGTTAATAACCCACTGTTGCAAGTGGAATGTCCAAAATCGCTGAAACATGTATTTATTAAGTTCTTATGTAGAGCTCTGAAAACAAGTTTGAAGCAAATCGGCCTCAACTTAAAACTGCACCAAAAAAATCTTAGAATCGCACATTTGCCCGAGGATGCTTTGATTCTGCGAAAAATGTAAAACACATCTCAAATGATTTTTCATATATGTATGTAGATCCTTGGAAATGAATTTGAGGGCGAAACGTCATCCACCAAATCGTTGACCCTCATTTATACCAAGGAGGGATAGATTTTCCAAAAAGTGCGATACACCCCTCAAATGAATTTGAACAAAGAACTTTGAAATTGATTTTGAGGCCGATCGGCTGGTAAACAAAAAAGTTTCCATACTTGCGGGTGGAATTTCCCGAAACCCCGTCTTAACGTGCACCTTCATCACATAAGGTAACTACAGTGAGAATTTCAGCTTCCTAGCTCTTACGGTTTGGGCTGTGCGTTAATCACCAATCAGTCAGTCAGTCAGGACCAACAGCTATATATATAGAGATATGTCTAATCTGTTAAACTAATTGTAAATCCACAATTTTTGCTAAGCTAAGTATTTATGTCACTCTGATAAAAGTTGCTATCATAGAGTAACAGGATTCCAGATTTTGAAATAAACAAAATATATTAATATTAAAAGAAACAAGTAAGAGGTTCTAGTCGGGAGCTCCCGAATAGGGAATACCCTGAACCCTCTTTGAGGTGGTAGCGGGGAGGTGGCGATAGGTATAAAATTAAAGATACTTGACATATATATAATATTCTAGAAGCAACATATCATGTTTGGTGACTCTAGCTCTTATTATTTACCCAATTTGCTCAAAAAACAGGATGCCGATATCGCTATTTTTATCGATTGCTTGGAAACGGAGTAAGTTATCGATTATCGAAAACAAACTCGATCTGCGTAGGAACTAGGAGAACCTACAGCTAAAATTTCTCTAGCTCTTAAAGGTTCTGAGATATTTGAGTTCATACATACGGACGGACGGACGGACGGACAGACAGACGGACATGGCTAGATCGACTCGGCTATTGATGCTGATCAAGAATATATATACTTTATGGGGTCGGAGATGCTTCCTTCTGCCTGTTACATACATTTACATTTTGCACAAAAACATTATACCCCTTTTACCAATTTTTAATGGGTTCAGGGTATAAAAAATGTGATAAATGATTATAATATTATGAAATAAATTAATGGCAACATTTATTTATTTTGACTGATAACGTGCTTAAAGAAGGCAGACCAACAGGCGTACATGACTAGATCGACTCCGTTCGTCATCCTGGTTAAGAATATATACTCTTAATGGTTCAGAGATGCCTCTTTCGGCCTGTTACATACAGTTGCACAAAAACATTATGCCCATTTTGCCCATTACAATGGTTTCGGCGTACATATATAAATCGCACAAGGCCGAACTGCGTCCAGTCTTTACTGATGGATTGACAATGTTTAATTGAGAGGATTCTCATCGTGTATGTTGACAACTGCTATGGTCCACAAGAAGCCAGATTTTAGCTAATGCCCGCTCAATGCTGTTGTGTCTACGTGTTAAGAGATCTGTGTTCAGCATTGATTTGCCAATTGATATAAATAATTTGTATCCCATTGAGACGGGAAGTTGACAGCTGACACTCAGAGCACAACAACGTTTGTTCTGTCGGGACCCAAACTGCCAGTCGGCCAGGTGCGCAGCTGTTTACCCAACAAATTAAAGTTAATGCGGCTCAGAAATAAGCCCCCTGGCATCGAGCACTCCAATCCTTTCCAGCCAACTGGCAACGGCAAACAAGCGCCAATCCCCCGCTTAGACACGTTGTGACGACAACTGTCACCATTAAATAGGATTGATCGATTGGCATTGCCATTGATGTTGCCGATGTTGTTGTTGGGAGCTGTTGATTTTTTACGCACTTTGATTTGCATAGAACAGCAAATAAGGATGCCGTCGATTTGGCCACCAGCTGGGCAGTGCACAGTGCTTCGAAAAGTGTTAACAAGCTTAATGAGGTATAAGTATACCAGTTAGATTTATTTTATTCCAATTTTTAAACCTGAATTTTATTTTATTTTTCAAAAATACAAAATTTTACTTAATTATAGGCTGAAAATTGAATGTATATTAGCATGGTCGACCCTTTAGTTAGTCTTCGTGGGCACATTTGGATGAAATATATCTTTTAGTTTTATATTACGGTAGATTTTTATAATAACATTTTCAAGCAAAAGATTTTCCACGTTGCTGTGGTTTTCAGCTTTTTACGATACTCTGTGTGTTTGTGATTTCGTTTTTGCACATTTTTGTATAGTACCAAATTATTCTGATATATAAAATGCTCTTTAACACATCCAAGTAATACTTGTTCGGAAGACAAAGAATTATCAGCAAAATGTACCAACTGGATTGGGTGTCACGCCGCTAGCTACAAAGGATGTACAAAAATGTAATGTCGAAAATTCAATAGCTAATCGGGAAAACCTTAGAAACCCTACATGCGAGAATAAAATCGTCTACGGAATATCACAAAGCTTTGCTCCGCCCAAACCTAGGCCAAAATCTATTCAGGAAATATTAATACAAATAACTCACTTGGTATAATAGAACACCTGCTAGAAAAAAATTTAAACTTACTTAACAATGGAATATGAAATGCAAATTGACTATTCAACCATGTAAATGAAATATCTTTAATTTTAAAAACCGAATCAGATTCACATAATGGTTTGATAAATAATTCAGTAAAATATAAAAGAAGGTTTCTTTGAAGGCTTTATATTCCTGATAATTTTAATTATAACAAAGTAAATTTACTTATTGTCTTAAGACAAAGTTTGCAAGTAAAACTGTAGCGAAACTTTCAATATGTTCATGTAACCCACTTGGATTTAATTAAATTGAAATTTGATGAAGCTTAACAAAACTTCTAAATGTTTTCAACTACAAATTATGTCAATTCATGAGTCTTTGACTATCATATATCTAGTATATATTCTTATCTACAGCCACCTGATCGGCTATATATTTTGGACTGTAATTTAATTTCGTTAAAGCATTCAGAGAAACGTCTTTCAGCTCAAATGTGTAGTGTTGGAATTAGGGAAACAATATCACCTTTAGCAGCATAATAAGAAGATACCGGGCCTGAGTCTGTCTAATAGCTGGCAGCATTCTAGCCTGACATACACTGATGTTATCCCATTCAACTATTTGTCGCATGTAAGAGAGGCGACTTTTGTCTGCTGAATTATTAAGGTTTCGGCCACTGTGTGGCTGCTGCTGTGCAATTGTGCGGGACAAATTGTTAGCACTTCCGTTTTGGCTTTGGGATTCCGCTTGTTTACGGCCAACCAGCGGGCAGTGGCTTTCGCCTTTGAGCCGGCATTAGGGGTACATAACAAATCATTTAGTGGCTGTCATTTAATGGCATTATTATGCTTACAAAAGGCTTGAGGCGTTTGGCTATAAAAATTCCTGTGCTTCACGGTGGTAGCATCAGTTGTCCTGCGGCCGTAACGCGTTGCGTATTAGACCCAAGCTCAACTCAAGGAACTAGTGTCCAGTGCCGTGTCGTGTGTCCTTTGCGGCGCCCCTAAAAAACCCAACGCTTTACGCCTGAGTTGGCCCAGCTCGCGTTGTCAGCAGCCAGTAGCCTGTCAGTTATGTATAGACTAAGTAATTGCACATTGCTGCTAATCGCAGCATCCTGTTACCTGGTCTATTCCAGCCAAGCCAAAGCTTTGCAGGTGAGTAAGCAACCAAGTTGTAGAAAGGTTAGACAACGGAGCTTTCAAGTACCACTTAATTTGTTTTATTTGCTACAGTAAGAATCCAAAGCCCCCTAACAAAGCTTCCAAACTATAAGTCATAGAATTGCCATAGCAACGCAAACTGTGCGCAAAAACTTTTGCGAAATCTCTTGCAGCGGTCGATTTCGTTTGCGGCTTCTTTTTAGTTATTGGATATTGGCGGTTGCATCTCGCAGCAATTTCCGACCTGTCATTGCCATTTTTCGGCTCGCTAATTATTCGCCAATGCAATCTCAATTCGGTTTAGCCAAGTTATTTCCATTGACTGACAGTACACTTATCTTTTAATTTCCTTTTAAAATTATTTTAACTAGTTGTAAAGTGCTGCGGTACCAACTCTTATAATTTATTTGTTTTAACAACGGAACAACCACTAACCAAAATTGAAAGTACATACTTTGTATTCCATGAAACCATTGAAAGTGGTTAAAAACGGCTTAATGAGTTTGCATGAGTGAGTCAATCTCAGGAACTACAAAAGTTGGAGACTAGAAATATTTTTCCACGCTATGTCCTCACCCTTCCATAAAGATTTCCCAATAATTGAAAAGGCAGAGCCTCGCGCCTTCATATCAGACACTGTGCCATATCAAAGCCCTAAAAAAGTTGCTTAAGAGTTGGACCCCATAAAGTATATATATTCTTGATCAGCATCTATAGCCAAGTCGACCTAGTCATGTCCGTCTGTCCGTCCGTCCGTCTGTCTTTCAGAACCTTCTCAAAACCTATAAGAGCTATAGGTCATCCTAGTGCCTGCGCAGATCGAGTTTATTCCGATATTCGACAACTGACTCCGTTTCCAAGTAATCGATAAAAATCAATAGCGAAATCCTGTTTTTTGAGCAATTTTGGTAAATAATAAGAGCTAGAGTCACCAAACATGATATGTTGCTTCTATAATCTCTATATATATAAAACTGTTTGTCCTGACTGACTCACTGACTGACTGACTGATTGGTGATCAATGCACAGCCCAAACCGTAAGAGCTAGGAAGCTGAAGTTTTCACTGTAGTTACTTCATGTGATGAAGGTGCATGTTAAGACGGGGTTTCGGGAAATTCCACCCGCAAGTTTGGAAAAATCGCGAAAAACGTTTGTATGAAACTTTTTTGTTTACCATTCGATCGGCCTCAAACTCAATTTCAAAGTTCTTTGTGCAAATTCATTAGAGGGGCGTTTGGCACTTTTTGCAAATTCCGTCCCTCCTTGGTGGACATGGGGGTCAAAGATTTAGTGGATGACTTTTCGCCCTCAAATTCATTACCAAGGATCTACATGAAAAATTATTTGAAACGTGTTTCACATTTTTCGCAGAATCAAAGCATCCTCGGTAAAAAGTCCGATTCTAAGATTTCATAATAATGAAGTAAGCATCTTCCACCCCATAAAGCATATATACTCTTGATCAGCATCAATAGCAAAGTCGATCTAGCCATGTCTAAGAGCTAGAAACTTGAAATTAGTATGTAACAATCAGATGGAAGCATCTCCGACCCCATAAAGTATATATATTCTTGATCAGCATCAATAGCCGAGTCGATCTAGCCATGTTCGTCTGTCTGTCCGTCCATCTGTCCGTGTGTATGAACGCAAGGTTCTCAGAACCTATAAGAGCTAGAGACTTGAAATTTAAATGTAAGTGCTCCTACTACCTGAGCAGATCGAGTTTGTTTCCGAAATTCGATAACTTACTCCGTTTTCAAGCAATCGATAAAAATCGATATCGACATCCTGTTTTTTTTTTTTAGCAAATTGGGTAAATAATCAGAGCTAGAGTCACCAAACTTGATATGTTGCTTCTAGAATAGTATATATATATATCAAGTATCTTTTATTTTATAGCTATCGCAACCTCCCCGCTACCACCAGAAAGCCAAAAATCAAGTTAATAGCCCAACTTGATAGCCAACCAATAATTTAAATGCAATTGACTTTTTGAGAATATACAAATATTCTATGGTACAATAAGATATACTGTAGAAAATTTCACTAAGATCGGTGTTTGTTTTGTTTTTTGGTATTTTGACTGCGCACGTGCTTGCGACGCAGTTCCAAGAGTTTCTGTATACACACACACATTCATGCGCGTCTGCTTTGAATTATATCAACAGCATTACGATTGTTTTCTCTGCTATTTTAATTGGTTTTTTTCTCAATAAGACTCAATTATTAGTGTGGCAACTTGCCAGGTGCGGACTGCCGCGAGTTCGAGTACTGCCAAGGAAAGTAACCATGCGGTCAGTTCCGAGTTCGAACGCTGCCAATGGAACTTTTTTTTTTTAATTCATCTTTATTAATGCAAACGAGCTGCATTTGGTTTTGGAATAAGAGGGTTCAGGGTATTCCCTAGTCGGGAGCTCCCGACTAGAAGCTCTTACTTGTTTTCTCTATGTAAGCCGTTGAGACCTGTGTATATCCGCATCGGATAGTAATAAGATATCGCGCATTAAAGATGTGCCAAATTGGGAATGTCCCGTTTTTATATATACAATGGTGTATAAAACGAATAACCCGTCGATGAGGGTATTCTACGTGTATTAGAAACTTTCTTTATGAAAGTCTGTTTAAATCCTTCCAGTAGCTCATGCGTGATGCGTGTATATTGTTTTATTTGACTTTGCTATTTCATGCTTGCCAAAATATTAAGTTGTTGACTTAATTTAATTTTACTTTAGTTTATTTAACTCGTCCCTCAGTATGTGTATACAGCTGTATTATTGCGTTTCAGGTTGTAGCCAAGATACAATTTATAAGCCGATTTAAGGTGTTGGCACTTCAATTCACATTGAGTTGTCTAATCAAGCGGTACACGCTGCCTGTCATGCTGTAAATTGAAACAATAAAGTGCTTGACTCACACATAACACCCACTCACACACATACACACACATACACGCACACCCACTAAGAACTCGGAATGAGTACGTTGTGTGCGTGCAGCTCACGTATGCGAATAAATAGGCAGCATAAAAATAACGTAACACGTGTCGACAGTTTGAAAGGCGCCAGGAACGATATGGGAAGCCTTGTTGCCGCAGGCGAAAAGGGCTCGAATCAAATATTTCAAATATTTTTGTTGTTTTCTTTGGTGTTGTGTTTCTCATGCCGCTTTGTGGCACTTCATTTGCGCAGGGCACAAACAAACTGGATTTACCAAATCGCATCAGCGGCATCAGCGTCGGCTCTGCCAGCGCCGCATCTGCGGCGGAAGCACGCCACAAGCGCGCAATGGGTGAGTACAAAGAGCTAAACGACATCATTGACGAGCTGGAGGAGAACAATTTGGAGCAAAAGGCGAGCGGGGCAGCGCCGCCAGCCCAGACGCAGGAATTTGACCTGGATAACATGCCGCCGTTGGCCTACTACCTGCTGCTGCAAAAGCTTCGTCAGCGTGAGTATTGAGCGCACCCTGCGTATCAGTAATGTGTCCTGTGCGACAACCAGCTATGAAAACATTTTAAATATGCTTTGCTAGAGATTACTCGAAAATTGATTCTTTCACGAGAAGTTTTCTTTGGTTTAAAAGTTTATTAAGTGCATGTGCAACATTCGACTTTTCTACGAATTCCTAGGCATTCTGACCTGGAACTCTTAAAATATTTTATTATATATATTATTTATTAGTATTTTAAATTGAACAGCGTTATTAGAACTGAACTAATTGTTGTTTTAGTTGATTTCGTAAAAGAATGTCCACTATTTTTTTATACCCTGAACCCATTAAAAATGAGTAAAAAGGGCATATTGTATTTGTGCAAAATGCAAATGTATGTAACAGGCAGAAGGAAGCATCTCCGACCTCATAACCGACCGCCTGTCTGTCCGTCCGTCCGTCCGTCCGTCCGTATGTATGAACGCAAGGATCTCAGAACCTATAAGAGCTAGAGACTTGAAATTAACTGTAGGTCCTCCTAGTGCCTACGCAGATCGAGTTTTTTTCTGATAATTGATAACTTACTCCGTTTCCAAGCAACCGATAAAAATCGATATCGACATCCTGTTTTTTGAGCAATTTTGGTAAATAATAAGAGCTGGAGTCACCAAACTATACATGTAGCTTCTAGAATAGTATATATATCTGCATTAGTTGTTGGAAGAAGAGGTTTCAGGGTATCCCCTAGGAGGGAGCTCCCGACTAGAACCTCTTACTTGTTTGTAATTTGTATTTTTCATCTTCTTGCTTTTTGCTCCTGCAGTGCAAAGCAGTAGCGAACCAACGTATCGCGTGCGGACGCCACGCCTTGGTCGCAGCATTGACTTTCGACAACTATTGGAGAGCCGGGCGAGCAGTGAGGAGGCAACTGGCGGGCAGTTTGTGTCGCGCATGATGAAGAAATCGGTGCCGTTCAAGCCACGCCTGGGCAAACGTGCTCAAGTGTGCGGCGGCGGGGATTAAGCCATGGCAGTAGCAGTAACAGTATCATCAACGCGACTAGGACGAACGGCAAGGACGAAAGCTTGACCAAGGTTAAGGCCAGCCATTGGCGCATTGCCACCTCCTCTTAAACTACTCATATAACGCCCCAAAAAACGACGAAAACAAATAATCTTCTTATCTTATAACATTATATTTGTATAGCTAGGCCCAAGTTTTGAGAAGAATTCATATATGCGACAAACTATATGTTTAAATAAATTGCAGACCCTTGAAAACTTTAATTCTTGCTCATTTTGTGGGCGCTTGTGCAATAATATCGAATATTGCAAATATTTGAATAAATGGTAAAAGGCAAATACATATTCAGATGACACTAATGAACCGCCAACTGAGGCAGTCGTAGGTTTTCCGTATCTGTGTTTTATTTTTGGCCGGGCAAAAGTTAAATTAATGAAAATTTCATTAATCGATATCAAATGACAATATGCTGTATGCTGCTGCGGTGACATTTGCATTCCCGACATCTGGCATGGGGCACGGGACAGTCGGCATGTGTTTGGTGTGGCAGCTAAGGGATATGGCGTTTCCCCATTTTCTGCAATTTCGTTAACCAAAAGCTGGTGGCTTTATTCAGCCTGATCAAGCAATTAATATTGAACTGCTATTGCAGATTTCATATGTATGCGCACACTATATAAATACAAGGTTGTCAGCTGTGATTCTCATTGACATAATCTGCATTAACATTCAACAATGCTAATTGGCAACTACTTAGCAACGTTAGGTATGTATATAGAGCTTAACCATTCGATTTCATTTATTATGAACCAGAGCTAACTTTATAAAAATTTTACTTGAATATATAGAATATGCCTAACATGTACATACGTATATTCATTAGATTGATTTTGACGAGCTAACTCCACTTGGAGATATATATATTTGTGAATAGAGAATATGTAACATATAGAATAGAGAATATAACATATCTAACCTTGTCTACCTGCTCGTCAGTCTGACCCTCTGTACGCCTGTATGATCTCGGAAACTACAGAAGCTTTGAAATTTACATTCTCGCAGAATGAGTGAATTATTTGTGTCATATCTGCCCCCATTTCCATAAGTGAGACCCAATTCGTTGTGCAAGTTCTTTTATACACAGATTAAGTATCTTTCTCTTTATAATCTTAACCCAATTTAAATGGTTACAGGGAATACCACTTAGTTGTTTGGTTACTTTTTTTAATTTTGTACATTTGAAAAAATAACTCGCCAGGTTTGTAGATTTTTTGTGTGTTTTTTCTCGTTTTTCGTTAAAACCAATATGGTTTTGCGATTGGTGAACGGATTGCATTTGGCTTCGAGAGATTTTATACTTTGGTTGAAATGTTTTTTTTTATGGAAAAGCCAAATGATAGAATTGAATTTAATATTGTATATTGAATTTCACTTTGTGCTTTTTTTTTACACATATTTTGCTAACGTTCTACCCAAATAATAGGTGGAAAATGAATTAATAAAGCTGTTAAAATGTACAAAGTAAGATAAAACAAAAATTGTAATAAATGTTAATTCCAAATTTGGATTCCTGATTTGATGGGCTTCAGGAAATAGGTGAGTAAGAGATACGTAAAATTGTAAACAAAAAACTTGCCACAAGGAAGGCCGTGTAATATTCGCTAGTGTGCATTTATATTTATATTTAGATTCTCTGTTTTGTTTAAAAATCGTTTCCGCAATTTTTCGACACTTGCAAGTGGGATTTCCCAAAAGTTCTCCGTCTTAGGGTGCAGCTTCATCAGTTTTTTAGCTATTACGGTTTGGGCTGAGCATTGACCATCAGTCAGTCAGTCGATCAATCAGTCATCAGTCAGTGAAACAATCAACTGCTTTGTCTAATGAGATGTATGATAGTCAATGTCTGCGAATGCATGTCTATGTATATGCAGGCTTTTTATGTCGGGGTAAAAATATATAAGTTCCGCTTCACCTGCAACTTGTGGACAACAATATGAATATTATTGTCTTCTTGGTTCCCTATCTTGTATATGACTTGTGATACTGTTGGGTATAAAGCATTACGTTTTAAAGACAATATTACAAGGAATTATAAAGAGATATATATACCAGCGGGTATAGCCCGGCCTTGCCCGTGGCACGTATAAAATAAATGTTCTCAAAAAAGCTGAGCGGACGGTAAACAAATTACTTTCATATAAAAGTTGTCCGCTCTTTTACCACTGTTGCAAGTAGAATTTCCCAAATCGCTGAAACACGTATTCATCATATTATTATGAAGAGCTTTGAAAATAAGTTTGATGCAAATCGGACAAAACTTAAAATTCACCAAAAAAATCTTTGAAATGCACTTTTCACCGAAGGAGCTTAGATTTTACGAAATATGTGAAGCACGTCTGAAATGATTTTTCATATAGATCCTTGGAAATGAATTTGAGGGCGAAACGTCAACCACCAAATATTTGACCCCCTCTTTAACACCGTCATCACATAAGGTAACTACAGTGAAAATGTCAGCTTCCTAGCTCTTACGGTTTGGGCTGTGCGTTGATCACCAATCCGGCAGTCAGTCAGTCATTCAGTCAGTTAGTCAGTCAGGACAAACAGTTTTATATATAGATATATATATATATATATATATACATCTATATAAACTCAATCACATACGTATGAAACGGTTGCTCTTGCAGTTCAATGCTTGCTTATGAAATGAAAAGACAAAACTTTTGTATTTTATCGCTACCCCAGGCCCACTTAAAGAGTATTTCCTAGTTCGGTACTCTAAACTTGTGCCTTAAGCCTGTTTACAATGAAATGAAATTTGTATTTAATTTAATAACCATATTAAGCTTTCATAAAAAACCATGTATTAAATTTCCATTTAATAATTATTTTACAAGCAATTTTCATTACAGACATTTGACGTATTTTTTTGTCAAGTCACATTAATATTTTCAGTACAGCTGTAAAAGTTATTGTAAAAAAAAAACGCACTGGCTCTTAGCTTTTTGCTTTTTGTTAAATATATTGATTTTAGTGTGCAAGATAAACATTATGTAGGTAGTATGTAGTTCTCTGCACGTTATATAGTACACGTCGAATGCAGAGTTTTCAAATTTATGTTAACGACGCTCAAGAAAATTTCAACTTAAGTACTACACTCGACTTAGCATAAATGCACATCGATATAGAATCTTGACTCAGCAGCACAGTGTGCAGTTGAGCTGTTCGTTCTATGGTTGGGTGTGGTGTATGTGGGTTAACCTAATGGAACTGCTGCTCAGTTGCTTCGCTGGGAAATTTAAATTTGCCAAATGTAAGACTCGTGTGCTGCGTGAGAGCCCATTTGGCTGCTGAGGCAGTTGCTTGTACACCGAGAGCTTCAAGCACGTCATTAGAGACTCTGCACGCTCCAATTAGTTGGATGCCAAGGGGTCAGAGCTTCGAATTACAATTAGTCAAAGCCGTAGTCGTTGTTAGTTGATTATAGGGTGCCATTTGGCCGAAATGCGGGCGTTAAAGGTTAGCGGGTCATATTTATTCACTCTGTCTCCGGCTTGAGGCCGACAAATGTATGACAAATGCCGTAGACATCACGTAACCGTTGAGCCTCAATAAACGAGCAGCCCATGGAGCACCTAATAGTATTTATATATCTAGTCGAATCGTTTCTAAAATGGCGCTAATGGGCACGCAAGGCACACATATACATAAACACACATACGCTTACATGCACAAAACGAGATATTGAAACATTAAAACTGGAAAATGGTAATAAATTTTGGACTGCCTCCTGGGCAAAAGATGGCCGCGACGGAGGCACGCACACGGCTTGTGCCGGAGATGGCAGGAACTTAGCATGATGGCCGTAAATTTACAGCTGGGTCGTTGCGTAAGGTTAAGCGGGCTCAACATCAGCTGGTACTGTGCCTGTTTCCTGTCTGCTACGTGGCACTCACATAACCGCACCGACATACAAGAGTAACATGATAAGTTTTGGCGTGTGTGTGTGAACCAAAATCACTTTGCCTGATTAAATGACGCAAACCAGCAACAGCAGGAGCAGTAACAGCAGAAAAGACAGCAGCAGGAGCAGATATTCAGTTAGCATGCACCTTGGCCAAAATTAATGCCAGCCATTACAGTGAATTGTTAAAAATGCCTGGCTAATATAACCCTAATATGAGAGAGCCTGCTCAGAATGTGCATTCGACCCTTATTTATTGTATTTAAGGAACTGATTTAAATTGATGGCCACATTTGCCAAGGCCGCCAGCCTGCCGCTTGCCACTCACTTAATCAAATTTCAGCCATGCAAAAAGCCTTTAAATTGGCTTTGTGTATGTCACATTCGTAAAGGAGGTTATTTATTTCATTTCCGAGCCGACATGCCGCGCATTTATGATTTGATGATTATCCCCCATGCTGCTTCCACCTAAACGATACCCGCACAATAAGAAATCTTTTAACAATTTTGCATCAGCTTTTAATTAATGCCAATGCAGGTGCTCTCTGCGTGATGCGTGAGGTGTGCCACCGGTGGATGTTGCTGTGCTCTTAGCTTTATTCGCCCCTCCTGTTGTGTCTAAACTGGCACAGCTCCGACAGCTTTCGTTGCTATGGAAGTCAATTAACGGCAAGAGATTTAACTTTTCCTTAGATCTAATTCGTATAAATTCATATGACAAACATATCAAACGCAAAGTGTCTTTAGGTCATTAGCACGACAATAAATCATTTAATAAAAGTTATTTGTGTCTTCTTTTTGTTGATATAGCATAATTTTGGAAGGGCTGATAACTTGCTAAGAAAACACGAGCGCTGAACTCTGAAGTGTTATTAGCTTCAAATAGTTAAGAAGTTTCTTCTTGAACGGAGGAAAGGAACGAGATACATAAATATATATTTTCATATTCTAAGGAAACAATAACGTGCGAATATATGTGCGTGCTGTGGTAAATTGTTATGTTTTAGGGCTGCGGCTTTATGTTTAAAGAAGAATGCTAGTATTATTTAATCATGGATGGTTGCTTATTTTCCTAATTTTTTTTTGGTACTGTTAAACAAAAAGAATACACACTTTAATCGCAAAGCAGGATTTAGTTTATAAATAAACTTCAGAAAGTCGTTTCGTTTCCTTTTAGCTCACAGGCTCCTTTTAGTTATGTCTTCTTATTTGCTATAAGGTTTCATTGACAATGCTTGCAAGCCCGACATATTTAGCAAACCAAAATCTACAAATGCTGGCTTCAAAGTGCTTTCCTCACAGTTGCAGTATTAAGAACAGCTATAGAAACAAGTAAGCGTTTTATAGTAGGGAATGCCCGACTAGGGGACATAGCTTAACAAATGAGTTGATGATGTTTACTTCCGTGGGGAATGCGGCGACGTAGCAATTGGCGATATATTGTAAATTTCTTGATATTATACGAGAAACCAATATAAGTTTTGGTGTATCTAGTTTATAAAACATCTGAGAGCTGCTTTAAAACTTTTTCTTAAAATGAAAATGAGAGAAGAGTTTTAGAAATTAATAGTTATGTTTGAGCATACTTCATTGCTCACATACATAAAGTTGTTTACCCTTTTTGCCCTGCCTCACGGGTTCAGGGTATAAAAACAACAATAACAGTTGCAATAGCTAACGAACGGTAGAAACCTTTGGCACTTAGCCATATAAAACTTTAACGAACTTTTTTGGGCTCTATTCACAAGTTGTTTGTGCTTTCGCTGTTGGCTTGCATTGTGGGCTGGTTCGTTTTAAAATTGCAAATTCAGCAGCCGCAGTACGCCCACACACACACCCACACCCACATACATACATATGTATTGAAATGCGGCCACTGCTGTGAGGAGCTCTTCCAGCGGTTGCCAGGTCAGCCTCGCAGAGGCGAGCTAAACCAATTGAAATTCGAATTTTTGAAATGCGGACAATAACATGGCTTTGACATTGGTAGCTGTAATTCCCAATGCCATCAGTAGTTGTCGACTTTGCTAGCATTGCGTCAGCGCGGCAGCAAAGCATGCACCACTTTTTGGCACCACGAATGACTTTGCATATTTTAGTTGGGGATGCAGGAAGTGGCGAAATCAGTGTCTGCACATTACTGTGCGTGACAGCCACTTTTGACTTGGCCATCCATCATCAATTTTGCCAACACAATTTGACCTGATGTAGCAATTGCTATGCTTTGGACTTTGTTTCATTTGTGTCAATTAGTCCAAACATTTGACGGCAAATGTGGCAAAGCAGGCAAATAAGCAAATTACATGCCGCATCACTTGCCATACAACACCTAAATAATGCCGCATCCTGCAATCAGATAAACGTTGTGCGGTCGCAGACAGCGATAGTCAGAGTCAGAGTCAGAGCCAGATACAGAGCCAGAGTCAATGTCAATGGATTTCAATAGGTTGGCGCCGTTGCATTTCAGCCAGTCAGCCAACTGGCTGCTGCCCTTGCATTTTCAAGGAAATCGTTTTCAATTACGACAGTGGTCTGGCAACTATTTCAGCCCTGCCCTTGCCCTGTCTCGGTAGTGTGAGTGACAGCCAGGCTGGCAGTCAAGCATTCTCCCAAGGAAACCGATGATTGGGCTTATAAATAAATATTTGTTCGATTTTATTGGCTAACTGCTGCTTCTAGAGAAATTAGTTTACTGCTGCTGCACGATGTGTGTAATAAAGCAAACGCAAATCAAATTCGTAGTCATGCCCCGCAAATGAAATGCCCAAAAGATAATTGGTTATATCAGTATCGTGTGTAGTTCCCCGAAGCCATGGCTCCTAAAAGGAGAAGTATTGCATGCTAATCACGTTAAGGGGGGTTGGTAATGAAAAAATTAAATAAACGGGCACGCGAATAGACAAATGATGTAAGCGATACAATAACGAAGTGAAATTTAAGTATAGGTATTATTTTTGTTGCGCATCTGCATATACATATATTACAATCTACTTCGAATAGAGCCTTGCCCGCCTTTGAGGGAA
The DNA here is from genome assembly GCA_018903485.1 of Drosophila littoralis. Taxonomy (NCBI): domain Eukaryota; kingdom Metazoa; phylum Arthropoda; class Insecta; order Diptera; family Drosophilidae; genus Drosophila; species Drosophila littoralis. Next base: position 4,135,768 of record JAEIGF010000593.1, on the reverse strand, counting down.
GTTAAAATTTCAATTAAAGAATGGAACATTCAACGCTAAAACTTTAGATAATAATGATGCTTGATTATGGCGCCCTATCTACTTGTAGTCGCCCTGTAAATTCACGAACTGTTTAAAATTACCATGAAGAAGACAAGTGGAGAAAATGCGGAAATATTGTTTTTATATATTTTTTTTAAATTTTATTTTTATTTTTTTCCAGATCTGTTACTCTAAGTTAGTAACTTTTATCAGAGTGACGGCGGAAATATTGGTTAAAGAATATAAAAATTTGATTAATTCATTTCAAGCGTTGCCTTCAAGCCAGTACTATGGTTATGGTATCTGTTTGCAAATACCAAGAAATTTTAGTTTTTTTTCCTAAACAACCAAAGTCGCCCAAAGTGGTTTTGCCATGCAAGCTTAGTATTTACTGAAAGTGCAAGGAAATTCGCAAAGGTAAGAAATATGTTTAAAATTTGCTCAACTTAAGGACAGGCACATATTATTGATTTTTTTAAATTAGAAATAACTGGTTTTTTGGGTGTTTTTTACCAAAGGTTGGAATAAAATGTTGTATGTAGTCATACGAATTTAAAACAATTTTTTTATTTTTATGGGAGTTGCTGCTGCCTCTCTAGAAATAAAGTTAGCAAAAGCCATGCAAAACCAAGTAATAAATAAATCAAAAATTGTGAAATATTTTCTTTTTAATTATTTGATTTAAGCTCTTTTATTAAAATCCTTTTTAATGGCTTAGTTTATATATGTAACCATAACTTACGCAAATCCAAACCGATATTTATGTTGGGCACGTTAATAGGCATGCAAAGATTTGACAATTAAATTGTTAATTTTATAAATTTCAAGGACCCGCCAGGTTTCTGCTGAGTTTTGCTTTTTATCCGACTTATGCGCTTTACTTAATAATCACTTGCTTCGTGATATTAGCAAAAAGTAAATAACTTTGCATCAGCTTAATTGCTAGGGCAACGTTATGTAACTTCGCACCGCATGGTACGTGCAAATTACATCCCTATATTAAGTTCGTTAGTGAAACGAAGTTTTTGCCACTGCTTGGGACCAGTATTCACTTTGAAAAGGCAGAAATTCAGCTGGTGGAGGAGTCCAGCACAGGGTAATTACACCGAGCATTGCTCAATTGGGCATACCCCACTGTGTTTCACTTTATTCGATTGTGGAAATTCGGTAAAATAAGTGTCTAAATAGCCATATACAAATTAAGACATATTTGACTAAAGTCTTACTCGCTAGAATTTTTCCTTTGCAGCACCTTTTATGAAGCTAATATCTATAAAACAAAATTTAAATTAATACCGATTAAAATCTATCCATTAATAAAAAAATGTTTTAATATTATACATTTTCTGTTACCTTAATAATAAGTTCACGAATTATGATGAGGGTCGATGATATTATTGAGTTGCAAAATTCTTGGTAAAATATATATGATCGAAGGAAGGGTGCATGATAAAAAATGATTAAAAGTAAATGTGCTAGGAGCTCTTTGATATTGCATTCAACGTATTTAAGATCCTTACTTTTATCAATTATATTTTATTTTATATATTACTAGCGGTACGTATAAAATAAATGTTCTCAAACTGATCGGACGGTAAACGAACAACTCTCATACAAAAGTTTTCCGTCAATTCATTACTGTTGCCAGTGGAATTTCACAATCCGAGAATGATATGATTCTGCGAAAAATGTGAACGGGGTCTTAAATGCTTTTTCTTATGGATCCTTGGAAATGAATTTAAGCGCAAAACGTCACACCCCAAATCTTTGACTCCCATTCCCACCATGGAGGGATAGATTTTCCAAAAAGTGCGAAACACCCCTGAAATGAATTTGAGCAATGATCTCTGAAAATGAGTTTGGAGCCGATCCGACGGCTAACAAAAAAGTTTCATACCAACATTTTTCGCTAATTAACCACTGTTGTGGGTGCAATTTCCCAAATCATTGAAACACGAATTCATTAAGTTTATATGTAGAGCTTTGAAAATAAATGTAAAGCAAATCGGACTAAAATTAAAACTTCACCAAAAAAATCAGAGAATCGCACTTTATACCGAGGATGCTTTGATTCTCCGAAAAATGTGAAACACATCAAAAATGATTTTCCATACGGATCCTTAAAATGAATTTGAGCGCGAAACGTCATCCACCAAACTTTGACCGCCATTTCCACCAAGGAGGAATACATTTTTGGAAAAGTGTGAAACACCCCTCAAATTGATTTGAGCAAAGGTCTTTGAAATTGAGTTTGAGGCCGATCGGATGGTAAACAAAAAACTTTCATACAAACGTTTTTCGCTAATTACCTACTGTTGTGGTTGGAATTTCCAAAATCGCTGAAACATGTATTTATTAAGTTCTTATATAGAGCTCTAAATAAAAGTTTGAAGCAAATCGGACGAAACTTAAAACTTCACCAAAATAGTCTTAGAATCGCACTTTTCCCCGAGAATGCTTTGATTCTGAGAAAAAGTGAAACACGTCTCAAATGATTTTTCATATAGATCCATGAAAATTGATTTGAGTGCGAAACGTCACCCACCAAATCGTCGACCCCCATTTATACCAAGGATGGATGGATTTTAGGAAGAGTGCGAAACACCTCTAAAATGAATTTGAACAAAGAACTTTGAAAATGTGTTTAAGGCCGATCGGATGGTAAACAAAAAAGTTTCATACAAACGTTTTTCGCGATTTTTCCATACTTGCGGGTGGAATTTCGCAAATCGCTGAAACACGTATTTATTAAGTTATGTAGAGCTCTGAAAATTAGTTTGAAGCAAATCGGACACCACTTACAACTGCACCAAAAAAATCATAGATCCGCACATTTCCCCGAGGATGGTTTGATTCTGCGAAAAATGTGAAACATGTCTCAAACGATTTTTCATTTAGATCCTTGAATATGAATTTAAGGGCGAAACGTCATCCACCAAATCTTTGACCCCCATTGATAGGCCAAGGAGGGATGGATTTTCGAAAAAGCGCGAAACACCCCTCAAATGAATTTTAACAAAGAACTTTGAAATTAGGTTTGAGGCCGATCGGATAGTAAACAAAAAAGTTACATACAAACGTTTTTCGCGATTTTTCCATACTTGCGGGTGGAATTTCCCGAAACCCCGCCTTAAGGTGCATCTTTGTTACATAAGGTAACTACAGTGAAAATTTCAGCTTCCTAGCTCTTCCCGTTTGGGCTGTGCGTTGATCACCAATCAGTCAGTCAGTCAGTCATTCAGTCAGTTAGTCAGTCAGGACAAACAGTTGTATATATAGAGATTTATTTTATTGTCAATTATATATTTGGCATAAACATATTGTAACTTTGTGCTCGCTATTGCAACTATTTTGTGTTGGGCGTTGCTCGATATTCAGGTTACGTGTCTGTCGTACGTACCGCGCGGCCTGTCAAATGTCAAATTTAATCACAGCTAATAATGAACATTTCATGAATGAAAACTTTCAACGAAAAATCTTTAAGCCCTAAAGCTATAGTGGTTCAAGGACTGCGTGACAATGGCACATTGTTGCCGAGGGTTCTGCCTATAGAATATTGCTGATGGAGCTAATGGCGTAAGCACACACGCGCGCCCACACATATGTGTAAAGTACAGCACATACATACAAACACAAAAATACACACGTACTCGCATGTGTGCTGTTTGGGCCGTAACATTGAACTTCGCCATTCGCTGTCCATCAACAATGAGCTCGCACTGTAATTATTTATAGGTAAGTGGCCCTGCCATTTGGTTGACTCTTCTGATGGACATTTATTAGTACCACCTACCCCGCTGCCCTGGCAGCCGTTTAATAAATTTGCTGCTATTTTAAGCGTCAAGTGCATTTTGATAGGACAAGGCGGTGTATGCATAATTCGATTGCGTGCTACGTTTGGATATAATTCCATGAAATCATAAGCAAGTCCACACTGCCTGTCACAGAAGGTACTGATTTGCATGGATATGTAGGGTTCAAGAGCTGTCAATTAACTTTACATGTTTTTGGTTTTTGTTTATTGTTGTTTTGGTTTTTGTTTAGTTTTGGTTGGCTCTGATGAATGGCAATTAGGGCGCAATTATGAAGCTGGTTTTATGCGAATTAACGTGACACTCGTTGGTAGCTTTGGGAACATTTTGCGAGTTTTAATTGCTCCTGTGTGTATCGATGGCAGTCAGCCGGGAAAGTGCGTGTGTTCGGGTAGCAGATTGGCAACTTTTGCAGCATATTGGGACCAACAGTGAAAAATAACTTGTGTAAAATGTGTTAGCGAGCTGCTAAATGAAACAAACTGTCAATTTAAGGGGCACGGCTAATTGCACCAAAAAATATTCTTCTCTTTGCTAATGAACCAATTTTCGAAAACACTTGAGCTCAATTGGCAAGCCATTGAAGTTAAATGAACTGTTTTGTGAGCTATTTGCACAAATTAGGCGCATGTCAAAAGCAAAACCAAACATAATTATGGCAAATAAAAACTCAAGGCAACAAACAAAAAGCGAAAAATATATAAATATGTAAATAAAGAAGAGAAGAATTTTTTTTATAAATTATCGGCAATTTTTGCTTGTTTAATCCTGCATTTGAACTTTATAATGGCCATGTTGGTGAACTGCTTGCGGCGTGTTGCTAGTTTTGCTCACAGGCACTTTTGACGGCAGTTTTATTGATTTGTTGCTGCCAACTTTTGCTTTACGCGGCTTCAATTTATGGTGTTTTCAGCCCAACAACAATACAACACGACCCTGAAAGCAGCGCCAAAAATTTGCATGTGCTGACCAAATTTATTTTGTTCCTTTTTTTTACAAGCAAACACATATACTGTGTTATTTTGGAGGGCACCGCAAAATTGTCGACCAACAAATTTAAACTGTGCACGCCCGTTTACTTCGCAGGCACTTTGTTATTTATTTATTTTGTTTGTTGCTGACTTTTGCATTTAATGTTCATTTGTTCTCATATTTGAATGTGCTGGTATTAGCATAAAACGCTCTATACAAATTCTGCAACCAGCGCAAAAAAGTACGCTATAAAAACTGCGCGGCGTTTAGTGGTGTTTAAGCCGCACGCGCTAATTAAAAGAAATAACAAAGCGAACAACACGCCGAATACAAGCAAAGCAGCAATAATAAATGTCAGCTGCAGTAGTTTGATGTGCCCCTCTTAAAAATATTAGTACAACAAATATTAGAATCGCGCATACGCCACGTGACGCCTACATTTCTTTTAATTAATTTGCGTGGCCTTTAGCCTTATAAAGTAACCTTGATTACGTGCAGTACACAATGACGGAGCGCTAGTCTAAAATGAAAGCAATTAGATTTGTTTCACCAAAAGTTGCAGCCAGAGCACAAACAAAGCGATGCCAAGAAACAAGAGCTCATTATTAAATGTGAAGGATAAGGATTACGATTAGAATTGACAAGAATGTCTTACATACAATTTTGTGTGAAAACCCTGAAAGAAGTGCTCCACAGCTGTGCTGATGATTATCAACAGTAGTTCCACTAGTTTCTATATAATATGTCTATAATTACACGCCACTAAAACTAACGATAGTTTTAAATTATAATAATTATTATTAAATAACAATGTTTAGTCATTAATTATAATTTTGCACGAAACACGTCGCTCATAGTAGCTTTCCGGCTATATCAACTCATACAATACAATAAAAATATATATATGTATATGTGTATACTCAATGGTGTCAAAAAAGTATGGTAAGCCGTACACATTCCTCGACAAAGTTATAATTACACTTACAAGGGTATACAATTTGCGATTGGAAACTATTGATAAGATCAACCTGACAGCCTGACAGTCAGCGATTGATTGGCAAAACTACTTCAAGGGCTCATTAGATGGATCCCAAATATAATCATGATAAGTTTAAAATTTAAGTTAAATGTTTCTTTCAAATTCTTAAAGTCCTTCAAATGTTCAGCACTTAAGCCATTTGTTGGGTCAAGTATAAATGGGCTGGCTGAGTGTCTACTCCCACATACATGCGCGCGCGCATACACACTCGCATACGTACGTTTGCCCCCACTTAATGTGGAAGCAGCCAAGCGTTAAGAGAAACGTCAAGACCTTAGGGCTACTCCAAGTGAGCCAAGCCCCTTGGGTACTCTACTTATTTACACAACCGAAGTGTACATATTGTCAGATTTGGACAATTATTTGTAGAATTATGAGATGTACAAATGTGGACGCATGAATTTCTAACCCACATAGGGCCAGGCGAAGTCACGTGTTGGTCTGTCAGTTGTGTCCTTTTGAACGAATCACAGCTAATGACGGGTCGTTAGCCGCCAAGTTGAACCAACCGGGACACAACGCTAGTCACGAATTCTAATTTAATTTCTGCTTTACTTCACCTTTAGTACTGCTGCCCAATTTAATGCCGCGTCGATTTATTTGCCTGTTGGAGCTGAAATCCTGAAACATGACGAAGAAATCATCAAAAATGTGGGCAAGAGTACTTTTGCCGCTGTCTGGCAGTTGCCTCAAGCCATTTGGCAAAAGCATTTTGCCGTTGATTAAGGCCTATGAATTATTTATGTAGGTCAGCAAAACGACCTTTGATTGGCTCGCAAGTGCGCTGTAATGTCCTTTCCTTTCCACCTTTTTTCAACAGCTTGCCTGCCTGGTAGTCCTTTCAGCGACTATATTTAACAGCAACACAAAAGTTCGCTCGGCCTGCAGGCACCGAGGGGTTGAGTGCACCGCTAATGCTTAAAAATTACTACGAAGTGGGCCAACGAGAATTGCAGGGGCTTTCAGAATATAGTTCTGTTGTATTTCACAAGCCGGTTTGACTCTTGGATGTTAAATCATTTGTAATACATATTTTAAATTTATTTTTAAAACAATATTTTGTATTTTTCCGGGTTTCTTGTAATTATAATGTTAATACGATTTTTCGCCTCAAAGTATTTATAAAGTGCTTTAACATTAATACTTTAAAGTGGATTTATAGCTTAAGTTTCCGTTGAATTTGAAAATACGACTAAACCATTAAATAATGCACAAATTTAAGCGCACAAAATAATGGCACTTTGCCAGGGTAGCCGGCTGGCAGCTCAGCCAATGGGGACATTTGTGGAATTGAAAAGTTTTTACTAGAAACATGCCTACAATGCATTTTCACACAAGCCAACGCACTAGTCGGAGCAATCAGAGAGAAAAAGACAATAAAAGTGTTTAGCCGGGGGGCAGTGCATGAGAGCATGCATTGGTCTGGAACTGTATTGCACTTCAACTTTTTATTCAATGAATCTTGGACAACAGAAGATTTATATTTATGAGCACAGAAATACACACACATACACACATGATTAGGCAAATACATGCAGTTGTAAAATGCGTGTGCTAACAACGATTGGTGTCCTTCATACGATTCAAGAACGACCGTCAAGTGCGCCAAGTGTCTCATTGTGCATTTGTGTGTCCATGTGGGCGCTTTGAAGGTCGTCGTCAATATACGACCAACTACGGCCGGACATTGGGTTGGATGTTTTGGTTGTCTGGACCAGTTCGTTCTGGTAGCCAAAGTCTCGTTTCCTTGTTAGCAGAATGACAGTGAAAACAAAAGAGCCCGCGCAGATAATTGTGAACGAACTGCTAAAAATCAATTGAGCGACTTTGAATGGCTGAATATCAGACTATTTTTACTCTCTAACGACACCGTCTAATACCACTGAAACTTACCTCTCGCCTTGTAAATGGTTTTTACTTCGTATTGACTCTTTGTCAATATGGCCAAACAAGACCTTCGAGTGCGCGCGTAAAAAATGAATGAAATGTGAAAATTCCGCGGTACATATTGTTGGCATTTCTTCCCAGAGTCCTGTTGTAGTTGTCAACCTTGCCGTCGCCGATGTGTTTTCTGTGTTTGCCTGTTGGCTTTAGTTAACTGGCAGAGCACACAACACGTCAACACGACTGGCTCAGGTGTGCGCATTGTTTGCCGCAGTGGGTAGCAGCCACAGCAACAGCGGCATCAGGGGGCGGAGCAGCAGCGGCCACAGACGCCGCAGGCGCATCATTTGCGCTCTTTACTGTTTGATTAACGTTTTAACGATTTGTGCAAACAATTGCGGCAGTAACAGCAAGCAATAACAACAAATGGCTGTAAACGAAAGTGTGTACAAGGATCCAACTGTTAGCTTACGAGCAGAATCCACAGCAGCAATGGGACCCGCCTCCTTGTTTTTATGCTACATGTTGTTTCTCAATTAAAGTAAGTGATGCTGACGACATGAACAACAATATTTCTGCCGACAAAATTATAAGCAAATATTGAGTTACAAATTAGATACTGCACTCATGGCCACAAATATTATATTTTTAAATAATTTACGTGAAAATTCATATGATTAGTTAATGTCTCTTTCCTTTGATGAACTAGGGTTAATGTCAATGAGAATTCAAAATGTGGGCGATTCTTATAACTGCACCCTCAAGAAATTTTAATAATATTTATGCCATGCTCCTTTCTTTTCAATTAGAGATAAAATATTCCTATCATATCGGGCGGTAAACAGAAAACTTTCATACAATCGTTTTCCGCCAATTTACCACTGTCGCGGGTGAAATTTCCCAAATCGCTGAAACACTTATTCATTAAGTTCTTATGTAGAACTTTGAAAATAAGTTTGAAGCAATTCGAATAGCGATTTTCCACACATGCGGGTGGAATTTCCTGAATCTCCGTCTTAACGTGCACCTTTATCACATAAGGTAACTACAGTTAAAATTTCAGCTTGCTATCTCTTACGGAATGGCTAGTGCGTTGATCACCAATCAGTCAGTCAGTCAGGACAATCAGTTTTATATATAGAGATGTACTGGGAAAACAAACAAGTCAACTAAGATTATAATTGCTTATAAGTAATTTGACAAATTTGACAAATTTTACATGGCAAAGTTAAAGACATATGCAGACAAGCAATTTTCTGTTAAGAAAATAAATAAAAATAAATATAATAAAAGCACATAGTAGCTTTCTTTAATTCGCTGCCCTCTTTTAGTAATCATTAAAGAACAAATAAAGACCCACAGCAACCTTTCTTCTCACAAGTCAACATCATTATAATTACTGATCATTATAAGTTTGTTAGCAACGACTTAATTTAATGATTATGAATGGGATGCGATTTGGGGTATTTATAATATATTAATAAGATTATTACTGAGAAGATAGAAGGGTTGTTAGTTTCTTAACTCACAGTGTTCATATTGAATCAATTTAATGTACTTGGGCAATAGTAATTACCTTGGAGTAAACTCAATATTAACAAGTAAGAGGTTCTAGTCGGGAGCTCCCGACTAGGGAATACCCTGAACCCTCTTATTCCAACACCAAATGCAGCTCGTTTGAATAAATATTGATATATAACGAGAAAGAAGGGCTATCTTCGGCACGCCGAAGATTTAATACCCTTGCAGACCCAACCTTTTAATGCCGAGAAAATGGTTAAGGCCGAGTTTGGTCAAGGTATATTGATAAACAAAAAAAAGGCTTTTAATCAAAAACCGATGTAAATAAGATTTAGCAAAAATGAAGGGAGCATAGTGAAATCTTTAAATGCCGTGTTTAATGGCAAAATCATGAAAAACAAAAAATTCTCCATACAAAAACTTAATAATATGATATAGTGGTCCGATCTTAATAGGACTTTGCATATATATGAGGAGCATAGTAAAACTAATAAATGCCGAGTTTGGTTAAGATATCTTGAAAAACAAAATGTTTTTTCATACAAAAACTTAATTTTCGATCGATCGTTCCTATGGCAGCTATATAATAGGATTTTGCATATATATGAGGAGCTTAGTAAAACTAATAAATGCCGAGTTTGGTCAAGATATCTTGACAAACAAAATGTTTTTTCATACAAAAACTTAATTTTCGACCGATCGTTCCTATGGCAGCTATATGATATAGTGGTCCGATCTTAATAGGATTTTGCATATATATGAGGAGCTTAGTAAAACTAATAAATGCCGAGTTTGGTCAAGATATCTTGACAAACAAAATGTTTTTTCATACAAAAACTTAATTTTCGACCGATCGTTCCTATGGCGGCTATATGATATAGTGGTCCGATCTTAATAGAATTTTGCATATATATGAGGAGCATAGTAAAACTAATAAATGTCGAGTTTGGTCAAGATATCTTGATAAACAAAAGGTTTTTTCATACAAAAACTTAATTTTCGACCGATCGTTCCTATGGCAGCTATATGATATAGTGGTCCGATCCAGCTGGTTTTGACATATGTGCTGCGTGCAACAGAATTAGGGACTTCTGCAAAGTTTCATTAAGATAGCTTTAAAACTGAGGGACTAGTTCTCATAGAAACAGACAGACGGACAGACGGACGTGGCTATATCGACTCGGCTGTTGATGCTGATCAAGAATATATATACTTTATGGGGTCGGAGATGTCTCCTTCTATGCGTTACACATTTATTATAATACCCTCTGCAAGGGTATAAAAAAAAGTTCTATTGGCAGGGTCCGAACTTTTTACTGACCGCATTGCTTGCTGCCGACTATACTCAGCAGCCATACCAGCCTCGGTAGGGCTCGAACTCGCGACGGACCGCACCACTTACCACTGCGTCTACTCAGCAGCCACACTAACTGAGTGTTTTTGAGAAAAAAAAAACAATTAAAATAGCAGCACAGAAAACAATCGCAATGATGACAGAATTCAAAGCAGACGCGCATGAATGTGTGTGTGTACATATATATAAAGCTTCTTGCAATTTGCGCCGCAAACACGTGCGCAGTCAAAATACCGAAAAACAAAAGAAAAACCGATCTTAATGAAATTTTCTAAAGTATATGTTATTGTACCATAGAATATAAGTGTATCCTCAAAAAGTCAATTGCATTTAAATTGTGGCTTAAATTGGTTGGCTATTAGTTGGGATATTAACTTGATTTTTGGCTTTCTGGTGGTAGCGTGGAGGTGGCGATAGCTATAAAATGAAAGATACTTGATATATATATATACTTTTCTAGAAGCAACATATCATGTTTGGTGACTCTAGCTCTTATTATTTACCCAATTTGCTAAAAAAAAACAGGATGTCGATATCGATTATTATCGATTGCTAGGAAACGGAGTCAGTTATCGATTTTCGGAAACAAAATCGACCTGCGTAGGCACGAGGAGGACCAACAGCTAAAATTTCAAGTCTCTAGCTCTTATAGGTTCTGAGATCCTTGCGTTCATACATACGGACAGACGGACGGACAGATAGATGGACATGGCTAGATCGACTCGGCTATTGATGCTGATCAAGAATATATATACTTTATGGGGTCGGAGATGCTTCCTTTTGCCTGTTACATTTACATTTTGCACAAAAACATACCCCTTTTAACCATTTTTAATGGGTTCAGGGTATAAAAATAAGCAGTAATGCCAAGTTTCATTGGGACTGAGATGCAAGCTTGCATAGAAACAGCGTTAAATACTTGAATCGTTGTCCTAAGCAACCAGAAGTTGCACACTCTGTGTAAAATTATATAAATATAACTAGTAGCTAATTACAAGTAAGAGTGCTCTAGTTGGGTGTGCCCGACTAAACAAAACCTTGAACCCAGTGCCTAGCTCACGGTACGAACATTCACACTTCCTTTTATGCAAATACTTAAAAAAAAACACATACACACATAAAAACGGGGAATGCATTTTTGTTTATTAAATTACTAACTATTTGATTAACCCAGAAACATAACACAATATTAACTGTTACTGTTTTTTGGCACGTTTAAGCAAATCAGTTCATGTAAAATTCTTAAAGAGTTAACAGAAAATCATTCTTATGCTTGCTGTGCATATGGATTCACACAATAAATTCGTTTCGAAACCAAAACTCTCGAATCAAAGTGTTTAACTTGGCATTTAGCCAAATGAGATTCATTAAATTTTAATGAACGTGAATAGCAAAGTTAATTGTGTTATGTGTGCGTCTGCCTGTCCGTCTGCGAGTGTGTAGCATTAATGTTTAATAGAAGCTTTTGAAATGCACAAACAATTCAAACTGACTGTCTAAGCTGATCAAAGTGATGAGTGTAGGGTATGCAGCTGGTGCTCCATGCTATATGCTAACTTGATTATTCCGTCATGGTCTATTCAAGAGTGCCTTCTACCGATATAGCTAACTTGAAAGCACACAGCATGACAGTAGCTACCTCTCTTTATATGCTCTATATATGAGTATGGGATATGTTTGATATATAGCGTGTGTGTAAGTCAGGGCTGCACTTTAAATTATTAACTGCGTGCACTTTGCTATTCCGCAGCTGCCATTGTTGACTTGTTTGCAAATTGGTTTTCGCAGCGAAATGCTTGAGCTTCTGTTTCCCAGTCAATCCTCTTCAGTTGCTGCTGTCAAAGCTGTCATTCTGGTATATTTTGTTGTTGTTTTTTTGGTTTTGCTGTTGACTGAGGCAGCGACTCGCTCATTTTCAATTACTCCGTGGCAAAAATTAAGCAGAGGCAGTGAAAGGCGTCACTCCAGTGCGCACAGTGTCCCCATTCATCAGTTCGAGTACGCGTAGATTGCATAAACCATACTTATTTTTCATCTTCTTTGTAACAAAAAAATTTGATTATGGTTTTTGCTGAAGGCTGCTAATTTGATTTGGCCAGGCCACGACCTAATGCTGAGTGATGTGGCAGCAACCCGCCAAGTGTGTCCCGCCTACGTCTAATTTTATTAAAAAGCAAAAAGTATTTTACACATTTTTGTAACGCACCAAACTTAATGGAATAAAAATTAATCGCAAACTGGAAGCCCAACTCATTTTTAAATCACGGGCAACTTTTTTTAACCTTTACTTTTCATTATAAGCTACTTCTGTCGACGAAGTAAAGTTCATATATTTGAATAAAAAACAACACAGATGTATTAGTCTGAGCTGCTTAATCAAGAGCCGCTTTCATCGCGTCGTCTCGCATCTCGTCGTGTAAAAAAGGTTTTTCTAATGAGCCTTCACTTGAATCTGTATCGGACTTGTTTTATATATTTTTTCGTAACTGCCGTTGAATCTAATCAAGGTTCAATAAACAGCGTTTCAGGACCTTTTGCAAAAAGGCTGAAAATGCTAATCAACAGCTTAAAATTTAATTTGGGCTTTAGCTGAGTAAATAAACCAAATCAGACCGAGGCAAAGTCGAGGCAAGTTGCGACAAGTCTGGGCAGGTCTAAGGATCACGGAGTTTTGTGTACTTTGAAGGGCGCCGGCTTGGTCATTTATAACTTGGACAGTGTCTCAAAATTCAATTCTAAGCATTTAACTTTGTTAAAAAGTCAAAATTAGGCAGAAAGTCAGAAATGCCAACCACAATACGGCCTTTTACCGACTCAACTAAGTTTCGGTGCGAGTTTAGAACTAAATACAAAGAAAGCGCGTAAATATACGGAACGTTTCTGTTGTTGCTTTTGAGGCAGACAAATTGCAAGCCTTAAAGTGATGCTGATGAGCTTACAACTTCGTTGTAAAGAATGATTTAATTTCGCCAGGCGACCGCCACTCCGACTTCAACATTCGTTATGCGCTCGTGCGGAGGCAGGCAATAGAGTATACTACTCTCTAAAGCGTATACAAAATCGATAATAGCATAAATAATGCATGTATCTTGCCGGTAGAAATGCTCACACACCATCAAAAATAGAAAAAACACAGCCGAAGAGACAATGGCTCAGCCCAACTAGGCCCAGGGGCCAGCGAAAGGACAAAGGAAAACATTGAGGCACATCTACCGCGCCTACATATGCCTGACACAACAACAAAAAAGCGAAAGTTAAAGTTATATGTGTGAAGAGAGAGAAACATGCGCAGGGGCATGCTGAGCGTGCTTCTAACCAGCACACAAAAGAATAGCTCAATGGCTTCCAAAGTTTGCAAGTAAAGCAACGCCGGACCGGGATGCGACGAGTGCACAGCAAACAACATATAAGTACTAGGAAGGATACTCATGTCGAAAAGTTAACGAGGGCTGTCTCAACAGTAATAACTATGTGAAGCACCTTGGCAAAGGAAAGAGTTACGCGTAAAACAAACAATTTGATGAACTTTTCAAAAATATTTTATTATTTTCCCATTTGCATATAAATTGAATAAATCAACAATCGAATCTAAATAAAGAGATTTCAATAAGCAGAATTTTATTATATTTTTTTCTATAATGCAAATCGTATATAATTTTTTGTATTAATATTTGCACTATCTCTTTGACCAACGGGTATTTATATATGCGCTTATTACCAATTTATCTATTATTGCTGCAAATGCTAATCCGTGCGTCCTTAATATAAAAACGAGCTGACTAGATTTATGCATATCCGTCTTTCCGTCTGTATAAACGATTCAATCTCGGAAACTATAATAGCTTGAGGCTTGAAGTTTGGAATGTATATTCTTCTATGGCATCGGTAAAACGGTTGACAATATATCTTATCATTTTCAAAATATCAAAAAAAATTAATTATTTGACTTACATAACTCAATGCTGTCTGTATGGACGGATATGATGATGCCTTGCTCGTAGCACTTATCAAATAAATGTTTTCAAACAAACAACTTTCATACAAACGTTTTCTACCATTTAACCACTACAAAATCTTTGAATTGCACCTGCCACCGAGAATGCTTTAATTTTGCGAATAAAGTGAATCACCTCTAAAATTGTTTATTATTTGGATCCTTGGAAATTAATTTGAGGGCGAAACGTCACCCACCAAATCTTTGATCCCCGTTTCCACCAAATAGAGATGGATTTTCCACAAAGTGCGAAACATCCCTCAAATGAATTTGAACAAACTTCTTTGAAAATGAGTTTGAGGCTAATCGGATGGTGAACAAAAGAGTTTCATACAAATATTTTTCGCTAATTAACCACTGTTGTGGGTGGAGTTTCCAAAATCGCAAAAAAAACACGTATTTATTAAGTTCTTATGTAGAGCTCTGAAAATAAGTTTGAAGCAAATCGGACAAAACCTAAAACTTCATCAAAAAAATCTTTGAATCACACTTTATACCGAGGAAGCTTTTGTTTTGCGAAAATTTTAGACACATCTCAAATGATTTTTCATATAGATCGTTGGATATGAATTTGAGCGCGAAACGTCAACCACCAAATCTTTGACCCCCATGTCCACCAAGGAGGGACGGATTTTGCAAAAAGTGCCAGATGCCCCTCAAATTAATTTGCACAAAGATCTTTGAAATTGAGTTTCAGGCCGATGGTCAACAAAAATGTTGCATACAAACGTTTTTCGCGATTTTTCCATACTTGCGGGTGGAATTTCATGAAACCCCGTCTTAACGTGCACCTTCGTCACATAAGGTAACTACAGTGAAAATTTCAGCTTTCCAGCTCTTACGGTTTGTGCTGTGCGTTAATCACCAATCAGTCAGTCAGTCAGTCAGTCAGTCAGGACAAACAGATTTATATATAATGTATACATAGAGGGCTTATAAAATGTGAGGAGCAAAATTCGTTTTCGATTTCACTTGAGTGCTCAACGAAAATGCAAAACAGAATTAAATGCTTTTCCGGTTTTGTTTTTCTTGTGAAATGCACTCAAGAGCAAAAGATATTTGGAAATTAATTTGAACTGTCTTGTGGTATTATATGTGAAAGAATTTGTCTGGCAATATTTCATATTTAGTATATGGAAACTATGGAGTTTGCACTCCGGATGCAAATACAATTATATTGCTGAAAACTGTTTTGGGTGCTGTGAGTGAAGCATGAATTATTCTTAATCTCTTTAAAGACTTGTGTATATTGTTTGAAGCAGTGTCAAGCGTGAGTACAATAAATATCTTTTATTAAAATAACTTATTTTGGCATTATAGTATGAATAGATAAAGGGATAAAACATTATAATGACAATACTTGTTTAATGAACAAATTATTACTTTTATTTATCAAGCAATTTAAGAGTTTTTTAATAGTAAGTCCCATACTAATCGTTATTAATTACTTTAACAGCTTGAAGTTCAACACGATTTTTGTTTCATGACAACCAAAAAATTTTTGTGTGTTAGAAAAAAAAAACATGACAAATAACATTTATGATTGTTGTATGCATTAATATAACTTTTATTTCTTATATAAATAGTTTGTGCACATTTGTCCGCGCTTAGGACTTTTTATATACATTACCCTAAGAATATTATCCAGGCTTATTCAAGTAGATCGAAGAATGAGAACTTCATTAATTTAATTTTCAATCCTAGGCAACGAATTTGGCGTTGGCATTTTCAGCATCGCATCATTATGCCAGCAATGAATCTGATAAGCTTACAGCTAAATCCAAAACGGAGACGCCAATCACAACAACAGTATCACACCCACCCACCCACCATATATAGGCACACACAGCGACAGCTATAAGAATGGCAAACAAAAATTCCTACAGGCATTTATTCTATTTATCATTTATCCAGCCATTTAGCGAGGGACATTTCGGACGCTACAGGGGAGCGGTTGCATAAAATAGCTCTAGAATGAATGATTCCATGTACATCTAAAACATTTATGCGAAAATGTTGGCAAGCTTTAAACCAGGCATTAGTGAACTAAAATAGCTAGATTCGTACATTTTATAAACTACATTTATTATACTTATTATTATTTTAGGTTAATAGTGCCTGCACAAGTCACAATATAGCAGTCACAAGTTTGGCTCAAATTCAACATTGACAGTCCCAACTGGCTAAATCCTCACTGTATCCCACAGATAGAAACTTTTTCAAGCGTAGCTCAAAAAGTTTCAATTTGTACATGTCAAAGTGTGTGTGTGTGTATGTTTGTATGGAAGTGTAATTGTGTGTGTATATGTATTTATTTAGGTGCGTGCTTGTCTATTTTGTTGGGCATGCAGTTTTGCAATTTATGCAAAAAAGTTTGCAATGCTGGAACAGACTTTCAACTGGTGCATGTATTTTTTGGGCTTATGGTAAATTTGATTCTAAAAGCCAGACAAATAAAACCCAGTTTATTGAAAGGTAGGCGAAAATCACCTCAAAGTCCTATGCCAACAAAATCGATTGCCCAACGCTTAATGCAAAAGGCTCTATTGCAAAGAGAAAAATTATAAAAAAAAACTGTAAAAAAGCCAGACTAAAAGCAAATGTCAGAAGGCTGAGGCGGCCGGTGGGTGTGTTTGAGTGAGGTGTCAAGGTGTTGCGGAGAGTGCTCTGTGGAGAGACGTGTGGGACATGCTATACAGGCCGAGCAAGAGCAGCCTAGAGCAGTGCCAGAGGGTGGGTCCAGTGAACTTGCACTGTGGTATTTACAACAAAATTCATGAAATAAATTTTCACAATTAATCAAAGTCTGTGGATAATTTTAGGTAGTCTTTAAAATTTCTTAAATTTGAGCTGAAATAATTTTGAAAGTCTATGTCTGTCATTTATTTCACTTCTTTTCTCCTAATGTATCCCAACATTTTTCCGAGTGTAGTATTTCTAGCGCTGTCCATACTATACAATCAGCTTGTGGTAGAGGAGGCTGTGGGCGGTTTTATTTGAACTATAAATTTAGTTGTGTGCGGACTTTGTTCGGGCTACGGAACAACAAAAATCAGAAACAAAAAAAAACGGCTCGTAGAGGCCCGATAATTACCTGTATATCTGTAAATCGCAGCTATTCTCACTCCTTTCTCTAACTACTCATACAAATAATTGAAAGAATAACCCTATACGCTCATTTTCATCAACCAAAGACTAAAAAAAACGTACTCATTTTTTAACCAAAACCCAAATTACAAACAGCTGTCGTCCACAACAACAACAATATCTTTATATATACTTTACGTTTGTTTTTCTTTTTTGGCTTTCCTGTCGTTTTGGGCTTAGTTAGGCGCACATATAGATACTAGATACAGTTTGTACTACTGTATTTTGCAATCAATATTAAATCCCTCAATTTTTCGAAGAGAAAAGAACCATAAAATAAATCAAATATAAAACAAATAATGATCTTTCTGTACCTCTCTATTTTCTATTATTTTTAAGTATTGGTGGACTTGAAAAATGGCACTTTCTGCTGCCAAAGGTCAAGGAAAGCTGTCGCTTTCTCTCAGGCATGTATACATGGGTGGCATTTTAAAAATATGAAGCCACTAACATTTAAAAGTTTATTAAATGGGAGCCCCAAAAGGCCCGAGACCAGATTCACCATCAATTGGCCGGGCATCAGTTGCAATTTACGTAACCAGTTAACTGAATGCTCTCTTTGGTTGGGCATGGAAGCAGGAAGGAGAAAAGTTTTTATTGTTTGCTTACTTGCTGAACGCGTGTTGTGTGTCCGCAGCAGGAGCTGGTAGTGCTGATGGCGCTGGTGTTGGCGGTGGATCTGGATGAGCCTGAAGGTCTTGACGCCATCATTGTCGTTGTTGATTTGCGTTTGGCTATGTGATGGGGGCGGCGTGGGCAGGTCTGTTGCTTGTGGCGTTTGCAGCACGAGAATGAAACTTTTTCTTTGACTGTTGCTTTTATCGCTGTTGGTTGTTGTTTTATGTTGTTGTTGCTGCTATTATTGTTGCTATCAGGGAAAACTTCTTGCATGTGCCTCGCAATTTCGTTTTTAACGGTTTGTGTTGTCCTTTTGCCGTGCTGCTGCTATTTGTGTTATTTAATTTGTCATTAGATTGAAGTTTGTGCTATTTTTATTGCTATACACAAATAAAAAACGCGAAATCGATTTGTAAGAACGAAATTTCTTTTTGATTTCCACGACTGGCCACAACTTGCCGCAAGTTTCAGCAAGCAAAGAAACGTAAACGCGTACAAGACGCTATACACACACGCAGGCACACACAGTCTGGCTCAGAAGCACGGATACCAATACGGACACGGACACACGTTAGACTGTTGTATCGAGTTTTGTGTACTGGGCTTTGTGAACTGCGGACAAAGCCAAAATCGAAGCACGCACGCTTGATATGCGGCCGATGTCCTGGCTCAGTCCTGTCGCCTGACGCTAGAGTGGCACTTGAGTTAGACGCCAGCACTAGCAACATCGACATCGACAATGGCACCGACAACTGTCACTGCCACTTGAGTTCACTTTTTGCAACAGCATGTGTGACAAGTGGTCACAGGTTTCAATTGTTGTCGCTGCTGCTGCTGCTGATGATGTTATTGTTTTCAGTGAAGCAACTGCCAGTCGCACGGATGGTGATGTTGTTGCTGGTGCTGTTCTATACGTTGTGCTTTCACGAAAACTGGACAGCAACTGAATACTGGGCGGTGTGCCAAGTCCTTTGCCGGCCAAACACAACACAAGTTGCGGCGAATTGGCGAAGAGAGCGCGTCGGCGCATTATAGCTTGGCGCGTAAGATAAATTTTGAAAAAAACACAGAGTTGCATGCGAGCGTAGTATGTGCTACAATAAAAGTGTGCTCAAAGTAAATATTTATATAGTTTAAGGCTTTAGAAAACAATAATGCCTCAACTTAACACTAGATTGAAGCACAACAAGCAATTATAGGGAATTATCGGGTATTTTAAGCACTTAAATCCCATTATGATTGACAATAAGCACAATTGAAGTACGTCCACTACTACGCCCACTCGCAACTCTGTAGACAGGGCACGCTCAGCTATGCCGCCAACATCATCCCTTGAGTGTTGAAGCCGCCAAAGCCCAAACGAATCTGCCGCATAATCAAGATGACAAGTTTTTGCCCAAGGCAACCAGCAGCAGACCCAACGCTACCTTCACATTTACATTTCCATTTCCATACATAGATCCAGTTGCTGCCACTGTCAACTTCATCCCCTCCGCGTGCAGGGCGTCAATATTTGCATTTGTAATAACAATATTTTGATGGCATACCCAAAATGCGTGCGTAAATCTAAAAAAGATTTGTTATTGCTGTTCGAGCTTGCGTTGTGTCCGTGTTCGTGTTAGTGTCGCGCGACTCACACGCAAACAGCAAATGGGCGGCACGTGGAGGGACGAAACAACATTAGCAACAACAACAACTACTATTACTACATATCAACTCGTGATGGCAACATGCCGGTGGCACATCGTGTGCCTGGGCAGCTCGATGTCGCTCTGTGAAAGTTATTAAAATTTCATAAAAAATATAACGACACCACATTTGATTCCTCTAATGTCGCATGAGCTCTGTGCCAGGGACAGTTGTGTATGCTCTCTTTGAGTGCGACTGGCTCACAAATTGAAAATGTGTAGATCTACTATTCGGCGTGTCTTGTGTATTAAAATATTTATTCAACAAGCGCACAGAACAAAAACCAATTTGAATGCAAGCAACTATTAAATGCCCTGTCATATACACATAACAAAAGTTAAGAGCCGTTGCCGAATGTTTGTAAAATTAAAATTATATTGTACAGATTTTTTGGTATTTGTGTAGATATTCACACCTACGACAAGTTACAGCTACCTACCAGAGTCTCAGATTTCGAATAAAATTTTAATTTCTTATAAATAAATTTTATGATCAAATTCTAATACTCGCTTGCAGGGTATAGAAAAATGCTGGTACTTTGAAATGGCGCACAGCTTTTGACACCATCGCGTCGTTGTCACTGTCACTTGTCATGGCCAAATTGGCGCATCTTATGAGCGATGATTGGCTGCCTGATATTATGGATCACCTTTGTGGGCGTTGCACCTAGCACTCAGAGACGTCAACATCTGCTTGCGGGCAACTCTGACTCAGGCTGCATGTCAAGTGTTAGAAGTCAAGCGTGCTCAGATTTAATTTCGACTTTGATGAATGAACTTTGATTTCCAGTCATATTTATTATGTAGATTTTTGGGTGGGATTCAGAGATGTTGCACAGTTGGATTTTGTAGGTGGCAACGTCCCGCAATAAATCAGTGGGGCTCTTGCAAAAATGGTTTATATGTATTTATCAATTTTTAATATGTCTAAGCATGGAGTTTTTACATTGGTAAATTAGAATATCTTGATTTTCTTTATTTATTGCATATTTTATTTAAAGTATATTTATTTCTAGGGTACTTTTTTTAATTTTCAATGCTTTTGAGCCAGTGTGCAGCGTTACGCTAAAAAGTTGTACATGCTGAAATTATTATCAAATTGATTATTATAATAACTTAGCTATGCCTCATGCTCAACATGAATATTATTTCTGTGCTAAAAATTCATTTAATTTCTTTGCGTTCATATAGAAATATTTCACGCTGTGCCATGCCTTAGGCGGGGTTGGTTTCACGCGTATTTTGCGTGAAAATATTTTCGTTTATTTTTGGTACATAATTTCGTTGGCATTTTCAATATAACCACACACACATTGATACACACTTGTACACGCACACACACCAGTAGATACTCAAAGACGCATGGGCTACAAAATTGCTCTTTATTGGTTTTAATATGCTAAAAAGTTCTTCGACTTGGTAAACTTTTGTAAGGGGTTTTTTTTGAGCGGAGTCTGTCACCTGATTAGAAAATAAATTTTATGTATGGCACCCTATAATATTGCAAAGCACTTTTGACCCAACCACCGTCCTTTTTGAGGTATTTTAATATTTTTCCATTGGCATATTGCTCATACGATGCGTTGGCCGATATCTGTGGTCGGAAAATTTTGTTTATTGGCAACGCAATAGATTACAAATTACTTTTCCAAAGTGATTGTGCGATGCGGGTATCATTGCCATGACGCCGGTTAAATTATCTGCCAAATGAAAATCACTCATACGCCGTGTGCGACGCAGCCGTTGGAAGGGTATGTTAACAAGAATCTTGTAATTTATCAGCCAAGCGGTGGCAGTCATTTAGAAGTTTACAACTGTCGTCGTCTGTAATCAGCTTTATTTTTGTGCTGATAATATTCTGCTAATGTACTTTGAGTTTGGGGTCTGGGTATTTTGGCCATCATCCGGGCTTAGTTACATTTGAGTTGCTGTGTCATGAACTTTGCCGATTACAACCCAAGTGTCGTCTCCTAGAATTGGCGCCACCCTTCGCAAAATTCAAAATTGCTGGCTTTATTTTAATTCCAAATTTTTATTTTCATATATATTTGTGTTTCTTAAATTGATTTAATTTTTCCAATTTAATTTTTAACTTTTCGTCTTAGCTTTATTAGTAATTCACATAGCTTATGATTCTTGTTTATATGGCCTGCTACTAGAAGCTAATTTTTTTGTTTGTTTCTGTTGTTAAATTTTAGATCTCGCATTTTGTATAGAAAACGGCATACCAATACCAGAAGTAACGCAAAAGTTTGCAGAAAAATAAATAACAATGACATATACACATTCATACAAAAACATATACAAACATATATTATACTAAGTATATACGTATATAAAGATCATTAGACATATAAATTAGTTTAGCTTTTGATTTGTTTATAAAAATATAACAAGTTCTTTGGAGTTTGTTGCCTTTATTCGTTTATTGTTAAGGAAAATCATAATGTGACTATTATACATTATACATGTGCATTGACGCCTATTATTAACCTTATAAATTACATAAAAAGCTTTGGCTCTTTATAATTATTTTGCCTTGCATTTTTGTGGCTTTCCGCTTTTTTATCGGTTAATTAGTATCGAAGTCGACAACAAAATTCTTGTGGCTTATTAACATGAACATTCAACATGTTTAAGATATATTTTATTTTGTTTGATCGTTTCTTGAAATAAGAAGCTTTTGGGGTCTCATTGTTTCCAGTGGTCACAAATTTTGAATACAATGGCCAATTGTTATTTTATTTGCTTTTGATTTCTATAACAAAGGAGCATACATTTTTTTAAGAACGTTACAAACAGTAGTTAACCTTCAACTAATTCATATTCAAATTTTGCTGAAGTCCTGCTTTGTTATTTGACACTTTCAAACGTTGTCCTTGGGCCGCAATTGCTGGAATCAAGTTGCTGACTTTGTAAGCAGTGCACAAGCCTTCCCCTTACAGGCTACACAGTCAACTTAATTCCAGGAACTGCAACGCAATTTCCATTTATCCGAAAATTGAATACACACAGCACTTTTACACGCACTTTTCGATTTAACTTTTAACACTTTGTAAAAACTTTACGTCTAGACTTGACGTTGAGTTTAATGAACTAACGATATCGATGTATTGTATATAGTACTTGAACTAGATATAGTGTTAAGCTTTATTTGAAGTTCACTAGATTAGTTTTGATTTTGACTGCCACTCACTTATGTATTCTATATTTGGTTTAACTATGAAATTTCGTTATTTACTATATATGTTTTGAGCATTCTTATTTCATGCGATTGTCGATCATATATAACATTTATTCTATATGTAGATGTAGTATGTACTTACACATATGTATATTTGGGTATAGTTTCGTCAATTTAATTGCATTTTTGTGTGCCATATATTTATTTTAAAATATTTTATTCATTTGGTATTTATTTCTTTAATGCGGCAGATCGCCTATATAAGTAGTTTATAATTTTTTATGTGGGTAATTGGCACAGTTTAAATTTTACATTTTTTGTTTGTATGTATATATATGTTTATTTATATATCTATTTATTTTGTTCTTCCTATTGCTTGGTTGCCTTATGTACTGGTTCCTATATTTATATAGACGCTTAATATAATGTTTTGATTGCCCTTTGAATGATGTCGTTACGAATAGTTCTGCTGGGCATAAAAATGTCTGTTAACGCTGAACGCTTTACAACCTGAGCTTAATTTAGTTGTAAAATTTATATATATATATATGTATTTAAAAAAACATTAGCTATTTACATGACGTCACTAAAGTTACAACAAGTACGACATAAAAATAAATAATAAATTACTTCTGTTCACTCTGTTTCAGTAAATTAAAGCTCAATAAATTCGAAACAAAAACAAAATCGAAAACAAACAGACAACGCGTTTATAGAGTGCACTATGTACACGAGTAATGCCGTAATGTTGATTTAAATATGTACAACATGAATGCAACCAGCATATTAATTTTAAAAATTAATGGAAAATGTAATTGCATTTTTTCGATTGACGCAACTGCGCCAATGTCCGGATTGCTGTTGTTGCCGTTGTCATCAGCTATTCTTAGTCCCTTACACGTGACTGGAGGCCGTTGCGGCAGCTGCGTTGTTATTCTTGTTCCATTTGTTAATATATTCCATGGGTATTTCGATTTGTATCTCTTGCACATCTTCGGCCGACAGGTTGCCCAGACTGCGCTTGGGTCCGGGATCCGCCTTGGAGCTAGCTCCGGAGCCACGGGCGCCCGTTGCCAGCCGCTGCTGCTGCTGTGCAATGGGCGTCAGCAGCGCCTCGTCCCTGTATTATAAGTTGTCGACGAGCTGCGACTGTCGGCGGTGCGAGGGCGTGGTCGAGTTGAGATAACTCTCCGAGTAGACGCTCTTGGCACGCTGATCGTAGCGCAGACTTGATCGTCGTATGTCAATGTCTAGTGGCATGTGGCGATCCTTCCACCAGTTGCAGAACAGGCACAGCAATGTGTTGCGGAAAGCCTCTCGGAAATCTCTGTTGAAGTACGCATAGATCAGCGGATTGAGCGTGGAATTGAAGTATCCAATCCAGAAGAGTATTGAGACAACAATATCTGGCACCTGACACGGTCCGCAGGTCATGGAGAGCGTATACCTGTGAATGCATTAAAGAGTCAAATCATATAAATAAATAAATATAAATACCAAAATTTAAATTGTAACTGTCAAAAAACCCATTTAAGAGCCACATCACTCCGTGGCGTATAAGTAATATTTAATTATGCATGCGCAACATCAAATAAATTATGCTTGAGTCCCTTGCCAGCGGGTAGCATCGCTCACTTACCATAGGAAGAATGGAAGCCAGCAGAGTATGAAGGTGCCCATGATGATGCCCAAAGTGCGTGCGGCCTTGTGCTCCCGCTTCATTTTGATTAAATGTTTGTCTTTTGTCGGGGTATGCTCCTGCTCGACCTCATGCAGTGTCAATGTTTTCGATGAGCCCGAGCCACTCAGCGCCTCGCCTGCAAAAGGACATGATAAACGGGCCAGGATTAGCATCGGCTTCAGGCTCAAAATGCCTCGCTGTGTGCGCCTGTTTTCCGGTCTGTCTGCCTGGCCGAATGGTAATTCAAGCTTTGGCTGTTACTCTTACCTGATGGCTGCATCGATGGGCGATGCATGAGCATTGCATTGCCGTGGCGCATCATCAATTGTTTCTCCTGCCGGTTGGCCTCACGGAAAATGGCCAGATAAGTGAAAATCATAATGGTGCAGGGTATCCAGAACGAAATCGAGCTCGAAATGATGGCATAGAACTTGTTCACCACAAACGAGCACTGTTCGGGATTCTCCTTCACAAATATCTTGTGCTCCTCTGTCGTATACCAGCCAATGAAAATGGGTAGAAATGAGAGCAATGCCGGCGATATCCATGTGTTCAACAGCATAATGCCAACCACGCGTTTCGTCATGCTAATCGGATACTTGAGAGGCTTTACAATTGCATAGTATCTGCAAAAAGGAAGCCATTGCAGGGCTACTTTTATTACTATTTCAAGTGAGCTGCCATATGCAGTATTAAATGAGCACACACTAGCATCCATATATATTTGTGTGTGTGTGTCTCTGTATATATGTATGTACCCACCTATCCACAGATATGCAGCATAAATGCAAAATGCTTGCCGTTGAGAAGTACACATCCAAACTGTTCCACAGATCGCACAAGAAGGGGCTAAAGTTCCAGCTGAAAAGCGATGGAATATTAAATTATAAAATAAATAATATGTTTAAGCATGCCGCAGATTACACTACATACATAATCTTATTCTTACAAAGTCAATATTTGCCCCACAAAGTATGCTACGAAAACTAAAAGTTCCCGCCTCCCAGAGTTCCTTAAGTACTTATATTTGGGGAGGGGTAAGACCCAAAAGCCACTAACTGTATTATCAGCATATGTGATTTATACGTTTATCGGTTTCATCCTTATTTGGTTTCAGCTAGCAGGTGAAATTGCCCATGAACGGGCACATTTTCAAGCGACTCTCGCAGAGAGCCCAAATTAAAATGCTTTAATGCACTGTGAGGCACAGACTGAAATGTGGGGATGACTACAGTGCTGCTGTTGATGCCAAAGGCAGAGGCGCCAACACAGACACTAACAAAAACCCACACACATACACGCACACTTAAGCGTAAACGAGCGGGTTGCATGAAAAACTCATTAAAACTCGCGTTGTTGTCCCTGCTGGTTGCCGCCTAACCGCCCTGAAGCTCCTCCCCGTTCTCCGACCAACTCGAACGGCTCGACTAGTCGCCCGTTCGCTCTTTATGCCAGCGGGCATGAAAATTTATTATCGGGCAACCAGTTTGGCATCAGTTTCAAAAACTTTTGACTATTCAGAAACTGTATGTGCGCACGCCTGCAGCAATGCCAGGATCTAGACATGGTCGAAGGCGTAGTCGCAAAGCCTTTTCAGCCTTTTGCTAGTTTTTGTTATTCGGCTCGGCGCTGTCATGAATTGGCGCTTAAGCTGGCCCATATAAAAAATGGCACGGCAACGATGGCCACGTCGTCGCCGTGGGCCAGAGTCAATTATGCAACTAGCGACAGTGAAGGTAAAATTGCTAATGAATGCCAAGTGGGCGGCTACGGTGGGTAACGAGCCCATTGGACGCACCAACTGCGGCCATTGCCAATTTATATGCAACTTTCGTGGCCAAGTGGCCTGCTGAAGTTTTCGGCTTGGCCTGACTTGCCCCGGATCTGCCCTGCTTCGTTGGTGCCTCGACCCATGCCACGCAGAAAGTGTGCACATTATGCGCTGCTCTTGCTGGCGATGACATTGCAAACATTTGTGCTGATCTTAAGTCCAAAGTCGAGCTTAAAGTAAGGGCTTAAAGCAGCGGCTGTGCATAATTAACTCAGCTACGTATCTGTACATGACATCACATTCACATATCGCATTACAATTGCAGACACCCACACACTGGCACTGTGAAGGATGTGACCACGTCACACTCTGACGGTTTTTGTCCTCTAGAAAAGCAATTCAAAAAGTGCGCTTGTGTGTGCCCATTCTCCCTGTGTATGCCTACACTTACGAACTAAAAGTCGGTTAGCAATATAATAGTGGCTGGAACGCCAAGTTATCTTAAAATGAAAAATCTTATTGTACCATATAATATTTGTGTTTTCTCAAAAAGTCAATTGCATTTAAATTGGTTGGCAATACAAGTTGGGTTATTAACTTGATTTATAGCTCTGGGGTGGAAGCGTGGAGGTGGCGATAGGTCTAAAATGAAAGATACTTGACATATATAAGTATAATATTCTCTAGACTCTAGCTCTAATTATTTACCCAATTAACTCAAAAAACAGGATGTCGATATCGATTTTTATCGACTGCTTGGATACGGAGTAAGTTATCAGATATCGGAAACAAACTCGATCTGCGCAGGCACTAGGAGCACCTACATCTAAAATTTCTCTAGCTCTTATAGGTTCTGCGATCCTTGCGTTCATTCATACGGACGGACGGACAGACGGACGGGCAGACAGACGGACATGGCTAGATCGACTCGGTTATTGATGCTGATCAAGAATATATAGACTTTATTGGGTCGGAGATGCTTCCTTCTGCCTGTTACATACATACATTTGAATTTTGCACCAATACAATTTTTAATGGGTTCAGGGTATAAAAATATATTATGAATAGTTTGAAATAACACAATGAACGTAATTCCCTCCGCAAACTACCCTAAGCAATTTCCTGTTAGATGAATCTCTAAAAAATAATAATTTTCGCATTAGGTAAAAACTTTAAATAAGAAGCAAATAATAATATTGTGTTTGCAGACAAAATATATTTTCCCATTCTAAAGATATTTGATGTGTTATATACCACTTGCGGTTGCATGTTGTTATACCCTTGCAGAGAGTATTATAATTTTGTCGTGAAATGTGTAACGTATAAAAGGAGACATCTCCTACCCCACATAATATATTTTTGATTCTATGCTAACTAGTCTTTCAGTTTTAAAGCTATCTTTATGAAACTTTGCAGAAGTCCCTCTTTCTGCTGCACGCAGCACATATGTCAAAACCAGCTGGATCGAAGGATATAGTGGATATCATATAGCTGCCATAGGAACGATCGGTCGAAAAGTAGGATCTTGTATCTTGACCAAACTCGGCATTTATTAGTTTTACTATGCTCCTCATATATATGCAAAATCCTATTAAGATCGGATCACTATATCATAAAGCTGCGATAGGAACGAACGGTCGAAAATTAAGTTGTTGTATGAAAAAAAAATGTTGTTTATCAAGATATCTTGACCAAACTCGGCATAAACTATTTTCCCTGTGCTTCTTAGATACGGCCAAAGCACTATGAGCATTATGAAAAGGTTAGGTCTGCAAGGGTATTAGATCTTCGGCGTGCCGAAGATAGAGTTTCTTTTTCGTTTTTGATTTAATTACAAAGTAAATATTACAGAAACCACAAATTAATTTCATATCGAATGTAATTGTGTTTTCATTTTTTGTTTATTTTTCGCACATTTTAATACTTGAACACAAACGAACGTATATGAGCTCAAACACAGAGCGAGATGACTTTGTGCATTTGCATTTGCACATACAATCACCCACACAGGTCTATACACACACACACACTTACACACACATATACATAACCATACATGGGGATATATGCAGACACGCCCACTCGTACAGCAGGCAGTATAAATAAATGTTGCTTTCATTTTTCAGGGTTTTTTCATGACTGTTTGCTCGGACGCTTCCTCTAACCCAACCTGCTTTGCTTTCAGCCTTTGCCGTTGCCAAGCTGCTGCACCCCGTTCATTTTATCCTGAACTCATTAAAAATGGGTAAAAAGGGTATATCGTATTTGTGCAAAATGTAAATGTATGTAACAGGCAGAAGGAGGCATCTCCGATCCCATAAAGTATATATATTCTTAATCAGCATCAATAGCCGAGTCGATCTAGCCATGTCCGTATGTCTGTCCGTCCGTCCGTCCGTCCGTTTGTACGAACGTAAGGATATCAAAACCTATATGAACTAGAGACTTGATATTTTAGCTGTAGGTCCTCCTAGTGCCTACGCAGATCGAGGTTGTTTCCAATAATCGATAACACACTCCGTTTCCAAACAATCGATTAAAATCAATATCGATATCTTGTTTGTTGAGCACATTGGGTAATATTATGAGCTAGAAACACTAAACTTGCTATGTCGCTTCTAGAATATTATATACATATATATCAAGTATCTTGCATTTTATACCTATCGCTACCACCGCAGACCTATAAATCAAGTTAATAACCCAACTTGTATTGCCTACCAATGTAATTTAAATTGAAATACAATTGTATTTTATGGTACAAGAAGATATACTATTGAAAATTTCATTAAGATCGGTTTTTGTTTTTTTTTTTTTGGTATTTTGACTGCGCACGTGTTTGCGACGCAAATTGCAAGAAGTTTTGTATACATGAACACACACACATTCATGCGCGTCTGCTTCGAATTCTTCACTGCGGTTGTTTTCTGTGCTGCTATTTTAATTCGTTTTTTCTCAATATTATTAAATTATTAGTGTGGATGTAAAGTAGAGGCAGTGGCAAATGGTGCGGTCTGTGGCGAGTTCGAGCCCCTACCGAGGAAAATAAATATACGGTCAGTTACGAGATCAAACCCTGTCAATGGAACTTCTTTTTTTTTTTTTAATTTATTTTTATAAATTCAAACGAGCTCCATTTCGTGTTGGAATAAGAGGGTTCAGGGTATTCCCTAGTCGGGAACTCCCGACTAGAACCTCTTACTTGTTTTATTTGGTGCTGTGTGCTGTTGCAGCTGTAATTTTCGCAGCTGTTTTTCTTTTATTTTTTAGTATGTGTATGTGTGTGTGTATTTGATTGTATTGTTGTTGTACTTACCGCCCAGTTACTTGCACACTAAAGTTAAATGTCATGGCCATAATAGCGACCATTATATCAGCCATGGCTAAGGAAACTACAAAGTAATTTGTTATAACTCTGCAAAGAGAAAGAGCACAATCAGAAAACGAAAATAACATGAGATATTACGAATCATGACAACAACACAGCAATAACAGATATAAACATTATGAAAAGGGCTATATTACGGCATGCCTTTAAAGGACTAATCGGGATATCGTACTGATGCCTCAGCTCGCTTCTACGTGTGTATCCGTGAGAGTGTGTTAGTGCTTTCTTTGTGTGGGTGCTGGGATTGCACAATGTGTAATGCGTGCCATTGCCCCCAAGGGGGCAGCTACTATGCTGCTGCCTCTGTGCAAGGGCCAGCAAATTATTTTAGTTTTCATTGTGCTATCAGCATGGGAAATAATTAAAAGAAACGCAACGGATCGAAACGAAAAATGTGGCTTAGCTAACCAAGGCTAAAAAGTGCTCCTTATGAATACTGTGTATCGAACATATATGGCATTCGGTTTGCAGTGCATAATGAGCAGCAGGAATGACAGAATGCAGAGTTTACGCAGCTGTTTAGTACGCGTAGCTATTCAATGCATTCATATTAAACGATTTACATGGCTAATAAGTAATTTCCATCTGAAACTGAAACCGTCTTAAAACATTCTAGGGAATTTGAAAGATCAATAATACACATTAATTTTAGGTAAGCGTGTAGTTTCAAGATGCCTTCAACGGCCTTGTTTTTTATCAATTACTCTAGCGTTACTTTTTGTAGCTCTTAAAAAACTCGCAGAGCTTTGAGCAATAAGTAGCCACCATTTTGCAAATGCGTTGCCATTATTTAGCCGTTTTCTGTGTCTGTCACTCTCCTTCCCTTTCTCTCGCTCTCTGTATAGATTTTTATGTATTACCCTTTGCCAGGCTATTTAAACCATTAACTTTCATCAAACAGAAAGAAAATACCATTTAAACACTTTGGCGGCTGGCTTTGGAAAAAAACCCGGAAACAGTTGCTGTGCGTCGTACGTCAAGTAGAGGTGGCGCCGCGGCGTTAATCAGTACCCTCCATGTAATGGCAAATGGTTGCTAGATGCCACCCTAACTACATATAGAACTGTTGCTGCGACTACAGCTGTGGCTCGTGGCCCATCTTCAACATCGTAAAAATGAGAAGATAATTTCAAACACGATGGCAAGCGTTATTATTGGGCGGCGTATAGAAAAATTTAAATTTATGCTGTCATAAAAACCATAAGCCACCTTAATTGACAAAGTTTCTGCTGAGGGGCTTCTGTTTCTGTTCTGTCACTTTTTGATTTTTTTTTGGTTGCCCTATAAAATGGTTGAAAGCGAGCATCACTCGTATGTTGTCAGTTTGACGTCGTACCTATGTACTAATGTTGTTTAAATTTGTATTCTTTATATACTTGATGACCACAAACAGCCGATTTACTATTTATACATACACGACTTTATCAATTTTAAAACTGTGATCGAAACGTACATAGATGTAAATAAGTATGTTCTCTCCCTATTCGGAATATTTGGGCGATCGGTAATATAGTTATCCAGTAATATCAATTAAATAAATAATTGTTGATTGTGCCTAGTAGAGAATAGAGGACGTAAGTTTGTGCCTAAATGTGAGTGTGAGCAGGTGTTAGGATATATGCTGGATATATATATATCGTCTAGTCGTGCCTTCGCAGGGATTCTTCTTACAGATTCTTCCATTACTTTTTGTCGACTGTATTTTTTATAAGTTTAACTGCCATGCTATATTATTACTTCTTTTTTGTTTCCTTTTTTGTGTCCACATTCCATTCTTCATGGCTTTGTTTCAAGGAACGTCTCATTCATGCGTAATATGTATAGATTTGCAGCTCGTGGCCGACAACTGCTGGCGATTTATAAGCCGCACGTTGCTTTCGGATTTTGTGAAATCTTTCGCGCCTGGCCGGCGTTAATGTTGGCCAGAAATTAGATTTATATATATAGAAGCCGCGTGGCCTTGGGTAAAAGTCGACTTAACGCACGTAGAAAGCCCAGCTACACCATCATTATTATCCTCATAATCATCATCATCAGCAGCAGCCCCGTGATGAGCGTTAGTATCATTATTTTTTTAGGCTCTGAGAATGCCGACTCGCAAGTCACTTAAAAAATAAAATGTTGCTCATTAGCAGAAAAAAGATAAATTAAGAGACGTTCAACCTTAATTATGCCAACCTCCCGAACCCCACGGCTTCTTGTTATTCTTCCTTTTGCTATCTAACAAAGTGTGTTCGCCTTATTTTCTCTTGCCTTTTTTACGCACTCCTTTTGCTAAGATCATTTAAAGTTTTCATTACTACAAAAGAATTTGCATTAAAAACAAGTAAGAGGTTCTAGTCTGGAGCTCCCGACTAGGGCATACCCTGAACCCTCTTCTTCCAACACCAAATGCAAATATATACATATACTATTCTAGAAGCTACATGTTGGGTGACTCTAGCTTTTATTATTTACTAAAATTTCTCAAAAAACAGGATTTCGAGGACCTACAGCTAAAATTTAAAGTTTCTAGCTCTTATAGGTTCTGAGATCCTTGCGTTCATAAATACGGACGGACGGACGTTTATAAATACGGACGGACGGACGGACGGACAGGCGGACATGGCTAGATCGACTCGGCTATTGATACTGATCAAGATGCTTCCTTCTGCCTGTTACATATATTTGCCCAAATACATTATACCCTTTTTACCCATTTTTAATTGGTTAAGGGTATAAAAACAGTGAATGTAACCTGTAGGGGGTGTGGTAATCTTGCTGGCAACAACTTTTGATTTAATGACTGCAAAACGGTGAGACGCAGCTAACTTTGATTATGTGAGCCCGACGGACCTTCTGTGAAAGGGGAAACCCCTTGGGTTTTATGAAGCGCTAAATTGATTTGCCTGCCAGTTATTAAGGCATAACTAAAAATATTAACGAACCGAGCCAAGCTGACGACCCATCATATATCACTAGAAAACTTTTTTACGGCAATGTCTCTCTACATAAATGTCGAGAGAAGGACGCCACCTCCGCCCCGCACCGTGCTGTTCGTTGACAGCGCATCTAACGAGGTCGCCTCGCTAAGATGTTGACAAGTGTATATGCCCCCACATGTGCGTATTTATGTGCGTGTGTGTGTGCGTGTGTCTGAGTAGTTGAGTGGCTATATTTATATTTCGTTTGCAAATTGATAATACGAAGGTTTATTGGCTTGTCATTGGGACTGTATGTCAATTTATATGTGCACATATATGTTTTCGGCATAGCCGAAAATGAAATCAAAACTATAAACAACATTTGAATGCATTCATTGCTTATGCAGTTCAATTTTCAATAAAGTTGTATATGCCACCCATTACTTTTTATACCCTGAACCCATTGAAAATGGGTAAAAAGGGTATAATGTATTTGTGCAAATGTATGTAACAGGCAGAAGGAAGCATCTCCGACCCCATAAAGTATATATATTCTAAGCATCAATAGCCGAGTCGATCTAGCCATGTCCGTCTGTCCGTATGTATGAACGCAAGGATCTCAGAACCTATATATATATATATATATATATATATATATATATATATATATATATATATATATATATATATATATATATATATATATATTACTTGTTTTAATTTATCTTGGCTGCAACAAACTCTGCGTTGCTGCATTTGGTGTTGGAAAAAGAGGGTTCAGGATATCCCCTTCTCGGGAACTCCCGACTAGAACCTCTTACTTGTTTATAGAGTAGACTTATCCGTTTATAATTAAACATGGTGCTTCAACTCAAAGTTGGCTCACATAAATACAAAAACATAAAATATGCATTCGGATATTTAAGAGACGATAAGCACATTGGCTAAAAAAAGAAGAATTGTCACAGCTTTAATTTTATTTACTATAAATTGCTGGGAGAATCGCCACAATAGCAGAAAAGAAAATTAAAAACTCTGGCGTGACTATTAAATATCGCTTAGCAAGCAAATTGTATGCTTGCACATTAAAAAAAGACTCATAAAACTTAATTTGTCAACAAATTAATTAATTGCGCCAAAGCTGCCCTTCTCTTAATACCCTTGAGCCGTAATGCATGTACAAAGGGGTATTTTTATACCCTGAACGCATTGAAAATGGGTAAAAGGGTATATTGTTTTTGTGCCAATAGCCAAGTCGATCTAGCCATGTCCGTCTGTCTGTCCGTTCGTCCGTCCGTCCGTATGTACGAACGTAAGGATATCAAAACCTATAAGAACTAGAGACTTGAAATTTAAGCTGTAGGTCCTCCTAGTGCCTACGCAGATCGAGTTTGTTTCGAATAATCGATAACACACTCCGTTTCCAAGCAATCGATTAAAATCAATATCGATATCTTGTTTGTTGAGCACATTGGGTAAATATTATGAGCTAGAAACACCAAACTTGATATGTCGCTTCTAGAATATTATATATATATCAAGTATCTTTCATTTTATACCTATCGCCACCTCCCCGCTACCACCGCAGAGCTATAAATCAAGTTAATAACCCAACTTGTATTGCCTACCAATTTAAGCCACAATTTAAATACAATTGACTTTTTGAGAATACACAAGTATTCTATGGTACAATAAGATAGACTATTGAAAATTTCATTAACATTTGGTTTTATTTTGTTTTTCGGTATTTTGCGCACTACTTCGCACGTGTTTGCGACGCAATTTTCAAGAATTTCTATATACCTGAACAGTGTACACTATACATTGCTCACGCACACACGCATTCATGCGCGTCTGCTTCGAAATCTGTCTTCACTGCGGTTGTTTTCTGTGCTGCTATTTTAATTGGTTTTTTTCTCAATAAGACTCAATTATTAGTGTGGCTGTTGAGTAGAGGCAGTGGCAAGTGGTGCGGTCTGACGCGATTTCAAGCCCTACCGAAGCAACATATTCTATTCTATTCTAGATCAAGTTTGGTGACTCTAGCTCATAATATTCACCGAATTTGCTCAAAAAACAGGATACCGATAACGATTTTTATCGTTCGCTTGGAAACGGTGTAAGTTATCGATTATCGGAAACAAACTCGATCTGTCCAGGTACTAGGAGGCCCTACAGATAAAATTTTAAGTCTCTAGCTCTTATAGGTTCTGATATCCTTGCGTACATACATACGGACGGACGGACGAACGGACAGACAGACGGACATGGCTAGATCGACTCGGCTATTGATGTTGATCAAGAATATATATACTTTATGGGGTCGGAGATGCTTCTTTCTGCCTGTTACATACAGTTACATTTTGCACAAAAACATTATACCCCTTTTACCTATTTTTAATGGGTTCAGGGTATAAAAAGAGGAAATGATTTTGTAGAACTCTGACCAAAGAAAAATGCAAATATTACAGAATGTGGGACAATAAAATGTAAGTTGTTGATAACGGGCAGAGGGTAGCGGGTAGTATATATACGCTCAATTACGGCCAAAACAAATAAGAAACAAAGCAGCTACATAAAATTCAAGCGTATTGGAAGTAAAATGGCTGGCAGCAAAGCGAGCGCAAAAACAGGATACGAACGGGACACGATTCCGGTTACAGATGCGGGCATAGTATACAGCCGGCGGACGTGCATGAATTTTATGCGAAGTTGACAAAAATTGAGAACATGAAAGCGGAATAATTAGAAAGTGTTAGGGCTACGTCAGGTGCGGGGTTTGGCTTGTCGGGGCGTTTCGCGCAAATTGGCAATCAAGGCAGCCCCAGGAGGCGGCACAGCTTCAGGTATTTTATGCAATTACAACAAAACTCAGACAGAGAAAGCAACGCTAATTGCTTTTCACAGATAATTAGAGTGTAAGCGTGCAGGGTGAGGTACTCGGAAGCTGGGGACTGGGGACTGTAGTTGGGCACATTACGTATACGCACCTTAATTTTCTAACACGCATCACAGAAATAATAACAAGCAGATTGCCGCAAATGGCCGCTATGATGATGAACAGCATGACGAATGCCTTAAGCACCCAGAACGCATCGTCGAACCAATCGTCGACGCCGCCGGCCGGTGCAACTCCAGCGTCAAGCTGGGATTTGCTGTCATTTAAAAGCGCGGCTGCCGTGCTGCTTAGCAGCGTGGCGTTTAGTTCGTGTGTTAGGGCGGGCATGGGCGTGGCAGTGCCTTGCAGTGGCAGTGCAACGGCGTCGACAACGCCAACTGTTGCAGTCAGAGCATTCGTTGTGTGCAAGACTGCCGCCGTTGTCAGGGCGGCGGTGGCGCTGATCAGCGTCAAATTGAGGCTGGGATTGTTATATGAAGTCGTTGTGTTGGAGCGTTGTGTTGTAGGCGCTGGCATTGCTGTCTCTTGCTCTTGCTCTGGCTCTGCCTCTGGCCGCCGGCTGCAACGCCAGAGTCTTTTGCGTATCCTTTTGATGCTGGTTCTGTGCCGCATCGTTGTTGCTGCTGCTGCGGTGGGCAATGCGGGCAGCTGACCAAGCTCTAAACACTGCATGGCTTGCATTTGGCTTGACTTTCACTCGGGCACGGACACGTCCGGCTGCTCAAATTTGTACACTCGCTTTTTGGTTTATGTTCACGACTTGTAATATTTTTCTCTCACTTTTAGCCGATGCAGCTGTATTTGGCTTTGCTTAACTTTTTGAACTTGGCCTTGGTTTCGGTCTTCGTCTCGGTGTTGGTATTGGGCCGGTCTTGGTCTCAATCTCATGAACCTACGTTAATTCGCTAGACAGCCACCGACGACGAGGAGGTGCGCCATTAGTGATTCGCGACACGCGTGGCGCTAGCGACGTTGAAACCAAAACTGAAACGGCCACCGCAACGGAAATTGATTCGCCAATGTGGCGCACTGTGCCACAACGACAGAGACGGAGGCAGAGACGGAGACGTCAACGTCAACGCCAACGTCCACGTTCACGTTCGTGTGGCTCTTGCCGCTGTCCTTGCCAACGCCAGCCGACGCCCACTCAGTTCACGGCGTTGGTGCTTCTGCTCTTTGTGGCTGTTGTCGCTGTTGTTGTTGTTGCTGCTGTTGCTGTTAATGATAATATTATTATGGAGGCGTCGTCGCTGCCGCGGCCGAGTTTGCTGGACTGTTTGGGGTTTTAGCTATGCGGCTTCTGTTTTTATTCTGTTTGCTGTTGTTGTTATTGTTTTTGTTGTTGTTGTAGCTGTCTCTGTCCGTTGATTGGTTTTTTTTTTGGCTCAAGCGGCTGCGTTTTAATTTTATACATTTTTTTCCTTTTTATTTGGTTGCTGCGGAGACCGCGTCGCTTAGCTGATTCTGCTGCGGCTGCTGGTGTTAATGCTGCCACAAAATTTCAGTATTTTAGTCTTTATTTTTAACATTTCTTGTCTTTAATTTATTTTTGGTATAGTTCGTGCAAGTGGTTTTCACATTTATATTGCACCAACTCAAAATGTTTCGACGCTTTTGCCGTTCTGTCATAAAAGCAAAATCATTGAAACACAAAGAAAGAAAGAAAAAATCGGTAAAAGCATAGAAAATCATGCATTCAATTTTCCTTTCTTTTTTGAGCTTTTATGTATATGAGTTAAGTTATTATATATATATTTATAAGTGTGGTTTTTTGCCACCGCTGGCATTTGTATTGATTTTAGTCAATATTTGTTTATATGCTGACGTAGAATTCCTTTTGGTTTTTTGTTTGAGTGGCCTAAATATATAGGGTGTCTGTTACTAGGCGGTCCACATTCTAGGAATATACTAAGTATGCACTTATTAGATTCCGCTCTAGCTCCAGGGTATTTGAATATTCACTGTTTCATTTCTATGCCATGATCAACCTTCGTATAGTCAAAACAAAATTGGCGCCCTTCCATGAATTTTACGTCTAAATATAGGGTGCTTAGCTGGGGCGACATTCAGAAATTAAATCGAATTTCATATGTGCTGCTATAAAAAAAAACAATGTCTTTTAACCACGTGATCCGTTCTAGTGCCCTCCTATGGGTTACTGGCAGTCCTCTAAAACAAACCTTTTAAGTCACCCTGTATAATTCTAATGATTTATATGACAGCAGCTGCGCCAAAGAATGTCACTCTTGATATTGCTCGCTTCACAACACTTTTAGCCTATTTGTATGTATCGTCGTATTCGTAAGTATTTTAGGCTCCCTTTACCCACCCAAGCAACTAAGATGCGAAAAAAGTCCCAATTATTATTGTTCTTGTAGTTTTGTTTCTTTTTTACTCCCTTCTGTATAAATAGGCTATGTATACATATAGCCTATTCTATAGTTCTAGCGACTTTGTTCGGTTTTCTGTATTAAATTTATAATTTTTTCTGAATTTATTTCCTGGTGATGTTTTATTTTCATGTTCGCACACGCTTTTAGCGCTCGCAACGTAGCCGCCTTTTTGATGTTGTTGTTAGATATTGTTGCTGTTGTTGTTGTTGTTGTCGTTGTTGTTGTTGTCGCACACTCAACAAATTGGCCACTCGCATTTTGGCGGCCACGAGCTTTAAATTAGACGCCCAGTTGCGTAGGGGTATTTCATTTTGGATTTACTCGTCTGCATGACAAATTTGTAGCAAAAGATATTGACTATATTTTTGCGTTTCGGTGTTTTGTGTTCGGGTTTCAGCTTTGAAAGCCAAAGTACTGTTAATTATGGAAAGTGCCAGCAAAGGAAGTTGGCTGCAATGAGCCAAACCATGTGGCAAAATGACTTTGTTGTTGTTGTTGCCGCTTCGCCCTGGCGCTAGTCCAAATTAAGCAACTGCAAGGAAATGGAAATAGAAAAGCAAATAAATATAAGTTTGTGCATGTGTAAATATAAATACATGTTTTAAGTTCTATAAAATAAAAATTGAGTGCGCATAAATATTCGAAAACAGCACGAGAAGAACCATGAAAAAACAAAAAAAAAAAAAAGAAACAAAAATGCGATAATAATTTTGTTGAAAAAATATGTATTCGCATCTTATAGATGTTTGTCACCGCTCATCAAAGCGCTGCCGCAGAGGCAGAACCGCTGGCGTCACCGCATTTTCGCTGCCACCGGCGCTGCCGATGCCGATGCTCGCCTTAATTTTATATATTTATTAATTTTTAAATTTATAATTTTGTACCCAGCGACCGACGCCTTTTGCGTTTTACCCGTGGGTGTTTGATTAATTTTTGTGGCCAACCTGATTTCCTTTAATTACCTTAAGCAAACGCAAAAAACATCAATACGTTATTTTTTTTATCATTTACATATTTGCGCCTTTCAATTGATGAAATGCAGGTTAGCAGCTTTTATTGGAATTTCTTGGAAGAAGGCCGCAACTGACAAGTGGCGACAGGCCACAAGCGGAAGATTCAAACATGGATCCACAAAAGCAAACCCCAAAAAGCTCTATAGTCAGCTGCCAATGGTTTTGGCATATGTATCTGTGTCTGTATCTGTATCTTTCTTTGCATTTGTGTTACTTTCCGACAGTTCGTTTGTTGCCATCGTTCAGTCAACGCCTTCAAATACACAGCTTCCAATGTTAATGTCATGAAAATTATTTTTATTATTGTTTTTTTTTGTTATTTCAAATTTAATTTTGCCATGCACACTTGTAGTTATTTGTGGTTTTTGTTTTGGCCGTTGACGTGGCCGCCGTTTTTACTCTTGGCATTGTGCGTCCTCGTCTGTGGTTGTTGTATTAAGTTTGCTGTCTTCATTGCTGTTGTTGTTGTTGATGTTTCTTGCTTGAAATTGTTGCCAAATTATGGCGGGCACGCCAAAAAAAAAAAAAACAACAGCAAGAGCAAAAGCAACGGCAAGAAAACTTATGGCCCGGATAACGCAGCATATACGAACCCAGAGTAGCAATTTTGAACAGAACAGCTGCACTTGGCTAAGATACCATGTGGCATCAGTAGAAGCTGCTAATTAAGCTTAACATACTTTCCAGAGCACTTAACCACATAGCGCTGCTTCTCAGCCTTCCACGCCCACATCGACACACACGCAATATGCTCTGTGCATGCCCTATCTTCTTTCAACTTTTAATTAATTAACTTGCATTTATTTTTATTTAATAAACAAAACTTTTAACTTTACACTGTAGCACCGAATACATTCCGCTCAGCTCAAGTCCTTATGTTGACTTCCCACCATTCACCTTTTTCCGCCCTCGCATTTTAGAGTTAGTGTTTGTACTTGCTTTTAGCCTATCCAGTAAACCAACTGTGCTTTGCGTATTACTCCTGAGCTCTGAGCTCACATACAATACCATTTTGTAATTCATCTCAGTTTCTGTCTAAATATTTTAACCAATTATTTTATGCTAAATTAATTTCGTAAGGTTCTGAAATTGTGAGTTGAAAGGTATGAAATTCTTAAACAAAACCAATTTATTTGAGCTTTGTGTACACAAATTTAAAAGCCGCCTTTGACGTTTGTCCACGATAAAGCCTGAGGACTCAACAAGGCTTGGCGAAATATCACCTAAGCCAACTGTGTTGTAATAAAAATGTATGCTAGACATGATACAATACAATAAACATGTATACAAAAAAATATTTAAGTTGAAAAACATAATAATCACATCCCTTAATTCAGTTCATTAAGAGTAGTGTTTTAAATATTGAAGCACAAAAGAGATATAATTCACATTAAAGTTAAAAAATGAACTAATTGAATACATCAAATTATTGATAATTGATACGAGCAACGGACCTCAACGAAGCGAATTATTTTTTTGTGATGAACAAAAACTTGCGTCAATAGCCACTTACTTGGGATTGAGCAGATGTCAATTCTTGACACACACGCCCTTAACTTAGATCTGTTAATAATTCAAGGGGAAAAATTAAATTCATAATATGACGTATCGCAAATTCAATTACACTATCCATTGACTGTCTTTATATCTATTCATAAATAACTACAAATTTGATTGTAAAGAGCATTTGACTAAAAGTCATCCTGCATTCAATGTTATGGATAAGATATGAGCTCGGTCAAAAAAGCTTAACAAGCAAGAAAGCTGCTCATACCATAACTAAATTTTCTACAGATCGTTTCTATAACAGCGGTATATTGGGCCGATGTTGATGAGACTTGGTTTATTTGTATGGGGCATAGTGAAAATAATAATTGATAGCTTAGTTTAGCTATCTCAACGAGCAAAAGTTTTTCATACAATAGCCTACTTTTCGATAGGTTCTATTTATGGCAGCTTGATGAAATAGTTGTCCGATTCAGCCAGTTCCGACGTATGTGTGGTCTGCAAAAGAATGACAGACCTATGCAAAGCATTCATGACTTAAGGTTTAAAATAGTGAGACTAGTTTGCACAGAAACACACATACGGACATGGCTGATCCTGATCAAGAACACATATACTTTATTGGTTCAGATATGGCTCCTTTGTACACTTTTTAAGTAAATAAATCATCCGACAAAAGGAGCTTACAAACTGTTCCATGTTTCTTCACTTACATATATGTATATCCAGTTGTATATGGATGTAAGTAAATGTATATGCAAATCTCTATATATATAACTGTTTGTCCTGACTGATTGACTGACTGATTGGGGATCAACGCACAGCCCAAACCATAAGAGCTAGGAAGGTGCTATGTGATGAAGGTGCACGTTTTTATTTTATTTATTTATTTTATTAAGGGTCGACAAAACGAGTGTCTTCCTCATTATTCAGTAGATTATACATACATAATGAAAATTAAGTGCTAAAAGCCTAATTAGAGAACACGATTTTCTAATAGCATCACCGACCGATGGAGGTGTTTTATTAACCAGTCCGGCCAGCTGTGCCCCTTTTCACAGCTAGTTTTGTCAGTGACGCTATTAGAGCCTACATCTAAGAAGAAGGGAGTAAGTAGGAAAAAAGTGTTCTTAAGTAAAACTACAATATAACTAATCTTAATTTGCTATATTATTTTAAAAAATACAATAAATAGGAAAAAGAAAGAAAGATGTTATTAATAAAGTAAAGGAATTTAAACAAGATATAAAGAATGTTAGATAGATAGGATAGAGAGATAGAAATGGGAAATCACCGACCCGGTGGGGGAAAATTTATAGCCGGTCCGGCAAGCTATGCCCCTGCTCATAGCTGGGAATGGTCAGTGACTTCCCGAAGGTATCCTGAAAGCAACGTTTTTATTAGGGGTAGAGAAAGTTCGGTAGAGAAAACGTGATGCAAACTATTATAATTTTTACATAGCACGCGAAAAGGATTGTGCATAGCGTAGTCTGTTGTGCACGTAGATAGGAATAAGGGGCGATAATTTCTGGTTGGTCTAGCCGGAACAGAGAAGAAGGTGCTTCGGGAAATTCCACCCGCAAGTATGGAAAATTCGCGAAAATCGTTTGTATGAAACTTTTTTGTTTACCATCCGATCGGCCTCAAACTCAATTTCAAAGTTCTTTGTTCAAATGCATTTGAGGGGTGTTTCGCACTTTTTGGAAAATCCATCCATCCTTGGAATAAATGGGTGTCAAAGATATGGTGGGTGACGTTTCGCGCTCAAATTAATTTCCATGGATCTATATGAAAAATCATTTGAGACGTGATTCACATTTTTCGCAGAATCAAAGCATCCTAGGGAAAATGTGCGATTCTAAGACTATTTTGGTGAAGTTTTAAGTTTAGTCCGATTTGCTTCAAACTGTTTTTCAGAGTTCTACATAAAAACTTAATAAATACATGTTTCAGCGATTTTGGAAAGTCCACCCACAAAGGTGGGTAATTAGCGAAAAATGTTTGTATGAAAGTTTTTTGTTTACCATCCGATCGGGCTCAAACTCAATTTCAAAGACCTTTGCTCAAATCAATTTGAGGGGTGTTTCACACTTTTCCAAAAATGTATTTCTCCTTGGTGGAAATGTGGGTCAAAGATTTGGTGGCTGTCGTTTCGCCCTCAAATTCATTTCCAAGGATCTACATAAGAAATCATTTGAGACGTGTTTCACATATTTCGTAAAATCTAAACCCCTTCGGTGGAAAGTGCATTTCAAAATTTTTTTTGGTGAATTTTAGTTTTGTCCGATTTGCATCAAACTTTTTTTTAAAGCTCTACATAACAATATGATGAATACGTGATTCAGCGATTTGGGAAATTCCACTTGCAACAGAGGTAAAAGAGCGGAAAACTTTCATATGAAAGTAGTTTGTTTACCGTCCGCAAAGTTTCAAAATCATTTTCAAAGCTTTTTGAGAACATTGATTTTAAAACATAAGTGCCACGGGCAAGGCCGGTGAATGTATTTAATTTTCGTTTTCTCGATTTCAAGCCCAGCACACAGCGTACAAAAGTCAGCAAGAGCCAGTGAGCTTTTCAATTTCATCTACGTAGATAAATATGCCATGCTGCCAACTGTAAGCGATTAGGGTAAGATATTAGGCCGGGTCGAAGGGGAGTTGCATTGAAACTGGAGCGTACGCCTAAGGCGTTGAGATTTTATTGGCCATAAAGTAGGCAGCCATGAAATCGGAGCAGCAGCGCCACAAGCAGAGGAAGGGGCTAGACGGGAGCGTCCATTTAAAAGCCATTGTAGCGACACACACAATGAAAACGAAAACTTGGCTAAACAGATGACAAAAAATACGCGGCGTTTGATGCTATTGTGGTGCGCAGTGTGAAGGATAAGCCACACAAAACAAATGTCAAAGTCAACACATAACCAATGCAAGCACTCACACAGCACACACACACGCACAAGCATAGACCGTGAATGATGGAGGGCGGAAGGAAAAGGGAGAAAAGATAGATAGGCACACACTTAAGCTGCAGTCAGAAACGCTCGACAAAATAAGCATAAAAAGCAATAAAGGAGGAGCACGTATTGAATACGTGTGCGTATGTATGCTTGTGTGTGTGTGTGTGTGGCCGTATATATACGCATGTGTGTGCCTAGTGAACAAGGGTGTGCAGATCGATTTCCTTGGTCATTTGTACTGTAGGTAAAGGGGTTTAATAACTTTAAAATTTAAAAGTTCAAGGAAAATTAAATTAAACATAATAATCTATTAGCAACCACTTTATAATATATGAAAGTTAAACACAAGTTATTTGAATTAATTATTTGTATTGCCTTTTTATACCCTGAACTCAATAAAAGCGAGAAAGAAAGGCTATCTTCGGCACGCCGAAGATCTAATACCCTTGCAGACCCAACCTTTTAATGGCGAGAAAATGGTTAATGCCGAGTTTGTTCAAGGTATCTTGATAAACAAAAAAGGTTCTTAGTCAAAAACCTAGTTTTCGACCGATCGTTCCTATGGCAGATAAATGATAGAGTAGTCCGATGTAAATAAGATTTAGCATATATGTGAGGAGCATAATAAAACTA
Source organism: Drosophila littoralis (assembly GCA_018903485.1). NCBI lineage: Eukaryota > Metazoa > Arthropoda > Insecta > Diptera > Drosophilidae > Drosophila > Drosophila littoralis. The sequence continues at coordinate 4,091,390 of JAEIGF010000593.1, read as the reverse complement.
ATAAATGCCGAGTTTGGTCAAGATATCTTGATAAACAAATTTTTTTTTCATACAACAACTTAATTTTCGACCGATCGTTTCTATGGCAACTTTATGATATAGTGGTCCGATCATAATAGGATCTTGCATATGTATGAGGAGCCTAGTAAAACTAATAAATGCCAAGTTTGGTCAAGATATCTTGATAAAAACAAAATGTTTTTCATACAAGATCCTACTTTTCGACCGATCGTTCCTATGGCAGCTATATGATATAGTGGTGCGATCCAGCTGGTTTTGACATATGCGCTGCGTGTAACAGAAAGAGGGACTTCTGCAAAGTTTCATAAATATAGCTTTAAAACTGAGAGACTAGTTCGCATAGAAACAGACAGACGGACATGGCTATATCGACTCGGCTTTTGATACTGATTAAGAATATATATACTTTATGTGGTCGGAGATGTCTGCTTCTATGCGTTACACATGTCACGACAAAATTATAATACCCTCTGCAAGGGTATAAAAAGGGTAAAAAGGGCATAATGTATTTGTGCAAATGTATGTAATAGGCAAACTTGATATGTTGCTTCTAGAATATTATACATATATCAAGTATCTTTTATTTTATACCTATCGCCGTTGCCCCGCTACCACCACAAAGCTATAAATCAATAATATAAATCAATAATAACCCAACTTGTATTGCCCATCTATATAAGCCTCAATTTAAATGCAATGGTCATCTGAAAATACACGAATATTTTATGTTTCTGTATACGTGTACACACACACATTCATGCGCATCTGCTTCAAATCAACAGCATTGCAATTGCGATTGTTTTTTCTGTGCTGCTATTTTAATTCGTTTTTTCTCATTAAGAATTAATAATTGGTGTGGCAGTTGGGTAAAGGCGGAGACATGTAGTGCGTTCTGTTGCGAGTTTGAACCCTACCAAGCCAACTTTGTTTCTTAATTTATCTTTGTTACTATTAAAGAAAAAGAGCGCGTAGCGCGTGCTGTATTTGGTGTTGGAATAAGAGGGTTTAGGGTATTAGCTTGTCGGGAGCTCCTGACCTTATGTGATGAAGGTGCACGTTAAGACGGGGTTTTGGGAAATCCCACCTGCAAGTGTGGAAAAATCGCGGAAAGCGTTTGTATGAAACTTTTTTGTTTACCATCCAATCGGCCTCAACTCCATTTCAAAGAAATTTGTTCAAAGTCAAATGAGGGGTGTTTGGTGGAAATGGGGGTGAAAGATTTTGTGGTTGACGTTTCGCGTTCAAATTCATTTCCAAAGATCTACATAAAAAATCATATTTGCAAAGTTCTACATAAGAATATAATGAATACGTGTTTCAGTGATTTGGGAAATTCCACCCGCAACAGCAGTAAATTGGCGGAACACGTTAGTATGAAAGTTTTTTGTTTACCGTCCGATCAGTTTAAATATCATTTTCAAAGCTTTTTGAGAACATTAATTTTATAACATACGTGCCACGGGCAAGTCCGGGTTATACACGCTAGTTATTTATAAATACATACATAAACCCATCCTAGCTCCATTTAGTATATTCTCGGAAACCTTTAATAAACCTTATAAAATGTACGCATCTGCAAAAGACTAATTCAATATATATTATATATATATATAACTATTGTATTCTATGGTCTTAAGAAATTGACTTTTTCCAAATAATATTGTCAATTAATTATTAGAAAAGAAATAGCATACGCATAATCTATAGGATATATTCATTGAACAAGGTTTGTTTTAAGCAGACAAAACTCTGTTTTTTTTTTCTTTATTCATTAAATATCTTAAATTGTCCTGCTTAAGCACTAATCTATTAAATATTTATCTCCAGATCAGCTGAAATGTACACAATCTGTTAAGTACTATACCCACAAGAGTATCCTAGGAATAACTTTGCTTAAGGTTTCCTTAGCATTTCATAATACTGCTGCTGCTATTGTCATCGGCTTAGCCTTGGCAGCGTTGCTGGGCAACTGCTTGAGATTGTAATGAACGTCAAGTAGCGCAACGATTAATGAAAATTGCTTAATCAGCATTATTATCTTACTGGCATTAAATTATTTAGAGAAGCCCGAAGAGCACGAGCTTATAGACAAAATTGCTCCTGATGTTGCTGTTGCTTCTGCTGATGTTGTTGTTGTTCTTGCCACCAAGTCCAACAATGTCGCCATTTGTTGGCTTTGTTCCTCAGTCAAATACGCACAGACAAAAGAGTTGATCGTTGTGCACACACAAAACACACAAGTGAACACACACAAACACAGTTAGCTGATGCTGCTAATTGATTAGCGCAGACAACGTGGCTTCAAGGGAGCCACTCCCTCTGTGTCTGACAATCAGCGGAGTAAAATGAAAGCGCAAACAGCGACAGCAAATCATCCTTGTCTCAGTCTATGCGCCCTTCAAGCTCATGAGTTGGCAGTGAAAGCGACATCTGTTTCCAGGAAAGAACTGCCACTTGCCCCACTTCCGTTTCTGATTTCAGCATTTGCTGTTTCTGACAGCAAACTGCCAGAAGTTTGGCGAGCGCATCGCTGATTGACGAACGCACGCTTGACTAGATGCCCAAGAAGTAGTGCTTCTTACCCCTTTACCCCAGCCACCCTTCGAGATGGCTCAATGTGTTTGCCAGCACTTGGCATTTTGTCCTTATCATTCCAATGCCATGGTTCAAAGCTTAATAAGCGCCTGTCTACCATTGACAGCTGAGCTAAGTGGCTTTGTGTTGCCTTCGGCTTTAATTCATTTGTGTCATTCCAAAGAGAGCATGAAATTGATTTTCTATGCCTTGTCTATACAATTTCATGACCAAAAGACCATTCAAGCGTTTCTAAATCTTACTATTCCCGTCACCGTAAAGAGCAAAAATCTTTTTTAATTCAATGCACTGACTCAACAGCATTTAATTGAGTTTTTCTAATCCCCCCTCGAAGTTGGTAATTAATGTTTGAGAAACTTAACAAAAGCTGCCATTTAGTTAGGTGTGTGAAAGCTTTTAGTTCAGATTTGGATTTTAGGAATGAAAATCTTATGTTTGTAATGAAAGTGACGTCACACTATCAATGTCTTGCATTCACGGAAGTATACACGGGCACTCCGGCAGCAGGTCCCAGGTATGACTATTGTAAGCATTAATGTTAAGAAGAGACAGTCTTTGGCAAGCGGTCAATACATTAAAATAATGGGACAGAAGAGAGAATACTTAAAGACACACATATCTTAATTTAATAAATATAACAAATAACCTTTGTCATCCTCTCACAATTTTATATATCTTCTATTATTATTACCTATTTTTCTTTAGCTTTATTTAGATTTCTTATTCCTAACAGACATTTTGTGATGGACGCAATTATGTTGTTGTCTAAAGTATGACATTTCGGGTCGGAGTCCCAGACTACGATATGAATCTGAAATTAAAAATTTTAGCTTGAGGGCCTTTGCTTGTTAAATAATTGTAAAGTTGGCTAATATGAAAAAAAACTCTTTTCATTTAATATTCTTTTAAGTTGATATCCCTTTAACTGTGTTATGTTATTGTTTAGTAATCCATTTGATAGTTTGGCTATCATCTACATATGTATTTATCATAGCTGTATGCACTATCAAATTCCTGCTGCTTGCCTGTATATTTCTCCTATCAATATCGGCAATTTGATAGCTTGAATTCTATTGAATGATTTTATTATATTGCTGACGCTTTTTGAAGTATCAATTTATCGGGCTGTAACTAAGGATTCCTTTTAAGCTTTGTTCTGCTGACTAAATGTCAATTGTCCGACAAAGTGGTGGCAAAGCGTTTCAAACCATAAACTCACTTGAACAGCCATTAATCTGAGCAGTCTGAGCGGTAAAGGGACAAGGACCATTAGCAGCATCAGTTGGCTAGGTGGCCTGGTTGCGAATGAAGTATTTAAAGCTCTGAGGTGTGTTTACTTGCAGATATCCGAGAAATTGATGATGCCCTTGCCCGGGCTGGCTGCTAAAGACTTGAAAAAGCATTTTTGTACAACAAATTAATAAGCTCCGGAGAAAACATTTTATATTTTACGTTTGCAGTGGCAGTCGCTGTAACAACGGCTACAGATGCACCAGCTGTGCTTAATGACACTTGGCTTTGTCGTGAAGAGGTGAACTGCGTGCGGCCGGGCACGTACCGGCACATGCACGCCTCTGTGCTGACATTTCTTGAAGGGATCTACAGCTGCAGCTCATGCATATTCATGAAGCCAGCTCATGCTGTGTATGTGTGACATAGTACATGCATATGCAGGTGGGTGTTTGCACAACATCCGCTTTCGGCCAGCACCGCCCTGTGTGTGGTCTTCATAAATTTCAGATAGCCCGTTTAAGTTGTGCACCATTTTTGAAAATTGAAACAATTTCAATTTGAGTTTTGGCCATGTACTGCCAGACTTTGAGTTTTTGGTTGCACACAATAGCACTCAGTGTTAAATGGTAAAAGTTCAGAAAATCACTTGAGGTATTCGGTAGAAGCCCTAAAACGGAATTGCATATGACAAGCGCAACTTGAAAGCAGGCAGCAACAGACCGCCCGCCCAATTTTACAAACGCCTCTTGACGTGGGCTGTGAATTCTGCACAGGCTGCAGTCAGCAGGCCAGGTCGAGGCTGTTTCCTGTCAGTCTTGTAGTCGACTTGGGCATGTAAGTGAAATTAAAACGCAAATATGAAACATCGTTGAGCTGCTTGAAATTCTTGAGCCATGACATCAGGATGTGACTGTCGATGTCGATGTCGACGTCGATGTGATGCCATCAAATTATAACCCATGACAAACGAGGTTGCCGAAAAATGCCCCACAAAAAGTTCATAAACTGAAGGAATTTTAGAATAGGCCAAGGAGTTGGCTAAAATGCGCGCAGGCCGCCTCGAAGTATGCTAGAAATTTTTGCCAATGCGGCCTAAACTGGAACAAAAACAACTGCTATCGTTCGAAATATGGGCGGCTTTAGTATGCTCTTAAGTAGTCAAACAAATCTCCAAACATAAAAAATAAATACAAAGGCAGATATCCCATATATTCGTCATCATCATATTTAGCGCGATAAATTTTACTTTTCGACTTCATAATTTATGGTGCGTCTTTCGTTAAAGCCATGGAGCAGCACAAGCACCACCAGCGAAGGCCACACACACACGTCCACACACCCATAGAACATTTCCACGCCGGCTTTTCATATTCCACGCGTGGCAGCCGCTCAGCCTCGTTCAGTGTGTGGTTATTAAAATATGTTTGCACTGGCATTTTCATTGCGCTCATTGGATCGTATTTTAGTCCACTCTCTCTTTTAGCTTTTCCGTCTCCTGTCTGTTTTTTTTTTCTTGGCATTTTGCGGTTAAATTTTTTTTATAAAAGAACAAAAAATACAATAGCTAAGCCACAACTTTCAGCCTCCCGCTGTTGACAAAAATTTTACAAATGCCTTGGGTGAAGTTGTTTTTGTGGCTTTAAAGCGGGTTTTTTGGCTTATATATAAACCGAACGAAGCCTTATTTTCACATGCTAAATGCTACGCACAGCAGGCTAATTTAGTCGTATGTGTATTATGCATATTCAATCAATCAATCAAAGCAAGTAAGAGGTTCTAGTCGGGAGCTCCCGACTAGGGGATACGCTGCAGCTCGCGTTACGCACTCGTTTGTAAAAATAAAGATAAATTAAAAAAAAAAGTTCCCTTGGCAGGGTTCGAACTCGCAGCTGACCGCATTATTTGTCGCCGACTCTACGCCAAAAAGAGGTAGTTTCCTCCCCAGGGCTCGAACTCGCAATAGACCGCTCCTCTTGCCGCCGCCCTCTAATCAACAACCACGCCAATAATTAAATCTTACTGAGAAACCGAATTAAAATAGTACAAAACAACTAAGAGGTTCTAGTCGGGAGCTCCCGACTAGGGGATACCCTGAACCCTCTTCTTCCAACACGAAATGGAGATAATTATACTATTCTAGAATCTACATGTCAAGTTTGGTGCTCAAATTGTTCAAAAAACAGGATTTCGATATCGATTTTTATCGATTGCTTGGAAACGGAGTAAGTTATCGATTATCGGAAGCAAACTCGATCTGCGTAGGCGGACGGACATGGCTAGATCGACTCGGCTATTGATGCTGATCGGTCGGAGATGCTTCCTTCTGCCTGTTACATACATTTACATTTTGCACAAAGACATTATACCCCTTTTACCCATTTTTAATGGGTTTAGGGTATAAAAAGAGATCACATTCTTCTCATTATTTCTGACTGGACAAAGAAATACATGATAGAGCATTACTACAACAGGTACAAAAGGCACAAAATTGAAGAAAAAATCTCTGGCTCGCGACAAACGCCGTGATCTGCTTGTGCGCACACCCACAAAATGCAAGCATATGTATGTATGTATGTTTGTAGATCTCGGGGTTTTTTTGAGAAGCTATGCAGGGAGAAAGAGATGCACACAAGTGGGCCATACAATGAATGAGAGCGAGGCACATGGTGCGGCTTCATACTGATAGTTCGGCTTTCGAGGCCGGCGTTCGGCTGCCACTCTCAGCAGTCTTACTCTCCCAGGGTATAACAAAATGGCCGCAGACCCTTTGGGGCTCACGTTGCGATTTATCGTGTTTCGATTATTCGGCTGTTTGACGTATGCATACATATGCATTGCATGGTTGGCGCTAGTAATCAACATGTGTCTTATACTATCTTATACTACTCTCCATCTGTCTTTTGACATTCGGCCTCTTCTGACGCGTCACTTTCGTAGTTATACACCTCCTCGCTAACATCCAAATTTGAAATTAAGGCACACCATGGCTTCATGTGATCACTAGACATCGCGTTACATTAGCGTCGTTGTGAGACAGTATGGTCGAGCAGATCCTCAACTATGTAACGGTCGTTGCCGAGGACCTTGGTTACAATATAAGGTCATTTAAATGCTGAATCTAATTTATGGCTATCTACTGTGGCCATTGGAACAAAATCGATGACTAGCAAATCATCAATTTGAAACTTGCGTGGCTTGGAATGTTTAAGGTCATAGCGCTGCTTCCATGTGGATATGTTTTCAGCTCCCTGCTCTCTTCCCATTTTAACATCTAGCTCTGTTTGCTTCATAACTGTTTGAATTATGCGATTTTATGATACGCCTCTCAAATTAAAATGAAATACTTAGTGGTTGGGTGTACATTTTGTAGTCGAATTTACGTGTGTTTTCATACTCCATTGAATGTTTCCCACATATTGATCTCAGTTTTTATCGTATTCCGTGCTGCTTTTTAATACGCTAAGTAGTATTTTATTCATGAGTCCGGCTTGTTCATTAGCGCAGGGTGTGCGCACTGCTGTTTTGATATGTTGAGTTTCGTGGTTTTTAATAAAGCATTCAAATTCCTTCGATGTAAAGGACGATCCTCTGTCCGAGATTATGCGTATGGGTTGACCAAATACTAAAAACATATACTTAAGCGCCTTCTGAACCGGAGCTGCCTTTGTGTTGTTATGTATTCGTTTAGTGGTATGCTGTGAAAAATGTAAATTTGGTAAATGCGCAAACGATTACCAAAATATAGCAATTTCCACTCTTGCTCTTTATAAACGGTCCTATGTGATCAATATTAAGTGTTCTAAATGGAATTGGTATCACATCCTGTATATGATCTGGCTATCTGGGTTGCCTCCTTTTACTTTGTTAATGCAGCATAAGGGGCAAGATGCTATATATGATTGAATATATCGTCTTATACTCGGAAATCAAAAATGTTTTTTTCATTCGATCCAAAGTTTTCTGAACTCCATAATGACCAACGTCGTCCTGATTGGCTTTTGTTATGCGCCATCTAATCGCTTGGGGTACAACTAGCCTATTTCCCTTTGCTATTTTGCGGTGCAAGCTGCTTGCCAATACTACATAATCTTCTTTGATCTGTTGCCAACACGCATTTACAACTTTACTTTATACACCCAATCCTCGTCAATTGGCGTTACCTTGAAGATACTGTCTACTTTTGTTGTTTGGTCTCCTCCTGCTGGGAGTACTGGTTGTCTGCTCAACCCATCAACATGTGGCATCTACTCTCCTGATCGGTGTTTTCAAATAAAATCAAATTCTTGTAGCTTGAGCCACTAACGCGCTATTGGGGGTTGCTGAGCTGTCGACTCCTTTAATGTTGCTACTGCGTTGCAGTCCGTTACAACCAAAAATTGGGACCCTAAAAGCTATAAGCGAAATCTTCCTAACGTTTCAGTGATAGCTAAAACCTCTAGTGCATGGCTTGAGGAATAATTCTCTTCGTCACTACTTAGGCAGCTAAAGTAAAAGACATGTTTATCGTCTTCTTCTTGTTGAAATAGTACTACAATTCCTGTTCTGCTAGCATCCGTGTACACTTCATGAGACTTTTGACGATGTGATCATTAAACTTAACCTTCGCATGCATAAAGGTACACTTTGATGGGCGTAATGACAAGCCTCTTTCTATAAAAGCTTGCAAAAGCTCGTTCAAGATGTCTATTCCCTAGTCGACTGACTTTGATGCGATTATAACTTCATCCACATAGCTAATAATGTTGGGCTGATGTTCGAGTCTTCTAAGACATCCAAAATAAGCTCTTGAAATACCATTGCCGCATTAACTAAGTCAAAGGACATAACATTGAATTCGAACAATCCGACTGGTGTCATAAAAGCAGTAAATTTCTTGCTTTCCCTGCTCATAGGAACCTGGTAATAACCTGAAGTCATTTCTAATGTGGTGAAGTACTTATTACCAGCCAGTTTCGATAATTGCTCTTCTACAATCGGCATTGGATAGTGTTGCTTTATAGTGTCTGCATTCAGCGCTCTATAATCGACGCACCATCTATGTTTCCCGTTACCTTTTGGTACTAACAATGCTGATGCTGTATGGGGTGACATACTTCTTTGGATGATACCATGCTTCTGAAAATCATCTAGCATTGTTTATAGCTTATCCCTCTGGGCAAGTGGGACTTGATATCGTCTACCCAATATATGCATTTGGGTTGACACGTTTATTGCCACGACTGCTGTATCGCATCTGGCAATTTTTGAAAGATCTTCGGCACAACAATCTGAATACGAATTCAACAGATCGCTCACCTGATTGCGCTGGGTGATATTAACGTCAGCGCTAATAACAAATTCCTGTTCCTCCAACACTGCAACCCGAGACTCATCTGCCCCACTATTCAGCATCCGGCACTTGTCCGGCACAATTTGAATTCTATTGACCCGCCAAATCCTTGCAGCCGTTCTATCGACTGTTGTCTAACAGCTCCCTTGGTAACAGATGATTCTTTAATGAGAGTATTATTACTTCCTGTATCCACAAACGCTGTATATTTGCGCACTCTGTACACTGTTGTCATGATCGGTGGATATTCTTCTTCGTTTGTCTCATTTAGCTGAGACACTGTTGAATTTTTCGATTTGCAGTCTTTATCGTCGTGACCAACTCGTGATCATATTGAACATCATTGTTAACGGTGGAGCCAAGCACTAAGTCCCAATATGCTCGAACTGATGACAATTGAAACACTTTGGTCCTTTCGTTTTGGCCTTGCTGCAATTAATATCTCTCACCTTTGCTTTGTCGAACGTTTCAGTGCCTTGCTTATACGTGCCATATGCCGTCTTCATATTTTCAAATGATTAGAACAGCTCAAAGCATGTAGCCAAATTCATCGCCAATAACGCTTTCGTCAACTCCTGCTGATTAAGACCGTTGATAATATACGAATTTATTGATGGTTCATCCATATTGGCTTGACTTCCTAATGTCAGCATTGCATAAAAGAACCCGATCGTTGACTCGTGGTACTTGCGTTTCCGTTGCATCATTTGCCTATGCACACCTGCCATATTAACCACACTAGGAAAATCCTTTATCAATCCTTTATTAATGTATGATACAACTACCCGTAGAACATCTTTCGCTACGCCTCTCATTTTATGGTAAAGAGAAAATAAAATAGTGCCGCCTCTCCAATTATACACTCGCAATTGTAATTTGTCGATAAATTGTTCTGATGTTATATGGGCCTTATTGGATCAAATTCTGGTAACATTCCAACAACATCCTTAATGCTTACACCACTATCCATCGCCCCCGATGATGCGCTTTTGTTTTGTTGTGAAATTCTGCGTTCGTGCTGCTCAGCCGGCGAAAGTTGTGCCCCTGCCAATGGCTGATCCACTCCTTGGGATTGCCAATTTAACTGCACACTCAGATATAGATATAGATATAGATATAGATATAGATATAGATATAGATATAGATACAGATACAGATATAGATATAGATATAGATATAGATGTAGATATAGATATAGATATAGATATAGATATAGATATAGATATAGATATAGATATAGATATAGATATAGATATATGATATAGATATAGATATAGATATAGATATAGATATAGATATAGATATAGATATAGATATAGATATAGATATAGATATAGATATAGATATAGATATAGATATAGATATAGATATAGATATAGATATAGATATAGATATAGATATAGATATAGATATAGATATAGATATAGATATAGATATAGATATAGATATAGATATAGATATAGATATAGATATAGATATAGATATAGATATAGATATAGATATAGATATAGATATAGATATAGATATAGATATAGATATAGATACAGATATAGATATAGATATAGATATAGATATAGATATAGATATAGATATAGATATAGATATAGATATAGATATAGATATAGATATAGGTATAGATATAGATATAGATATAGATATAGATATAGATATAGATATAGATATAGATATAGATATAGATATAGATATAGATATAGATATAGATATAGATATAGATATAGATATAGATATAGATATAGATATAGATATAGATATAGATATAGATATAGATATAGATATAGATATAGATATAGATATAGATATTGATATAGACTATTTTGAATGCCTCCGCTGTTACCATTAAATTAAAAGCAATAAACTGTAAACTTACGTAGAAGTTATTCACGCTACTTTCGAATTTCCGAACAAAAACTGTGGAAATAATACTCCGTCTATATTAGTCCTTTGTATATTACTAAGTCGTATACAACAGTCCTATGGCAGAATATAGAAATTTCAATATGAAGGAAGATGTTGCCTGAATCAGTTGAAGCACAATTACTTGAATCTGGCCTAACACAGCATTGAAAAGTTTCGATTGGTTGATTCAGATACCTTTGGCGTTCCTAAAATTCTTATATTAAGTCCTTTGTTAATGGTCCGATTCTGTTCTGCGCACAGTTCACTGCTTATGATCAGCGAAAATTTTGAATTTTATGCAGCTTAAGACTGTGACCCCCCAAATATCCCTATACCAAGCAGTAGAAATTTATTTGTATGTGGGCAGCTCGGCATATTTTGTTAAAGCTCCTTTTAAACTACAAGAGTAGTCATAGTTTCTCTAAACGGATCGGATAGAACAAAACAATACTCTACGTTGCCGCATATAAAGGAAAATTACTAAAAAGCGTTTTGCTATGCATGCCGAGATTTAAGTTAAGTTAGTAAATATCATAACATTGCAGGAACCACAAAGGTTGCTAAAAGAGCTTAAAATTACAACGAACTGCCCGGTATCCCCTAGTCACTCACCTATAAAAAAACGCATACATAATTTCAATGGGGCTAATGTGAATTGACTGAAACTCAATTTAAAAGTTAAGCTTATGAAAACTTTCATCCGAGCATGTGTGTGTATGTGTAATTCACTTGTAAATAAAAAGCTTAAGGAATTGCTTAATAAACATGCCACAAAATTAGATTAAGGACTTGTTTTCCCAGAAAATATGTTGTAGAGGGGCAAGGGATAATGACGAGTGCAACTACAGTAAAACAGCAGACAGGCATTGACTGCCATAAGCACACACACAAATACTGCCCAACATTGTAAGCAGACAAATCATTTTAAATGTATTTCAACAAAATGCAATACGAAATGAAGCGAGAAAATGCTTTTGCTGTAGCCAGACAAGGGAAGAAGGATGCGCGCTGCTGTCACCATACCTTAACATATATATAAACACATAGACAAGCAAATAAAATGAATGAAATTTCCTTAACAAAATATTGAATACAAAAAAAACAAGATGGTTGTATATCTTAATAAGGTTTCCTTAATAAGGCTTTAAGGTAAAAAGTTCACCATAATAATAATTCAAAAATGTGTTTTTACAAGCGATTGCATCGAATTGTGCTCGCATATGACAGCTGGCTTTGTCTATCCCGCCTTATGACATTCTCAAACATGCACACAACGGTTCTTTTCCACTCGACAGAAGCACGTACCTGAGCCTACAGAGAGATGGCAAACAAAATCTGGTGTTATATACAACATTTGGCCCAAAGTGATTTCATGTGTAGGTCACCCCTACCCAGCTATTATCTCTTCCCTTCCCGATCGTTTTGTTTTGTTTTTTGGAACGCACTAATGAATTGAAAAGTTAAACACCGCTGCGCTACAAAACATACATACCAAATTAAAGCAAATGCAAATGGAAATGAAAATGCAACCTGTATAGCACAGCTCAACTCGGTTGCTCGTTCATTCCATTTACTGCTGCTGGTGAAAGTGGCAACCTATGTGGTTGCAGGCGTTTTGGAAGGGTGCCTAACGGCAAACAACTGCATCACAAAAATGTGTGTGTCTGTGGCCGTGTGTGTGTATTTCGTAAGAGGCTTACGCATACATGTAAACAAATGGTTGGCATGGTTACAAAAATACTGTGATTGATGATTTTCACAAGCACTGACACTAATTGGCAGCAGCTTTGGCCCAAAGCAGCAGCCTCAGTAAATTCCAATTAGAGTGCAATTGATTATTTTATCACATGGCATACAACAAACAGTTGATAATAAGCCCATTGCAAAGCAATAAAACACGGTCACATAATCAGCTTGGACTATAAAGCTGGTAGCATCTCAAAAAAACTCTGCCGGGTTAGCCGGACTTACTGCTGGGCCAGCCCAATTCAAGGAACGAATCTCAATTTGGAGAAATTCGGAAAATAAAATGTATGTGGCTTAGGGGAGCACTCAGCATAGCACACACACAAACAATAAAATAGCAGCCATATTGGAAAGCGTATAAACGCTCACAGCTGCCCGCTGCTGCCGTCAGCACATTTAAATTCATTTGGTGAAACAATTTCAAAAGGCAAACGCAGAACACAAAAAGATACACGCACATAGAAAACGGTAGCATACCTCTGAGCGCCACCTACGTTGCTCCTTGTTGTGCCCCAAAACATTTTGTTGGCCCTCCTGCCAACCTAATCCCACACATAACATACGAATATGTGGCAAGCAAGTAACGAACTTACATCAGTTGGTTTTTTTTGGGCTGGCTGTTTGGTTTGTTTTGCCTTTTGGCTGGCTAAAAGTTTTATTACCGCTTCGTTCCTTGTTCTGTGCAACGGGCTCGTTATGTACTTATTCAATTTGGCCGCCATCGTTGCTGCTGATGGCTGCTGTTGGTCTTGTGTGGCGCCCACGTTAATCTGCCACTCTGGCCGTTTTTTATAGCAGCACTGCATATAACCTTATCAGGCTGAGACACGTCTGCCAAATGGACAACGTATGTGCCGGAGTACTGCAACGGCACAGGCCAGAAGGAATACATTATTTTTTGCTGACCCAGCAAGGCACAGATAAAGTCAAGCCAGCAGAAAGTCCACTCCACGGGGAAGGTGAGCTTTAAGTGGGATTTGTGTGATCTTCAAATACTTAAGCCGGCTCCCTGCTTATTGTTGAAATGTGGCTCTCATTTAGATGACAATAATTGACGTGTAACGTCCCTTCTTTTCTGTGCGCAAACATGTTTTTGCTTTTGCTTTAAAGTCTAGACATAATGAATGACCGCCGGATCATTAATGTTTATGTACCGACATTGGTTAGGTTCCCACAGCTGTGACAAGTAGCTATGGCCCACTTGCCTGTCACATGCCTATCGAGTTTTACAAGAGGAAGCAAAATATTTTGATATTTTGTGTTACTTTCATCTGACTGGTACAGTTTATCTTCGTTGAGCACACAATGATTTTGCGTGGTGGTGTACGAGGTCAACATGGAAGTCGTAAAAAAACTGCAGCTTAAAGCTAAGCAACATCATGGCTTTGAAACGTTTCAGGCTTCAAGATAGAGCAGCAAATCTCAAAAGCTTTATGACAATTTATAGATGAATTTCAAAGGGCAGATGAAACTGAAAGAGAACTGGCTTATAAGGTAATATTTAATTGAGAGTTGCAACGAGAAAAATCTTTGAATGGAGCATAGAAGCTACTAAGCTTAATCCACTTGCAAGAAAGTCAACAATTAAAATTAACGATATAAAATGGCTAGCCAAATCCACAGGGATTTAGAAAATATATGCAGTATACAAAAGGATTTGAATTGAAGCTCAAGTCGGTCAGCAAACGGGCACGTTAATTGCGTACTTAGTGCCTGTTAAGCGGCTTATAATCGATAAACCTGAACGTCAGTTGGACGCCAGTGTTGCGGCTGAGGCTACCCTAGTGGCTAAGGTGAACACCTGCAGCAGGCAGGCATTGCCTCTTGCCATAAGCGACCACAAGGCATCACTTGAGATGCGGCAAATGTAGCCACACATATGGCACACATGAGGCACACATTTAAAGTTGGTGCGTGTGTGTGTGTGTGTGTGGGTGTGTGTGTGTGTGTGTGTGTGTGTGTGTGTGTGTGTGTGTGTGTGTGTGTGTGTGTGTGTGTGTGTGTGTGTGTGTGTGTGTGTGTGTGTGTGTGTGTGTGTGTGTGTGTGTGTGTGTGTGTGTGTGTGTGTGTGTGTGTGTGTGTGTGTGCGGCTTGTTCTACTTGGTTTGGTCAGTACGATAAACGTTATTTGTCAAATTGCCTGCCACCGTCTGTCTATCTGTAATAGATGTTATTTAATTGTTAATTCAAAATGCGCATTAATTACAGCATAATGTACACAAACAAGGGTGATAACTGTGTTCCAATTAAAAATAATTTGCTAAGCGCTACTCAGGAGTACAAAAGGTGTGTTCAACTGGTAGCAATTAAATTCAATTTAAATAACATACTAAGGCATTTAAATGAACAATTTGCATTGTTGTTCAACTTAATCAAGTATGTTGCTCCACTAAAGAGAGATACTCATACATACGCACAGTCATATATATTTGGCACGTCGCACTAAATACATTGGCAGCAACCTCTTCAAAAGGCAATACAACAATTAAGTGGGTGATGGGTATGCGGCAGTCCAGCACTTGAGCCAAGTTGCTTGGCAGCAGCAGATGCCAAAAAGCCTTGCCTACATTTGTGCAGAAGCTATTATTGTAAGTGCATACTTACATGTGACTGTATAGGTGTGTGTATATATGATTATTTTTGTGTGTCTGTACACTAAATGTCAGAGTTTATGGACTGACAGCCCTTCAAAGACAGACATCCACACAAATACAATTGCACGCACCTCCATATGTATAAAATTTCACGCATTGTGACTTCAAGAAACACACACACACAAGGACGCCCAAGTCAGATAGCGCGAAATGGTGTGTATGAGTGTGTGTGTGAATGGGAATATTACAATATTTCATGCTCTACATGAGCCTATTTCAGTTGTCAGGGACGATTTTCGAAGCAAAAGTAAGTTAGATGTTCGCAAAAAGGGCGACGTCGTATTCATGCTGAACTGACAAACTCACCGACTGACTGCTTGACGCAGGCAACAACAACAACAGCATCTGATATATCAATAATCTTGTATAGTCTTCTGTCAATCAAAGTGGAATTGCATTTGTTGGCCTGACTGCGGCTAATGGGTGGCTCGCAAGCAACAGCAGCAGACCAGGACAACTGACTAATTCCATTTGCTGCAACCAAAATCCCAAAAGCTGAAAAATGCGCTTACGTCGCGTAAAACCAAAGTCAAATATGCAATGGGCTGTGGCAGGTCCCTTGACAATTGTCACAGCTCGCTGGTCAATCCTGTTTTGCATATTATTAAACTTTAAAGCAGATTTTCCGAGCTTGCCAACACTAGAACCGGAACTTACAGCTCGAAACCTGTAGAAAATTCAATTTTCAGCTGAATACCAAATAATTTATGTTCCTGCAGTTTACAGAAGCAATGACTTTTTTTTTTAATATTGCCTATACTCTTAATTCCATTTACTCATCAATTGATTTTAATTATTGAGCGTACATTTGGCTGATTACTTATGCAAATTTGACTGGCCAAGAGCTGTGCATTCGCTGTGCAAATTTCAATTTCAGTTATTGCAGCCGCCTGTTGAAAAAGTATTTTCAAATCATTCCACATCAACATTTTGTATGCACAAAAACATACACGCACTCACAAACCTACACACATGCATACACATTAATATTTATGTATCCTTACATAAACCAAGCCAAACAAGAGTCGGCCTGCTGAGTTGGAAAGCTGACTGCTGACTGACGGCCCTAAAGCAGCAAAGTAGATCAAGGCGAGTTTTAGCAAAAAACAACAACAACAACAGCAATAACAGAATCAAATCGCGCTACAACAACTGAAATCAGAGGTCCAACTTGAACATGCCAAACTTCAGCTTATGCTCAGCGCGGGAGGGGTATTTATTACAGGGGCTTAAAAGTTTTTTTTGCTCAGCTTTAGCCTGATTTTTCTTGCCTGTTTTTCTTATGCTTAACTATTTAGCCCGGAAAGGCAAGGCAATTTTGCAGGTTTTATGATTCGATCGTCGGGTCTTGTCTGGGCTATTCGAGGGGCTCGCTTTGGGTATCATTTCCTGTTTATCAAGCGACGGCTCGGGTTGACAAATATGCGGCGTTTTGGGCTCTTGGAATGCGGTCACTGTAACACTACAGAACACATTTACCAGTTCAAATGGGTCGCCAATGGCGGCAATATGGCCAAGTTTACAAGTTGCATACATTTTCTTGGCTCAAGTTTGGCAATAAATTTTAAGTCTAGGTCTGGCAAAAAGTTATTTTTAATTTTTTTTTTTTGGGTTGTCCATTGTGCAACTTGGCATAAAGGTCACTTTCACCCTTTTTTATTTGTGGCTCTGAGCGATATAACACTGAAATTTAAATACACTAACTTAAATTTGAAATGACATACAAATGCATGTATATATATATATACATTTGGATACTTATATACACACATCGTCTGATGGCCATGTGTTTGCTGTCCTTTCGATTTTTGTTTTTCTTTTTTCTTATTTTTGTTGCTGTTTATTGTCACGTTAACGGCAATTTTCATGCATAAAGTTTTATTCTCGTTTCAGTTTCGATTTCGATCCTTGTACGTTTCATTTAGCTTGGCAGTTGCCACTTTTTGCGCCCCATCAGCCACATAAACTCCGACTGTCGCTGTTTGTGTATCTGGTGTTCTCTTTGTTTTGTGTGTGTGAACTGTCTGTTCGTGTCACTGAACGGTAAATTCAAATTAACATTTAATTTATCGCTGTCACCGTTATGGCTGTCGCCTGTCGTAGTATCCTTGCTGCCAATTGGTTTGTTGTACGATGTTTTTTTTTGTAATTTATTAAGGAAACCCGTTGGCTGGCTTATTCCTTAACCGTTGGCTGACAGTATCATTTTTCATCAAGCTAATACATTTTTGGTATATTTTAAATTGGAAAAAAACTACAATTAAATTGTTTCTTTGTTTTTATTTAAACAAACCCGGACCTCGAGCCAGCCAAATATATATTTTAAATGTCTTTAGAGGGTTTGCTAGTATAACAAATAGGTTGATTTCTCTAGGCCAATATAATATTAAACAATAGAAAATATTACCCGACATTATAAATGGCGTTCTGTGGCATTAGGTAATTTCAGTCTAATACTAACTGTCAACATGTGCGTACATACGTACATATACATTCGAGCTCGAATGGCAAGTCCGTGGAAATTATCGGATGAATTGATTGATTAACAGTACGCAACATAATGATTGGCAAAGCCTACTTGTAGCATTGTAACACTAAAGTTATTAGATTTCAAGCTAATTTTGCGTACTTTCGATTTGCTGGTATTTCCTTTGTTCCTGCCGATAGATAGGAAAAAAAACTTGTACGTTTCTTAGATGTCAGACATTTTTGCTGAACTAAATAAACTTTTTTAGAAACAATTAATCCTAAATTTAGTTATTTCATAACCTCTCCCTTAAATGCAAATCTGTCAAAAAAATCCCGTATGCATAATTTGCATTATGTTTTAGTTGGTATAAACATCAAGAAATCCAAAAAATTGTAAGCAACATACTATTTTAACTGAAATGCTGCAAAAGCTCTAAATTAGCGCTAACTTCACACAGAAAATCAGTGACGCATTTGCAGAGTAAGAGCATACAGTGCGGCTACGTGACTTTTTCGCTTGTGCCATATGTCAACTGAACCGCAGTAAAAGCCGTTAAAGTCTCCGCGCCTGAGTTATTTAAAAGGTATCTGAGCCTTGTTTCACAAAAGTTTTTCATTAAAGTAACAAATTTTAATTTTAATTAGACCCAAACGGGGCTAAGTACAGAGCACAGAGTACAGAGCGCTAGCGATTGAAGCAAACGCCCAAGCCTACTCCCACGCCCCTGCCCAAGTCCGTCCACACCGCCACGAGGCTTTTGAAGCAAAGTTGCGATGTTGTTGCTGAGAGTAGGGCAGAGAATTTGTGCCAGAAACATAAAATGTTGTCGAGCACGCCGTGTCGCACATAAAAACGTGCAGAAGCCGAAGCGTGAAGCGACAGCATTACGCATTCAGCCACACCTGGCTGCGAGATACTCTCGCTATATAGATTCAGGTGTATTCACGTTTTGCAGTTTTTACGGTTAGTGTTGCAATTTATTCGTAAAAAGGTACAGTTCAAAACCACCCAAACAGCTCAAACAATTTGATGCTGGGCTGCTTCCCTTCGCTTGTGTACATTTGCTTGTTGTCTGCAAGAGAAAGACAGAGAGAGAAAGGGAAAGAGAGAGAGAGAGAGAGAGAGAGAGAGAGGGGAGAATTTAGAGTGAGGGACACACAGCTGCATTCAATTTCTGTAAAAAGCGTTGCACATTCAATGGCTGCCGTTGCTAAAACTTGGATTTCTACAGTGTGGCTTTGGAAAATGTCTCGCATCTCGGTCATTGCTATCATAGCTGACAAACGAAAGCGGCTTGTCTTTTATGCGGACTGGCAAAGCATTTAAGAAATGAGTTTAGCCGAAGTGGAAACTTATTTATTTATTTCAAATAGTTGGCATTTATTCGGAAATGCATTTATCAATACATATCCTTACATTTTGTGTAAGTGTCTGAAATCTGGTTAGCTTTCCATGCTATTTACTGATTTTATAAATGCACTTTGAATTTCTCAATATAATTAATATTTTCAGTTCCCCTGCGTCAAAATAAAAATAATTTAGTAAAATATTTCCAAAGCGTTTAAAATATAAACAGATGCATAACATATTTGAATTATTTATTCAAAGATGGACATTAAATTATGAACATAATATAAAATATGCCCGTAAGCAAATAAAATATATACATAACATACACACCTGGTTAATGATAATTGGTCCCAATATGTCAATGGACCTTCACTTATGACAAAACTCAACGAAAGGTACTTTAACATGTGTTTAATTTTTTTATAGCTACTTTGACACTTCCCCGCTATCGCCACATAGTCGAAAATCAAATATAAAAACCAATTTGTACGTAACAGAATCTTGGAGCAACCCACTGCCAAAATTATTTCTAACCAATTTTCGCCAAAAGCTAAGCTAAAAAGTGCGTAAAAAGCGCCGCCAAGCCGCAAGTGAGAGACAATCTGTTGTATTTATTCCCTGAGCTCATTGTAAATGGGTAAAAAGGGCATAATGTATTTGTGCAAGTTGTACCAGGCAGAAGGAAGCATCTCCGACCCCATAAAGTATATATATATTATTAATCAGCATCAACAGCCGAGTTGATCAAAACATGTCCGTTCGTCTGTCTGTCCGTATGAACGCAAGGATCTTAGAACCTATGCGAGCTGGAGAATTTTAGAATTTGAACTGTAGGGCCTCCTGGTCCATGCGCAGATCGAGTTTTTTACCGATAATCGTAATGTTTTTTGAGCAAATTGGGTATATAATAAGAGATAGAGCCACCAAAAGTGATATGTTTATTCTAGAATAGTATATATATATCAAGTATCTTTCATTTTATACCTAATGTCACCTCCCCCCTACTACCTCCTACTACTATAAATCAAGTTAATAACCCAACTTGTATTGCCCTCCAATTTAAGCTTCAATTTTAATGCAAATTACTTTTTGAGAATACACAAATATTCCATATTACAATAAGATATACTGTAGAAAATTTCATTAAGATCGGTTAAGAAACACGTTACTACAAACGAGCGCGTAGCCCGATCTGCATTTAGTCTTGGAATAAGAGGGTTCAGGGTATCCTCTAGTCGAGAACACCCGACTAGAACCTCTTACTTGTTGTTGTTGGTTTTGTGGCTTTGATGGTAGTTACGGGCGTTTTAAGAGCAGTAAACGCTGAAGTTGGCGCTTTGACAGGTCCAGACAGGTTGGATGCTGAAATAATAAAAAAACAAGCGTCCAAGTCGTCAAAGTAGAAATAGAGATAGCAGAAGAGAGAGAGGGACAAAAGCAAGATAGCAGACAATACACATTAAATACCACCAGCAACCCCACCTTGCACACGTGGCCAACCTGCGGGACCATCGTTGGCATCCTTAAGGCACTAACCTAAAACGCGTAGTCAGACTTCTTTGGTTTTCTCTAATATTACTTGTTGCATCCACGACCCAATCTGAAATTGTGTTAAATACAAAAATACACTAAAGGATATGTCTATAAGTTTCTTTTGTAGACAACCAGTATGGAAGTGCATTTATACAAATGCTTTAATTTTGACCTTTTTAAATATATGTAGCTCTTAATTAAAAAGTTAGATTACATTTTGTAAGACTGATTTCCACTCTAGAGCTGTATGATATAGTTGTCCTATGGGCTCGGCATGCCATAAAAATACGCATCATGCACAGTTCCGTGACGATAGTATTAAAACTGCGAAACTACTTTGCAGAGGATGTGATGTATTAGCTCAGTTCAATATGTCTAGTTTTATAAGAACACTACCGGCATATCGCGACCTTCCCGTGGAGAGTTTTGTAGTCCAAATTTTAAATACAACATTTTCACCCTTTTCCGCCCATAAAAAATGTTAAACTGTCTGACCTATCTTGAATTCGAGCTTCAACTTGGAATCAAAGGGTTCCGTCCATGTTAGTTTTGTGGCGAGAATCTTAACAAACAATTGACCGCATTTTTCATACAAATCCGGTAAACTCAATTAAATTCTCACGAAGATCTTTGAAAATGAGTTTATTTTCTAATTTTTCCAAATTTGGTCACTAATCAGTCAGTCAAGATACACACACTTGCCCAAGATTATACGGTACATATGCTTTCTATGCAGGATATACTACTGTAAACAAAAAGGTCACCAGCATCATCCGCAGCTGCGAGCACAAACCCCAAACGATAAATCATTACGAAATGACGCGTCACCGACAAAACTGTCAAGCTGGACGCTGTAGCGCATCGAAGCGATTTGCACTAGCCCCATAAATTGTGGGCGTTAATTATACAACCACAAAACACTGGTGCGATAATTTTATGTGTCAAAACTAGTCGATGATATTGAATAACGATAGGCAAATGTGCTATCAACAAAAAATTATAATTTAAATGCTTGTTATAAGAGTTTCAAGATAATTTAAAATGTTAACCTGTCAGCTATAAAATATGAACTCATTTACTATGAAAAAAAGCATTTCAAATATGATGGGCCTTTTGCTGTTCAAATATACCCTATACACATTCTCAATAAGTAAGATAGAGGATGTGTACTCAGCGCATTGAATGTAACCCTCAAAAAATAAATTGATTCGCATCAAAGAGTACGCGTCGACCTCTGAGACTATAAAATTCACGGACAGAAAACTTTGTATGTATTACACCAAACAGCTTATTGGTAAAAAATATACACCCAACATATATTATGTCTAAAGACAGGTCACATTTATCTCACATAGATATTTGTATAATGAGAAAGTAACTTTTTAAGAAATCAATTTCTAGCCAGCGCGGCACTTTTGAGAAAAACACTATTGTATACGCTAATATCTTAAATTTGTATAACTGTGACACATTGTAAAGCGGTTATTCTGACAAATGTTACGAACATTTCTAAATATATAATTTTGGCATATTCGGGCGCCTGCAGTCATTAAATTGGGTGTACCATTAATTGTGTGCGGGTTTTAATTTTGCTATCTTTTAAATCACATTTGTGCTTACCTCCCAATAGCTTCTGAGTCTGGCGATGTTATTTATTGATTTTGGTTTTCGGCACATTTGCAGTGAATAAATATGTATATATCACATATGCAGTCATTACATAGATGTATTTTGTTAATTGCACAAAGTGTATTAGCCCAAGGCGTATAATTAATTAGCGGGGTTAAACTTTAGCCTCGCCTGAATACAACTTTGACCAGGTTTATGGGCAAATGCATTAATATGTTTACCTAATGAAATTGCAGTTTTTGTTTTAGTTGCGATTTCATCTATAGATTATTGCTCTGTAGCATTTGGATAGTCAACTCATGAATTGGCGTTGTTTGTTTTGGGTCAAAAATGTCTTGTTTTGCGCACAGTATTTGCCTACAATTTAGTTTTGTTTGTGGTTTGACCTGTTTGCGCCAATTAGTTGATGGACTATGTTTTTGCTTTTGACATGGATTCGATTAATTTACTTCAAATATTGAAATTAAAAAAAATTCCCATTAAATTGAGAATTTAAACAATGTCAACGGCATTTTCTGCACATACAATTTGTGCATTTTAATATCATTAATTACATTAAATTCGGTTTGGTCATTTTATCGGCTTCCAATCAGCGCGCATAAAATAAAAACCGGGCCGTAATGCAATATTCAATTGCAATTTGCACACTTTGTCTATGAAAGTAATTTGAGAATTAATTATGTTTGATACGGATGCATCACATCCAACTTTAATTTAATTACCCCCAACGCATACACACTCGCACACTCGAGCGAGTGCTTTTGGAGTGTGCGGTGAATGTCTGTGGTGAGTGTCAGTTGGCATCTACCATCTGTCAGCTGGCGGGCAAAACATTTATGACTTGTCAGATGTATACGAGTTTCATAATTTACATTTGCACCCATTTTCCCATTCATTGGCCTAAAGGCTTTGACCAAATTCCTAATGAGTTTTTCGTGTCAAGGGTTGACAAAAGCAGCTGGTAAGCTCTACAAGCGATAGTAAGCACCCAAAGAAATTAATTTAAGCTGGACAAGTTTCTAGATGAGTATAGGATTCCGAAGGGTTGTCTTCCCTACTCTGACTCTCAATCGACTGATTTATAAGTTAAGAAAGTTTTTGCGTTATGAGGAAATTGTCATTAGCGTCGAATGAACTATTCTATTATATTCGCTATTCCATCTATTAGTATTTTTCAAACAAAAATATTAAAAAACTTACTGGTAGTACCTGTCAAAGGACAGATGGGATTAGGATAAGATAAGATTATATGATTGATTAAAATTGATTAGTTTAAATATAAACAATTCTCGAGAGTCTGGCTTTTCATAGTGAGCACAGCAGACATGGAATAACAGCGGGCATAATAGCTCGTTGAAATTAGAAGAATAGAGTATATAGTATAATAATAAATAATTAAAGTCATGAAATGTATGAAAAACCTGACAATTAATGACATTCCCTTAGTCGCTCAAGCATATTCCACAAATTCACACCTTGCTGAAGGAGTGTAGGCAAAGCCCTTCTTAGAAATCACTTGTATTAAAAAAAAAGCTAATGAGGGCAAACAGTGCTTTTCACCATGCTTTTCTAAAAAAAAGACCAGCGGGTATACCCTTCGAAATTGAATAAACGCTTTGCACAAATTTATTCAAATTTTATTTCCAAACCTTTTATTAATACTTATACAGTATAATTTGCTTAGCTGCCTCGATACTTAGTTGCGTCGGTAAGATAGCTGCCTGAAATTTACTTTTCGCTGCAATAAGAGCTAATTTTGTATGAAAATAATTACGTTAACTGCATCTAACTTAACAGCCTTTTGCACTTATGCGCCTCATATTGGCAGTAATTTTTTGCCAATTTCTATGAATATCATGTAAGTTATCTGCGCCATCTATGATCAGATGATTTGGTTTTTGATTTGTTTTCCTTATGTATACAATAAACTGTATTGAAATTG
This sequence comes from Drosophila littoralis, assembly GCA_018903485.1. Classification (NCBI taxonomy): domain Eukaryota; kingdom Metazoa; phylum Arthropoda; class Insecta; order Diptera; family Drosophilidae; genus Drosophila; species Drosophila littoralis. Next base: position 4,066,971 of record JAEIGF010000593.1, on the reverse strand, counting down.
TATTAAATGTAATTTAAATATATAAAGTTAATAAAAACTATTAAATTTATTTATTTAACTTATTACTGTTAATAAGAATTCAGTGCAACTTAATAAAAATAGAGGTTTCTATGAAATCGATATACTTTTAGGAATAAAAAATTAAGTTAACTGCCTTTTTAGGATAGCTGCCTCTAATATCTGTGCAAAGTACTTGAGGCAGCTAAGCACATTACACTGTAACAACATTTATTTTGAGCAATAATAAAATGTAATTCAGAATTTTTTAAGCTAAAACTTCAAATTTGAAAACTTTTTTCAGTCCATATTTTCCAACCGATTTACGTAAAATTAAAATTTGTCATTTCTTTTTCTACTTCTCGCAATTTGCCAGAGTATAACAAAACCAATCAACGACAGCAACAACAAATAAAACCGTTTGGCTTGGCCGTTGACTGTGAAAATTTGCCACGCTGATGATGAGGCGCATTTAATGGCTACAATCAATTTGCTAGCTTCGCGCTACCTTTAAAAACCAGTTGACTCATTTGCGAAGACCGCATTTTAGAGATAAAAAACAAATGCAGCCACAAAATGAGAATTCCTAGCGCTAGACAATGGGCTGTAGTGGCAGTCGCAGTCGCAGAGTCGACTGCTGACAGTAAATTGCGAGAAAAAACAATACAGTTACTAAGTACAATAACAAAAAAAAAAAAATGTACAATAATAACAACAGCAAGAGTGTTAATACAAATTTCATTTCACTCTGAATGCGCTACGTGCTTTGTATGCTAATTGCATTGCAGGTCTTATGAACGGGGCAAAAATTACGATACAAACAATTAAGAAAGCAGTCATCAGTCATTGGCTTACCGGATGATAAAGCAGCCCATATGTAAGTGCCTAAAAACACAAACACACTTGCACTCCCTGCCACCCACACTCGTCCGCATACAGACTGCCGCTGATTGTCTGTGGGAGCCCAAACAAAAAATTCGTTCGCATTTCATATAAATCAGCGCTCAATGTCAGCCAATGTACAATTTCTAATTAGAACCGGAGACATAAAAATCACTGCAACTGCCTAGAACAACGACTGACAGTTTTGCTGAACGGCTCAAAAGGGTTTCACGACGTCGCCGTCGACGTCTGTCAGCAGGCAGCAGTCAGCGAATGTTTACCGTTGACTGACACCGGGTGGGGGGATTGACTTGTTTACGGCTGATGAGCTGCACAGACCGACGTTTATCGTGCCGGGCTTCTGGTCAATCTTCTGCACATAAACTGGTTGGTATAAACAGAGCAGAGCATTGTACTGAAGCGTGGGTGCGCTCAAATGAACGGGTTTGATTCGGTTTGTGATTGCAACTGACTGTGGCTAGCGTTAAATTTAGTTGAACAACAGCACTAAATGATGCACAATCGCCAGACAAATGCACTCACATATGCACACACACACTTACTGCCAGATCAGATCCATTGCTCATACACTACATTGCACATGCCTGCGGGTGTTTTGGTGCAGCTCAAATGTCAGATCCAAAAATGAGCGGCAATCGCTGCTCAAATGAGCGCCAACTTTATGCCTGAAGGTGCAATCAATTCCTGACAGAACATTGTACGCTGCTTATCGCGTTATAAAATGGCAGTCAATTTCAATTGCCGAGACGAACGCACAGTGCTCAATAAATGGGGCAACAAATCGACGGCTTTGTTATTGTTTTTCGTGTGGCCAAAATGACGTAAAGCCAAAACAAAAATACGTTTTTGGGTTATTGAAGGCACAATACAAACAAAACTAACTACAGCAACAACCCACAGCATTCGTTGCCCCGAGCAACTGAGGAAGCTTTTTATATTTTGGGGCCATGAACTTGAGCCACACAAAATTAAATGAACACACTTTAACAAGCGCAACGGGCAGCGGGAAGCAACAAACCGAGCAATTAAATGAAATCAAATAAAAATACCAAACGTAAGTGAACGCTTCTGAGTATTTTTAGTGCACCGTCGACAGCGTCGCCAACAGCGGCCCCTTCTGGCATTTTCATGTGCACTTTGAATCAAATAAATCATTGAAATTTTTTTCGAACAGCGGCTACGCCACGCTGGCCCAAGAATACGCTGCATTTATATGTTTGCAAAGAAAGTGAAAAGGTGAGAGCAAAACATTTATGCATTTAAATTTAAATATATATGCTAAAAGCGAATTAAACGTACTCAACCAACAGATACTCTGGACCACAGAGGACGTGCCCTCAAAATTGTCATGAGCTATTCGCTACACAACAGTGAAATTAAGACTCACAGCTTGCTATATTTCGCTTATATAAGTCGAATCGCTTATATAAGACAAAAATTAAGTGCCTGCCAATGCTTCGTATACTTATTATAAGCTTTAATAATAATAATAATAATAAGAATAAATAGTAAAAGTAATACTAGCTAAAATACTTAAGCCTCTGAAAAACTTGTTACATTAAGTTATAATTCATAAGATATTCAAATGCTGACTGACTGGTAAGCAGATCGCTAGAGGTTTCTTTAAACCTACCTTTCAGTGCCATCTGCTATCAGAAATATTCCACAGCGCACTTCGCTCTTAGGCGCAAAACGTCAGTCTAAATTAGCAAAGCAGTTTAATATTGAGCCCGTACTAGAAAAGCGCGATAAGCTATATGAGAGCTGAGAACAAGCCGGGTGACTAATGCACTGATAATGGAGATGGAGCATCTCATCACACTCGCACACATACCCCGCACGCCTCGCGAGGCATAACTAAACTAGGAAACAAACGCACTCGCACTTTGCATACCAAACGCTACCAACTTAATATATAATTTTTCATAAAACGAACACAAAAGAATTATTATGTACGTATTATATGTGATGAGTGAATAAGAATGTATATCTGTCTATTTTTGTGTGAGTGTGCATGTACACACTTATTTATATATAAGTGAGCACTGTTCGTATAGAGACTGGCATCTATGAATTTCAATTGCGGTACGTGCTCATATGTGGCTCGCGTTCGACGGACCGCACGTAGCCGCAGTCGCCGCCGCTGCCGCAATCGTTGCCGCTGCTGCTGTCAATGTCTGCTGATTACACATGTACTTATAAATATAGCGGCTATGCAATTCGAGCTCTGACTCCCATGGTTTAGTCACAATGAGCTGACCCGCAGCAAGCTATTGCGGCTTTGTGAATGAATGCGAGCGAGTGCGCTAGAGTGGATAAGATGCCGGTCGCTACACTTGCTGTTATAGCTCTTGCTGTTGTTTTTGTTGCCGTTGTCTGACCCGAAGTGTTATTAAAAAACCATAAGAGCAAATTAACAGCAACTACATAAGCCATTGGCCTGAGGGGCGTATAAGTAATTTCATTGAACACTCCAACAACATCGTCTGTTCACGCGGAGCTTAAATTATTCAATCTTCAATTTCTTTTTTTTTTGACAGTATATAAAGGCCACTCAGCTAGCGGGCAAATATTTTAATATAAAAATGTCCATTTAATATGGGGCTTCAAATGACTCATGTGGCAAGGCAATTAAAATAAAATTAATGAATGAAAATTCCATCACGTCTTAATTACATTTGCAGCTAGTCAAATGGAAAGCAACACAAAAACGGAGGCTGCATCCATCGCCGTTGCACTTCATGTAAAACGACATCCATGCAGATAGCAACAACATTCCCCGCCACTCCCTCGTTACGGTCATACCAAACGATATGTAGCCAGAGGTCAACGGGCAACTATTTCTCATCAACATTTTTGCTTATTCGTGCGCTATCTGAGTAAAGCCAGGTTGACATATATAATGCCAGTTATGATCGTCGATTGACTTAGTTGGCCCTGCCTTAAACCAGTAAATAGTTAAAATCTTGGTACATATATAACATTAAATTTAAAGTAGATTATCCAATAGCTAATTACACTGTGTAGTCGCTCAGGCTTTAAAAGAACACTTTTTTAGATTACTTAAACGTTATATAAATAATAATAATAATAATAATATACAATATTATAATAATAATAATATATATAATGTTGTTAAAGGTACTACTAAAACTGAATTTGAGTGGGTACAACGCTTTCCTCAAATTGTACAGATAAAAACTCTTTAATTATGTATGATTTTGTACAGAATATGTCATTAAAAGTATACTTGAAACTGAAAGTCTAAATTATTTTTCCATTTTTTTATCAATTCAAGCTCATGGAAATGTAGATTATTATCATTTTATTGAAAATGATAATACTTAAATGTATAACATTCAATTATGATTCAATGCAGGCATATTTATTATTATACTATTGCAGAGTATTTGTGATTCGTGTCGGATGTTATTTGAATACCCTTTACTCATTAAAATGGGTATAAGATAAAGTCAGTGGGCATATATTATTGATAAGCATCCCAGTTAGATTCAGCTTGTGTTAATTAAGAGATATCTCATAGAGTTTTTCTACGCTTTTTAAGAGTTGGAGCCATTCAATTTGGTAGTAGGTGCTCGTACAGTCACTATACACTGATCCAAATTATTAATGTTTTTCACTACCTACCCTCAATGTCGCTGGGTACAGGGTATTCTCTTCATGGAGCATTCCCGGCTAAAAGACTCACTTGTCTTTTGTAAATATCAACAATTTTTATTATGCATAGTCATGTGAAAAATGCTTGCAGCTTGTATAAATGAACTGAAATGAATGAGTGAAGCATAATCGATTCAAATTCTAATGTCTATAAAAATTCCATTCAACAGCTGTCCAACTTATGACGAGTGTGCGTAACTGAGGTGCGCGCGGCAAGCGACCAAATAATATTATATTTGCGGGAAAGCACCCATTTGAATTGCCCATTTGAGTTCCACTTAGGCGCACCTTAGTAGGTACAACTACAAGTGTTATGGTCCATAAATTCAATGCTGCCCTTAGCTGCTGCCAATGTCAATTAAGTGTAATATGCTGTAGTCGTAAAAGGCCAAACTGTTTGGCATGGCACACTATAAAGAGCGACATCAGCATATGCAATCCCAATTATGGTTGATAGCTATGCGGAATTTATGGGCGTGGACTTGCCGCATTGTGTTCACATTACAAAACGGACACACAAATTTTCAATGGATTCTCGAAACACTTGACCAGCTCACTAGCTCACCATTTCGCCCGAATTGGCACCAAATACTCATAAGCAAACAAAACGCCTGTGCTGCGTTACCTTGTCTTTCTGCGAAACCATTCTAAATTTGATTCATCCATTAATGAGCCCATAGAATAGATAATTGGCCATAAAGCTCGTCTATGACTGCGGCTGGTCAGGCATATTAAAATATTGTTTGCCGCTGCTGTCATATTTGCTTGGGCGGCTATTTTTTCGGCTGTTGTCTACCAGGCGAAACATTTGCCACACACTTGCAAAAAATTAATAAATAAATGCTAATAATGAGTTGTGTACAGGCATTTTGGCATCAATTGCGGCTTAATGAAAACAAATAAACACTATTCGTCTCAGGCATGAATGAAGTCCATGTCAGGCTAGATAAACGTGAGGCTAGCAATGTTTCGAGCAAGTGAATGAATACACAAGTGCGAAGCGAAAAAAAAAAAGTGCTCGACAGCGAGTTGCTCTCTACACAGTCAATTCCAGGGTAACTGTGCCCATTCGTGGTAGTATATACTTCCGATTTGTTACACTACTCAATGGATATGATGTCTTAGTGACTCAGATATTAAAATGAGAATCAGGACTGAATATCAATTCCCAGATATGACTGTTGTATGGACTTTGCCGGAGACCATAATGGTTCTGTGATATTTAAAACGTGAGGCTTATAGTTTTAATTTATGTCCTATAGTTATAATAAAACAAACCTCTGGTAATACCCTAAACCCATTAACAGATCGTGATATAATAGGAAGAATGTAGCAATTCCGACCACATGGAAATTGCAGCACGAGCTAGAGACTTAAAATATGACGAGCCCTTAATTTCTGTTTCTCTATATCTCCTCTAAATTTTATAATATCGATTAATATCTATTTTCAGAACTGGTTTTTAAGTAGGTTTTTGTAGAAAAAAAACTCTTCTTCAGATAGAGCTTTGAGCATTGTTATATACATGTTAATACATGTTCATTATACCCATTTTTATATTCTAAGGGGTATAAGAAGTGAGGGATGAGGTACTCAACATAAATAAATCTGAGGCAATTCCAAATCGAGCGACCACAAGAATTGTGGATAATATTACAGAAAATCGTATCTTTTATTTTGAATCTAGATAAAACACGGATCAATCATATCTGATATTAGGTACATGTTTAAAAATGATGAATGAATTTTGATGAGCGGTGTAATAATTATTAGGTTTGTCTGGCAAAAAATTGTGTGACATGTTGAAATAGTAAAGCGTTTTTAGGTGTTGTCTTTTAAATGAGACAGGTAAAATTAAGTATTTTTAAGGAAAATTACGGCATATAATTTCAGTACAATTTATTCCTCAGTCTTTTGACTTAATTATTATACTTTTAACAATCGATTGAGAGCTTGAACTTACTTGTCTAGTTCTAAAGAGAAAACTCCCTTCCATAGGCTAAGACCTTAGTGTTTAATGAAATGTGAATAGTTATTTGAAGGCCATCAAAGGTGAGTCCACAGCAAAAAGCCACGTATACATGGTGCTTGCATAATATTCAATTAATTACATTTGTGCTGTGTTGTGTTGGGTTGTGTTCGGCTGTTGCAGCTGCTGCTGCGCAAAGTCAATTAAGAATTTAGTGTAGTTCAACTGTCGGGTATTCGCATTCGCATTTATATTTGTGTTACATTGAGTGCACTATAAACACAAACTACAGTTATTAATGCTTCCCAGTTGGCTTGTTGAACTTTGACACCGTACTCTATTACAGCTGAAGCTAATGGTGCTGGCAACAGCAGAATTCAAAGTAAATTATGAATCAGGTAGAAAAACATAAAGCTAAAACACGAGCGAGTCACGAAAATGCCCCGCCACGCCCCCGTTCTGCCCTCTTTTTCTATAAAGCTTGGTTGCATGGTAAACTAATTAAAACTTGAGCGACTTCTTTAGCTGCAGATAGGTTTCATTTAAGTTTTTTAATTCATTTGCATTGCCAACCTCAGCTGCAGCTTTGGCTTTAAATTTTAATTCATTTCTCTATGCCATGCTGTGGCATCGCGCTATTTGTTTGTTTACTTATTGTTGTTTTATTTTGTATTATTTGTATAATACTTGGCCTGCCTTGGGTAACCAAGTTTTTAATTTAAATGCTGCAGAGCAACAAAAGAGAGAAAGACAGAAATATGGAATTTATTTTGTGCACAGAACAGTTAGAACCGTTTTTTTACGTTTAATCAACTTCCTTCAATTATCTGTATCTGAGCTCTAAGCGCTATGCTGGAAATTTGTTACGCATACGCACTGGGTGTAAAAATGGGAAATCTATTCATCTGTTTTTAATCTGGCTTTGATAGAAGTCACTTTGCAAATTTTGTGCCCTTTTGTTTGCTTTTCATTTTAAAATCCTTTGCTGCAAAGTGTTTTCAACTTGGCTTTATATTATACTTGCCAGCTCTATCTGTGTTTTAAATTTTTTTTGATCGACATGCCAACTGAGTCCACAACCAAAGCGCATTTTCTGCTCAAAGCCCAGGTGTTAAACTCACTCAGTTATTTTTTGTTTCACACTTGCCGTACTCTCCAGCTGCCGTGGTGGCCCAAAAACAGAAACAGCAGAGGACTTTTTAGCCGCTTGACAGATTTTTCTCATTTACATACTTTTCCAACTATTTTGCATTTTCGTTTTTATACCCTAGCAGAGGGTCTTATAATTTTTTCTCGAAATGTTTAACGCATAGAAGGAGACATCTTCTACTCCATTAAGTATATATATTCTTGATCAGTCTCAACAGTCAATATAGTCTGTCCGTCTATCCGTCTGTCTATTTCTATGCGAACTAGTCTCTCAGTTTTATAGCTATCATCATGACACTTTGCATACTTACCTCTTTCTGTTGCACGCAGTACATATGTCCAAACTGGCTGGATCGGACCAATATCTCATATATATACAAAATTCTATCAACATCAGACCACTTTATCATATAGTTGCCATAGGTACGATCGGTCGAAAATTAAGTTGTTGTATGGAACCCAACTCGCTATTTATAACTACTACTATCGGACCACTATATCATATAGCTGCCATTGGAACAATAGGTCGAAAAGTAGGTTCTTGTATGAAAATTTTCTTGTTTTTCAAGATATCTTAACCATACTTCCCTTCTTAGATACGTTCAAAGCATTATGAAAAGCTTCGGTCTGTAAGGGTATTAAATCTTCGGCGTGACGACTATACCCCTTCTCTCTCGTTTTTTTCTTTATTTGTTTTTGCTTCCAATTTTTAGTGGGACTCTGCTTCTGTTTATCTCCCGCTGAGTGCTTCCAGCCTGCATTTTTTTTTGAATGGGCCTCATAAAAGGGCTAAATGCCGCACTCCAGCATTTTCATCGTTAGCTAGATATTGGCAACCAACATTACATTCAACTCATATTTTAAACATACTCAACGAATTGGTCATTCTTGAGCGTCTACTCGGCCTACGTCGTCCCACTTAGCTATTGTAGCATTGCTTCAATGCCAACCGCAAACTGGGACAGAAAGGCCACAACAAAGGGGTGATTTCGGTGTGACGCACGCAACCGCAACTATAGATACACTTCTACCAATGTGCATCTGAATACTTATGTGTGTATCTGTTATACTATACAGCTCATTTGTACTTATATTATATTAAATGATGTATTACTTGTACAAATTTAATTCGAAATACCCTGGAATGTACCCTGAATTTGTCAAGCATTTGCATAAACTATATACACTTGTGTAAATAAAAGAGTTTCCACTCTTTATACTCATACGCACGCACAAAATCAACTTTGGTACGTAAGCAAAACAAAAACCCAAAACAATATTGTTTCTTGAATAATTATTTCTTATTCAACTATCTTAAAGGGTAGATGAAACAACATGCTTAAATATTTGTATAAGCAATATCAAGGTTACATCTTAAGCTTAGACAATATTTCACACATAAAACTTAACTTTATCTTCAACAGATGCAGATTAATAAGTATACTGAAAGATGGATTTGTCTTTGTTAACTAAACCATACAAAAATATACATATATTCTCATATTTTCATATTTTCTTTAATTAAGCTGCAATATGCGCAAGTGCATAACTATATTGTAAGCTATAAACCTTAATCGCAAATAGTAAAATTTTACTACAATTAGTTTTATGACAATAAGCCAGTAAATAGGTGAGAATGTTGTAAAAAAGTTTGAAGTAATAATGGGCAAATGCAGCACAGACCCTATTTTCTTATGCTCAGTACAGAAAGATTTAAAATCATAAAAGTTTTATGAATATTTGTTACAAGTGGTACAAGCCCTCGTATAAATGAATAAAAACGAATTGTTGATGTAATACAGACCTGACTACAAAGTATCTTCTAGACGAAAACTTTACCGTCGGTATGGAATTCAGACTTACAAGTAATAAAAACCACATATGTATATACATATTAAGCGGATTATCTGGTTAGACAAAATGCCTCCCTTAACGCAATCACTTCTATCCGCGCTATTTTGATTAGTTCTTACTAATTTAATTAAAAATGCGTGAAATCTTTTTCCTGTTGGTTTTGATTTCACTTCTATTCTAATTCCACTTATATTGCAGCCTTTTGTGGCTGTGGGTGGCAACAACTGAATAATTAGTTCATACTTGCAACAATTAATCAATTATACTGTCGATTAGCGTACTGCATTCAAGGCTAATTTGAATGCAATTGCCCTGCCAGTTAGATCAATTTATTTTTTATTGTGACAATTGTTTCACTCGATCAACAATTAAAACAATTACTTTCAATGTAAGATGAAATTTAGGCATATCAAATAAAAACTAATTGGAAAACATAACAATAAAGTTTTCCTTGTTTACTTTACTGCAATTCAAGCCGTGATTGAGTGACATAAAATATGACTTTATTAAAATATGTATTCAATTTTATCTATGCAGTGGCCTTTGGGCCGAATTCACCTTCTGATGCTTCAATAAGCCAAAGCAATGAAAGTTTTTCTAAGCAAATGTTCCAAGCGCCTGGCTGTGACATCCACTTCAAATACCGCATCGCCCGCCTTCAACATGTGTCAAAGTGTTCGCTTCAATAAGCTTTAAATATTTGATTTGATTTTTAAATACAAGAAGTTACAGACCCACAGACATATACATATACATTTATATATCTGTATACTATGTGGGTCTGTGTGCGCTCTGCGCGACAGTTTTTCCTCCTCTTGGTTGGCGGTTGGCGGGGCAGGGGCTGAATTGATTTTTGATTTTATGGCTGCCTGTTGTGTTATCTAAAACAGAACCACAACATCCGTACACTTGCATGGATCTATATGTATCTAGCTGAACCTGGGCTGCGGTTTTGATTATCACATAATTGTCTTTGACAAGTTTGGAAAATTCTGTAACAAAAATGTGAACAAACTTTTCACACATTTTACTAACGGACAACAGCCAAAATGAGCGGCGCTTGTGCGGCGAGGCTGTTATTTATATGCTGAATAGCCGTGGGCCGGATTGTCTGGCTGTCGGGCTGTCCGGCAGCCAGGCTAAAAGGCAATAAAAAAACATAAGACAAGCGAGTCCGAAAAGAGCAGCACTGAAACCGGCCAATAAATCAGCGCCAACAGACTAGGCAAGGACATCAAATGGACAGGACAATTGGCTGCGGGCAATGCAAAGGGTGTGAAAAGAAAATTAAAGTAAAGCGTTAGGCATGTGGAGAAGAAAAGTGGGACGGAGTGAAACAGCGGCATATAAAATTCAATTAGAATTCTGTTTCCTACGAATCGCTTTTGCTTACGCTCTTTCTTATCGCTTGCAGCTTTTCTAATCAAGCGAACAAACGGGCGAGCAGGGTTGGCGTTGGAGCATTTCCTTCAGCTGTAAGTATCTCGAAGTTGCGCAAGGGCTGAGCAAGAGATGGCCGGAGGCCCTGAAATCAAGTGGAAGGAAAATCGTCGTGCCGCTGGATTTTCAAGCTCAACCTCATTTGTTCAACAGCGCCCGTTTTCGCTTGCGGTTTTTGTCGACAATTTTCTGCCTTACTACACACTCGATAGCTGCCGTTGACAACAACAACAGCTACAACAATCAGAACGAACCAGAAAACAACCAATAACAACAACGACATCCTCGGCTGCGTTTTGTGTCGACGGCGGCATCACTTTGAAAACGTGCTCGTAAATTACATTGGAAATTCCTGGGCCATTGATGTTGATTGAGCAAGAAGATTGCCGACAACGGCCTGGTGAACGCATGCCCATTCTCAGGGCATGCCATGCGTGCATTTTAAAGCGTTGTTCAACACTTGTCGCAGCCAAGCGGACGCTTCTGCAGCTCGAGGCGCGTGCGGGCGTTGAGCGGTTTGTGGTTGGATTGTGTTTAAGCTTGAATTTCCGATACATGCCGCGACCCATCAATGCTGCTCACACCTCTATACGGCAAAGTCAACTTCCCAACTCCACCTTAAACGCCCCAAAGTATCATAATTAATGAGCCCGCCCTGCGGCCTGGCCTGTTAGTGTGCGTTGCGTGGGCGTGACGATGCGCGTGCTCGTAATCTCGTTTAAATTGTATTTCCACTAAAACTTTACCAGCGTCGATGGCAAAGTGCGACTACAAAATGCAAATTTTTTTGCTAAAAAATCAATTGCATTAATTGCGCCCGCTCTGACGACATTTTACACGAGTCGGGCTGCGCACTTCCGTTTCCGCTTTAGCATATGGCAGCATTTTTATACCGAATATCCGTAGTTTTTGAGTGTAGAACATTTGACATTTTTACAATTTTCAACTTAATTTTTTTTGTTTGGTTTTTATTTTATTTTTACACTAAGTGAAAAGTGTATAATGTTTTTGAAAAAATTTTTGCTTTCCGTTCGTCTGTCTTAGAGCCAAGATGACCAAATTTGGACTAATAATGAGTTCGCCTAAGGATTGACCCACAACCGTGACCAATCGCTAAAATCGAAATATCTAATACGAATGTATGATTGGTACGAAGCCTGTTTTTGGACTATGAACGAATATTACAGAAATACAACGTTTTGCCTTTCAAATCTGATCTAGAAGAAACTTGTGTGAGATCGCATCCTTCCAAATTTATGTGTATTTTTTAGTTTAGCTTACAAAAAACCTTATCAGTGCACTTCCCAAGATATTTTATGCTTTTTAAAGATAGAACCACCTGTGCCATAGATTTGTTATTCAAGACGTCAGTTACCGTGAAACATCGTGAAAAAAGCACGCCTTATATTTTAACTTAAGAAAATTTAAACTAATTCGACCTAAACCAGATTTTCTTTTGTCAATGATAATTGAATACAAATTTGATAAAGTTGTAGTTGGCCTTTTTATCAATTGTGATGCACATTTTATAAGAAAATTATAAATTATTAACATTAATAACTAATTTATAATTAAAAATAACATAAAAATATTAATCACGTGCATTTAAAGTATAAAGTAAAATTGTATCGCTTCCATAAGCAACCATCTCCCCAAATCAGACAAAAACACGGCGACCAAGGCTGTCCAGTTATGGGAGCTTCCACTGTATCTTTGCGTATATATATATATATGTATATATATATCCTAAAAGTTTTTCTTAACATATGTAGCGTATGTAACGTTGAATAAATTTAGTAAGCTTTAACTTAAAGGAAAAAACACTTTTTCTGTAATTATTTGATTTTTTTTTTTAACTCATTTTTCCCAGGGTATTATAATATTGCCACATGTTTTTGTAATGAAGAACAAATCTCAATTATAAGGTTTGAATCATGCTCATCGACTTTAAGTTTCTAAAATATAATCAAAATCTTATAATCACAGGAAAAATCTTGTTCACTATTCAGAATTAGCCAGTGCCTATAATATATGTTTTTATGCTACTATTATAGCTTGTCTTAGTTTTTTACATATTTTTTCACATATCTTTGAAATATAATACAATACATAAGAAAATCAAGTGAAGCATTATGTGTTCATCTAATTTATTAATAATGAATGTATGTTCAAATATAAATGTGTAATGTACATAGTTTCTTATTCAATCTCGCTTACCATATACTTTAATATTGAAGAATGGTGCTTCCAACGTTAGTCAAGTTGCCATATTGAGTCGTTCGAGCCAAGACAAGAGCCGACAAATCATTTGATTGCCACAATATTCACACCCAAACCCATTTAGCATGCCAATGCCGAAAAACCTTTAATGGAATTGTGCGCCAGTCACATACTCGCACAACAAATACACACACATACACACACATAGAACAAATTTGAATGTTAAATCTTGAGAGTTTTAGTGACGCTTCAAAGCGCAGACGCTGCCAGATTGAAATGCAAATCGAATAAATAGAAAATAAATAGAAGGCATAAGTAAACAAAGTCTTTCGAAGCATAGCACAGACAAGACCTACGCAAAGGACCTTTAAAGAAGTACACTGTGAATAGTATCCTGTCTGTGTTGCATATTATGCTTGCGTGTGCATGTATGTGTGTTGTGCGTGAGCAAGTGAGTGTGAGTGTGCCTGTGTGTGACTTCAAGTGTGGCCCCCAGGCGAGTAAAGCGGAGCAACTGGAAACGCTGACGCTGCCTGCTGAGCAGCTTAAGTCTTTATGTGACAACAGTTTCAGTAGCGCCGCATTCGCAGCCACAGTCGCTGCCGGGCTGAGCAGCGGCAATATCAACACTTCCGTTTTGTCGTTCCGTTGAAGAAACTTTGATTGCATCGCCCGGGGCGTTTGGCATTACAAATGTGTACACAGCAATGTGACTTGGCTTATAACTAGACCAGGCCTGAGTGGCTTATGGAATTCATGGTTTCTTGACTTTTTGACTTGGCTCTTAGGAGTGACTGAGCTGCCGACGCATTGCTGGCCGGGCTTGCAGCTTGTACCGATAGCATCGTAGGGTGTTAATGATAAGTTAGCCGCGTGTTTGTTAAATTCATTGCAAATACCATTGACATTTGCTTCAGCTGTATTTATATATTATATATTTTGCGTGCTTTTACATTAAGAACTTTGCGATCGTCGGAACGTGCGCTTGTTTTTATAGTTACGCGACAAAAATTGTAACACATTTTATGGCGAAAATTGCACACAACAATTATACTAGAAAATTATACAAAACTAAATGACAACAAAATGCAATTGCACAAAATAAAAAGCACACACACACTCAACAATTTAACATTTAACTTGTTTGTTTGTTTCTATGTACTCTTGTGCGCCATTAAGAGCCAGCGGCAGACAATTTCTGTACTTTTTTTTTTTTTTTCTTTCTTTTTGAAGGCTGCTTGTGGCAGCTACATGTCGGCTGTTTTCATTTTATTTTGTTGCACTGCTTACAAGTATTTTCTTTTTGCATTTAGAGAATCGACGCGCCGCGAATTGCATTTCATGGCCCAGCGACGGAAGCGGAACGCGAAGCAAAGCGCGATGACCATCGCTGCGTATACGCAATGGCACGTGCGCGCAAATATAAATGTGTATACATATATCTCTCGTGAGTGTTGATTAACCGTTGCTGTGAGCAATCACTATGCTTGTAATCTGCAACAAAATGCATTAGTTTACACTGACTGCTGCTAATACTGTTGTTGATGCTGCTGTTGGTGCTGCTGATGCTGTTGGTGCTGTTGATGCTGCTGCCGCTGTCGCGCGCCCACTTCCTCTCAACATACGAAAGCGAATGAGAACGTAACTACGACAACGACAACGACGTAGCAACGCCGCAGACTGTTAACAGACGAATGAATTGCCGAATTTGTGTGAGCGTAGCACGGAGCCCGAGACAGAGCCAGTCTCGCTCAGAATGTGCACGGAATCAAGCGAATTGAGTGCCGAGCTGCGCCGCAACGCCGACGCCACCATTGTTGAGAGTCGCTCAGAGTGGTGCGCAGGTTGCACTCAAAGCGTTTGCTCAGTCACTCAACTGCCTGCTGCTCTGTTAACAGCTAACAGCGCTCGGCGTGTAAATGACTTTCATTTACAGACTGTGCTGGCTGCGCTGTTACGCATACGAGGCGTGGGCCGATAGCAGCAGGGCCCAGTGCGAATTGGGTAACAACTTTTTGTGGCATCGTTGCCAAATATTATCAGACAAATAAGCCTTCTGTCTAAGGCATTAAATACATTGCAAATTTTGCTGTCAACAGGCGGAAAACAGAAAAAACTTTTCAAGACAAGCCCCTTAAAAACGCCGCACAAAGTAAATTCCAATTAAAATTTCAACGTAAATGCCACAAAATGTAAATTATGCGTAATGAAGTCGTCGGCGTTGGCATCGTTTTTCCTGTCGTGGTTGCGGTGCGCTGCCTGTCAACACCCACACTCGTACGAACACCCATATAAGAACCCACTTATACACACACACACACAAACTTATAAGCACAAAACGCACAATAACCCTCTTTAGCTTTGTGTCGCAATGTTTGCTTTTAACTGCCGCGCACAGTCGCTCACAAATCCTGCCAGACAGACACCGACGCCACCGAAATACGATGTTGTGCCATGTTTAAGCAGATTCCAAGTCCGAATTCGACTCTGGCTGCATCTTGGCTGTCAAGAAACTGGAATTGCCTTGAAGCAGACGCTGCAGAATCCTTTAAGAAGACTATAAATACCCCAACACACAGGCCAGCGTGCATTGTACAAATTGATAAGCACAATCACACACCCAAATGCACACACATACACGCACCCACCTAACTCTAAAACAAGCAATTTTGACATCAAACGTCAACGACTCACCCTGCCAAACACACACACAACACGTACATACATTCGGCTGTCAGCGGATCTGGGCGTTTCCAACCGATAGCGGTTACACAGGGGACTATTAGACTTCTATAAATTGAATTTGCACAAATTTCAAATCCCAAAACACGCCCAACCCACAAAATAAAGCCAAGTTACGCCCGCAGCATACACAACCTGCATCCACAAACAAATCAAACAAGAAATGTATTAAAGTCAGTGGAAAAGGTTCGAAAAAACGCAAGCAGTA
Source organism: Drosophila littoralis (assembly GCA_018903485.1). Lineage (NCBI taxonomy): Eukaryota > Metazoa > Arthropoda > Insecta > Diptera > Drosophilidae > Drosophila > Drosophila littoralis. Next base: position 4,050,811 of record JAEIGF010000593.1, on the reverse strand, counting down.
GTCTCGATATGGAATTTTAGGATGGAATTTATGAATGATAGAATTTAAAAAAAAAGGGTAAAATTAATACAAATATTTATTTAAATTTTATTATTTATTATATATTTATATCTGAATCCTTCGAGCTTAGATGCTATGATACGTCTTTAAGATATTTTCAATGTGTGCGTGAAATTAAAATTGTTATGTTTTCTAAAATATTTCTTCATGATAGATATATTTGAACCAAACAAAACAAGTATAATTAAAAGAAAATATTAAAATACAATAAAATTAAAAAAGAATAATATTAAATTTGCATAGAAAACCTTTGAACTATTGGACTATTTTCCCAAGTGAGAGGTGTAATGTCATAAGACTGAGGTAAGTTTTACACTAAACGAAATCCTTTAAGTTTAAGTTTAAGCTAGCAATCCCCAAAAAAAAGGTAAATCTTCAGAAAAACCTACCCTAAGCTTAACCTTACAGTTAAATTTCCTTCTGAAACTATGTATTGTACTTTAATGTATTTATTATAAATAACAATTTGTATAATGATATAAAAACTTATGTGAATAGCTGATAATGATTATAGCTCATAAATTACCATAAGAAGTAGGTTTTTAATATATTTCATCATCATAAAAATCATTGTTGGTCTATCGAAATAAATATCACTATTTGCAAAGTTCGCCTGGAGAAGCACACAAAGTTCATGGAGTTATCGAATATTTTCCACGGGGAACATCAGGCGCTGATTTGGCTTCTGCAGCAGATACAGTTCGCATGCATTAGTAATAAGCTTGTTGAATAATGCGTTCGTCCAGCCATCAGTATTCAAGCTAGACTCTGGCAGAGTGCCGGGTGCATATAGCGAGTGCAAGGCAAATTGCTATGAGAGAGCCAACGAAGCGTTGCACCAAATTGCTATGCAATTGGCTGGTCCTATCATTCACTCCCCGGAGGCAAAGCAGCCGTTACCATAGCCGCATTGCCACTGCCACAGCAGCAGTCGCTACTGCAACTTCCAAATCGACTACTGCTACGGGTGTGTATATGCATTCCGATGGACGAGAAGCCCGTAGCGCGAAAATTCGGAGCCAATTCATGCGCGGCCCGACTAGCAAATGACTTTTGATTGACATGTTTGACATTCTGCACGACAAGCATAAATTGTTTGACCCACACATACGCACGCACGTACTCACACACACACACGTACGCTCAGACCACCATACACAGCAGCAGCATACGGATGTGTACGTCCCCCTTCGCCCATTTTTATTGCAATTTAAATGCGTCAGCATAATTTCCCAGTTTATTTAAATGATAAGAGTGCTGTATTTCGGCATGTGCGCTGCTTATCATACCATTATTTGCTTGGGGGGCAAATTTGAAAAGCTTGCAGTTTTTGACAAGCTGCTAAGAAATATGTTTGTTTGTGCTCAGCGTTTGCGGTTGATTATTCTATTGTTCGGCGAAGACCTCAAACCTCCTTCCGCACTGTAACAGTTGCCTGGGCCCCAGCCAACAGCAATAGCTAAAGCTAATCACGTGAACCCACCAAACAAACAAAAGTACCTAAGCTGCAGTTTCTACTTATGTATATACACATAACAGCGTACATCTGCACAGTTCATTGCCCACACAAATGCAATAATAAGGACGACTCGCAATCCGCGAATGACCAAGCGAAATTATTCCCCAATCGATTTCAACCATGTGGTGGCCGCTGGTCCAATGAGGAAGACCTCAGTCCATTAGCTAATCCAGATCGGCAGCAAAAACAACTATTGCCGATCCAATAATAGCTTAGAAAATAAACTTAATGATCTTAAGATAAATTTGGGGGGGTGGACCAGGACATAAATCAACGGTTGGCATCAGTTTAAATTGTTAAGTTTGAAGTATTGAATTAAAAAATTAAATATTAATTAAGCATATCAATATTGATTTAGAGCAAGCCAAAGGCGGAGAAGAAAGTACAACAGGTTACAACAGTTTTAATTAGAACGATTTTAATTAAAATTAATAAATATTTGCTATACATATCAATATTTAAACGTTCACCAGCATGACTTGCTCTCTGATAATTTTTATGATTGCCCTTACCCTTCTGGGGAAAGTTACTGATCCTGTTTCCCAATATCAAATTTCATGTATGACAGAAATAGTCTGTTACCATCAGCTGCATTTATCGATAGACTCTGTGTATTTATCGATCATTTTCAATCGCACGTAATCAAAACGTAATCCAATTAAATTAAATTCGCTATCAAACAAAGTCATGGCTTTGAAGTTTTACCTGGAAGTTATGCCACTGGTAAGAGACAAATCCATAATCAACCGAAATACAAACAGCAAACCTTTAAGAACCGTAACCGTATTAAAGCAAACCCGATTGGAGTTTATTGAGTTTAGGGATCATTTTAATGTGAATCGACACCTTTTCAGGAACTAAAATCGGCAACTTCACGCTCAACTTCTTGTCATCAGTTGCAATGTATTTTAGTCAATTAATAGCAATAACAATAATTAAAACCAAGAAAAACAAATTATATTTCATTTTCTGCTTGTGACTTTTATTATCAATTATAAGTCGATTATGAGCTGTTTGAAGTAAACAACAGTTGTAATGCCTTTATTTTTCGTCAACAGCGTTAGAAGAAAAATTTATCGTAGTTTTCCCAAGTTAGCATCACATGTAAGTTATTTTTGTAATACTTGATTACCACATTTTCATTATTTTATCAATATCAGTTTAGATTTTGTCTGCATATTTCAAATAGCGACTTACTTGAATGAAGCATAAAAGCAATAAGTACTAAGCGCCTAATTAGGTATGGCAATTCCATTGATACGCTGGTGCACTATTTAAAAAATGGGAACATTTAGAAAGATTTCTACCAGAAAATGTAAAATATTTACAATCAAGAATGTTGTTTATGTAACTAAATAACTGTTTCTTAATAGATAGATACACTACACTACACATAAAAACGAGAAAGAAGGGCTATCTTCGCACGACGAAGATTTAATAGCCCTGCAAATCTAATCTTTTTATAATGCCCGTATCTAAGCACAGGATAAGTATCATGTAAAACAAAAAGTTTTCCATACAACAACTTAATTTTCGACCGATCGTTCCTATGGCAGCTATATGAAATAGTGCTCCGATCCAGCTGGTTCTGACATATGTACTGCGTGCAACAGAAAGAGGGAATTCTGCAAAGTTTCATAAAGATAGCTTTAAAACAGAGAGACTAGTTCGCATAGAAACAGACAGACGGGCACGGCTATATCGACTCGGATGTTGATACTGATTAAAAGTATATAGACTTTATGGGGTAGGAGACGTATCTTTATATGCGTTACACATTTCACGACAAAATTATAATACCCTCTGCAAGGGTATATCAAGTAAAATGCTCAAGTCGGGAGCTCCCGTTTATGGGATATTTGAACCCTCTTCTTCCAACGCCAAATGCAAATATATATACTATTCTAGAAGCTCAAGTTAACTGACTCTAGATCTATTTATTTACCAAAATTGCTCAAATAACAGAATTTCGCTATCGATTTTAATCGATTACTTGGAAACGGCGAAAGTTATTAAATATCGGAAACAAACTCGATCTGCGCGAGCACTAGGAGGACCTACAGCTACATTTTCAAGTCACTACCTCTTATAGGTTCTGAGATCCTTGGGTTCATACATACGTACGGACGGACGGACGGACGGACTGACGGACGGATAGACAGATGCACATGGCTAGATCGTCTCGGCTGTTGATGCTGATCAAGAATATATATATACTTTATGGGGTCGGAGATGCTTCCATCTGCCTGTTATATACATTTGCACAAATACATTATACCATTTTTTACCCATTTTTAATGGTTTCAGGGTGCAAAAAAACCGAGAAAGAAAGGCTATCTTCGGCACGCCGAAGATCTAATACCCTGCAGACCCAACCTTTTCATAATGCTCATTGTGCTTTGCCCGTATCTAAGAAGCGCAAGGAAAATTGTTAATGCCGAGTTTGGTCAAGATATCTTGATAAACAAAACAGGTTCCTAATCAAAAACCTAGTTTTGAATATAGTATTCCGCTGTGAATAAGATTTTGCAAGAATTCAGGGAGCATAGTGAAATCTTTAAATACCGTGTTTAATCAAAATATCTTGAATGACAAAAATGTTTTCCATATAACAACCTAATTTTCGACCGATCGTTTCTATGGCATCTATATGATTTAGTGGGCCGATGTTGATAGAATTTTGCATATATGTGAGGGTATATGTATATGATAAGAATATATATACTTTATGGGGTCGGAGATGTCTCCTTCTATGCGTTACGCATCTCACGACAAAATTATAATACCCTCTGCAAGGGTATAAAAAGTTCCCTTGACAGGGTTCAAACTCGCAACTGACGGCATTGCTTGCTGCCGACTCTACTCAACAGCCAAAAAAAAAATAGTTTTCTCAGTAGGGTTCGAACTCGCCACAGACCGCTCTACTTAACAGCTACGCCGATAATTGACCCTGAACGAAAAAAAAAACTAATTTAATAGCAGCACAAAAAACAATACAATTGCATTTAAATTGTGGCTTATATTGGTGGGCAGCATGAATTGGTGTTTTTACTTGATTTATAGTTATGAGGTAGTAGCGGGGAGGTGATGATAGCTATAAATGTTAAATGTTATGTTAAAGTATGTGAATGACAATGTTATATGGGACTGAGTGATGTATGTATATCTATGTTGCTATGTGTTTATCCTGCTACAAATGAAAGATACTTGATAAATATTCTATTCTTCAAGCTACATATCATGTTTGGTCACTCTAGCTCTTATTATTTACCAAAATCGCTCAAAGAGCAGGATTTCAATATCGATTTTTATCGATTAATTGGTTTAATAGGTTCTAAGATCTTTGCGGACGGACATGGCTTCCTTCAGCCTGTTACATACATTTGCAAAAATACATTATACCTTTTTTAACATTTTCAATGGAATCATGGTATAAAAATTTATATTGGAAATATGTCAACATAATTATTTAAAATGTTTTTAAGAGGCTAAAAAGCAATTCATTATTTGTCTTGAATGACTATGAATGCATATTGTTATTAGAATTACATATATTTTTACCACTTACCAGTAACTACGTGCATATTTTGATTATTTTGTTGAATTGTTTAAATTGGCAATATTTTTCATTTTGCATTGCATACATTTGGGGGCTTTGAATGGCTTACGCATAAGCTGATTGTTGTCTGTTCAAATAACAACAAATAAATAATCAGAATATAAATTATGTTGCATGCAATCAAAGCATATGGTGCCTTACCCAAATACAGTCAAATAATCCAATTATGATCGAAAATGGCCGCCACGAAAGCATTTAATTGACTTTTGCGCTGAACATCTGCGAAATTGGAACTGTGCTAACAAACCAATCCAATAATAACAATAATCGTAATAAACATAATAGAAGGCTGGGCCATCGGCCGAAACTGCGGGTGGGCAAATGCCAGTCACCTGAGCGGCTGGGCGGAATAAGGCTAACACGAAGCCATTTGACTAATGGATGCTGTTGCTGCTGCTGCAACTACCCCTAGAACCCTCCTCTGGTGCGCAATCGTACAAGTTTATGGCTGTTAGAATCTCTGGTTTGCTTTCAGCAACTGTTAGTCATGGCTTTTGTTTTACCTCACACTGAAACCCTGCCATGGCCTGCTCCGCAGGACCCCCTCCAAGCCATTCTGGTGACAGTCTATGTGATTTTGCGGATTTTACCGAAATTACGAGCACGTGACAAAATCAACAAAATTAATTAATAAACTTTGTCAAGCACTTCCTTTGCCGACGTGTCATGTGACAGTTCTCATATTGCCAGCAATCCGAGAGGTCCACAAATACAAATTCCCCTGCATACCGTCGCATACACACATGTGGGCCTCCAAGTGTGTGCTTCCCACTTGCACAGATACTATTTAATACGAGCCGGCAGCATCTGCCATGGTTACATACCCCAATCGTTAATCAGTATTGAATTTGTGACATGGCTGCCAAGATACAAATACCAAAAAGCTAATTTCAACCTACGTGAAATAAAATTTTATACGAAATACCGAAAAAAAACAACAACAGTTATATGACATGCATAGGAAATAACTTTAAGCCACAGTACTTTAATTCATTTTGTTTTATATGTTTATTTTGCTTTAGCACTAATAAATTTGTTTTATTGATGTATAAAGATAACGTAAACTCGATTCCGTCGTCTGCCAAAATAGCCCTGATATAGTAATTAGAAACAGCTGATATACTCTAGAATACTTTAGCTGTTTAACATTCGATAGACTTTAAAAGGTGAAAGGTTGTATGAAAAAATGTATTTCTGTTCTTTATTCGGTGAACTTTAAATTTATTTTCGAATATCTATGTTAAATATAACTTGATATAGTCAATATCAACTACTATTTAATATTTGGGGTACAGTTCAAATACTATAATTATATACCAATGCTCCATTTAAAAGTTATTCTAACAAATAGTTTTATCTAAATATTTGAACACATTTGAAATTAATAACTTTGGAAAATAACAGAATTCAACAGATATAAAGAGCAGGTTCACTAATACTGAACATACGTGCATGCTTGAATAGTTCTTTGCCTTCATTGTTATTCATTAGTGGTCAACTACTTAGAGACCTTAATTAACCACTTGACAAGTTTTAAACACCCTGCGTGACTTGTGCCTACTCTCAGCTTGCATCCTAACGCTTCTCATAAGTTATATATATAAATTTTAAATTGCCGCTGAACGCACACAAATTGAGATTAATTACTCCGCACAGATAGCTAAAGAAATCACACGCACACACACACACACACTCACACGCATATATGCTAAACAATGCCATTAAATTGTATCTAGAGTTGTGTGGCAAACACTCCCTGCACCCTGATCCCTTCCTCTTTGTTGCATGATGTTGCTTAATATGCCAGGGCTAGTCATGATTTATTATTTGCTCTTGATAATGACTCATTGGGAGCATTGAGAGCTTGGGCAGATACTGCGGAAGCGTTGGAGCATTGACAGCCTCATATCAAAACAAAGGCATTTGCGTTTTGACCTTTGAGCCCCCACTCAGCCAATCAGGCATCGAGCTGGTAGCTTGGCGTACAAAGAAAAAAGTGTCTAGCTCTTATCAGAGTAACTGCAAATGGCGTGAAAGAATGCGCAGCGCTTTATTTTTATGAACAAGCAGATAAAACTGGGCGTGGGCCGCGAGTGGACTGTGGGTGTGCCAATATGCAGGCAGCATAATAAAATACATATTCTCAGCTGAGTCAAGAGCCGAGTCGAGTTTAGTTCAGTTCAGCCCAGGAGCAGAACTGGAGAGCAGCTTACAAGCTGTGTAATGCTATAAAGACGGCCAAACCACATAAAAAGCTCTCACTTATGCTTGCGAGCAACTTATGGATATGCGGGAAGGGGCTTTCTGCCGTCTGCCGTGTTTTTGGAGCTTCTAAGCAGATAAACGCAAAGTTGTTCATGTCTCTGTTGCTGTTATTATAGCAAAACCAGATGTGGAAGTACCTCTAGGCGAGAAAAAAATTATATTATTAGTTCTTGTACATCTCAGCGGAACGCATTCGGTGGCAGGCTTTAGATCCAGGATGAAGCCCAAGCAGTGGTGCGCTACCACGCAAATGTGTGCGTCAGTAATTAAGAGCAATTGCAATAACTCGTATCTTCTGCAGATTGTACAGCATGCTGGCCGATTTAATGGCCCTCATAAATTGATGGTAGCTTACAGGCATTATAACAGCTGCTAGCTTACAGTTAGTTTACAGTGTAGCTCAACAGGAAGCAGCAGTATGATAGGACGGAAACCGTGTCTTTATTTAGAACAGCTAAGAATAAAATCATCAGTCAATTCCCTTAAATGGGAATACCCTATAGACGAGTTACTTATAAGTATTTTTAAACGAACTTGCAAATGTTATTTACATATTTTACTTTAACTGTAAAAAGTTATTACAAGTCTCATGAAACTATCTACATATCTTGACTTACGGACAAATTTAATTACCAAGTAAAAACGATGTAGTCAAATGCAGCATGCTTTGCATTCTTCAAGTCATAAATTATAAGTTAATACCAGAATGCATATGCAGGTACTAATAGATACCGTTATGCAGAACATGCAAGCTTAAATGCGCTTAACTGCAAAAATACCGCAGGGGCAGCTCTGCTTCTTTCGCCTGCGATACACTTACATACATATGTATATTATATTAATTACAAGGTTCCCAAAAAGGGAAATATTACTTATTACACGGTAGCCTACATACCAAATATTAAGTTATGCTCAAAACATATTTTTTAAATGTCAATAATATTCGACAGAAAATGATTAACGCGTTTTACGTATGGTCACAAACCATACAATGCATAGAATTGCCAAACAGCCGAATTTGCGACCAATTTGTTATCCCCTGGGAGAGTAAGACTGCTGAGAGTGGCAGCCGAACGCCGGCCTTGAAAGCCGAACGATCAGTATGAAGCCGCATCTCGCTTAGCGCACAACATCGCTGCGTTTGATGATTTTTCCTAATACAGTATAATTTGCTTAGCTGCCTCGATACTTAGCTGCATCGGTAAGATAGCTGCCTTAAATTTTCTTTTCACTGAAATAAATGCCAATTTTGGATGAAAATAATTACGTTAAGTGCATCTAACTTAACAGCCTTTTGCACTTAAGCGCCTCATCTAGCGCCTCATCATATTTTTGCCAATTTCTATGAATATCATGTAAGTTAACTGCGCCATCTATGATCAGATGATTTGGTTTTTGATTTGTTTTTCTTATGTTTATAATAAATTGTACTGAAGTTGAATTAAATGTAATTATAATACATCTAGTTAATAAAAACTCTAAATTAATTAATTTAACTTAGTACTGTCAAATAGAATTCAGTGCAACTTAAAAAAATTGAGGTTACTATGAAATAGATTCACTTTTAGGCAAAAATAAAATTAAGTTAACTGCCTTTTTAGAATAGCTGCCTCCAATGTCCGTACAAAGTACTCGAGGCAGCTAAGCATTATACTGTATATGTATGTTAGTTTTAAATGCTTTCAGCCCAAATACATGTGCGTGTATGCATGTGCAGAGTGTGCCTCGTTTTCACTCATTGCGCACTCGTGTGCATCTCTTTCTCCCTGCATAGCTTCTCAAAAAACCCCGATACCTACAAACTTGCTTGTGCTGTGTGGATGTGCGCACAAGTAGATCACGGCGTTTTTCGCGAGACAGAGATTTTTTCTTCAATATGTGACTTTTGTGCTTGTGGTAGCAAAAGGCACACAAATTCCAATTCGCCATTATGTACATATGTATGTACATATTCGTTCTTCCAGTCAGGCATAATGAGAAGAATCTGCTCCATTTTTATTTAATAAAAACTTAAATGACCTTAATGAATTACATATTTACATATATTAATATTATAATATTTTTTTGTTTGCCTATTTTGCTTAAAATAAAAAAAAAATAAGTCGAATTTCTGCAAGGGTCGGTTTGTCGCAGAATTCTAAGAAAAGACCAAATATTGAACCTTTTCAAATTTTGCGACTTACTACTTGTGCCACGCACACATTTTCGAGTGAGCAGTCGTTGTTAAAGGGTTTGGCCTGTTCATGTGCAAAATTGCTATTTTCCATGCTTGTTGTAGGGGTAAGGGTACCTGAACGTTGGCATGTATGCAAGACAACTTTTTGGGCCTGCCAAGCACACATACTTACATACTTTTCTATATGGATGCAAGCATTTATGCGTTTGTGTGCCTGTTGCCTGCCTGACTGCCCGATGCAAATTTGACAAGATTTGATGATTTTGGGAATTCTGTATTACGAGCTCTACACACACACACACACACACACACAAACACACAAATGTGTGCGAATGAGCCCATCAAGAGTTTCTCGTGGTACTGAGATACAGTACGACCTCGCTCAACGCAACCTATTAGAATTTGGCCAATTGCGAAAACTGAGGTGGTTGCAAAAACCGAGGGAAAATTTTGTGTTGGCCACGAGACCTATTTCCAAAAAGAGATTCCTTTGCTAACTATTAAAGTTAAAGTAAATCAAATAGTTCTGTGTTCAAGGCAAGGATTTCATTTTACTTTATTTATTTTTTGAAAACTTGAGAAATTGTGGTCTCTACTTTTTTACAATTTGTACTTTTCTAAACAGCTGTTTCGCGAAGATCTTGAAGTTTTAAAATATCATTTAGTGGGAGTTTCGTCTGTTCAGCCCATTTAATGCAGGTGTTAAAACCATTAATAAGCTAGGATTTTTTTTCTGGGATTTCACATATTTGTGCTTTTGTAAGTTTATTTACATGTTTAATTACTGGCATATTGTACGCAGCACGTGTGAATCAACCGATCGCGAAATAAATTTCATCAAACTGAATGCGCGCAGGAACCAGTCATACATACATGCATCATGCGCGGAATGAAAAGTGGTAAAACATACTAAAACATACAATTTTCCTTGGAAGTTGCGGTCAATGAGATAATTTTTTTTTTAAGTTGCGTTAACAGAGCCTACATTGTTAAGAAATTGGGTGTTGCAATTATCGAGGAGTTGCGTGTAACGAGGGTTGCGATGAGCGAGGTCGTACTGTATTTTCTTCAATGGGTCCGTAAATTTGGCATGCCTGCGGTGAGCTTGCGGCGCAAAGGCACAAATGTGCGAGCACTCAATAAAAATAACTGTACAATTTAAGACTGTTTTATATATGTATTTTGATTCACATTAAAGTTACTATTGTTTGGATGTGAGCGGGGAAAATACATATGTAAATCAAACTAATTAAGATTTAATTTCAACGCTGCATATTCTGAGTACGTTACAATTCTTACTCTTACAACTTTTTATGTTTGGCTGGCTTAGATCAATGTCAGCTTCTGTTTATGATCGTAACGCTTAATTAAAAAAGTTCAAGAGGCTTGTCCCTGGCATAACTCATACGACGCGTGCGCCTGACAACTGCCAGCCAGAGCACTTTTGCAATTACGACGGCTGCTGTCTGTTATTTTTTCATTCCTTGTTTTTTGTATATAAATTGACATTCAAGTGTGCAACAAAGTATTGCATATAGGGCTCCTATTCTTGTTATTTTTGTTGCCTCACTCAAAGCACCGCAAAAAATGGGCAAATATCAAAACAAAGGCGGCTCCAAGCGAAATGTTGAAACGTAGTCAGAGTTGTGTTTTTGTTTAGTTTGCAGTTGGTGAAAATAATTTATTGCAGTGCACTAAAGTCACAAGTTTTGTTTACTCTAACACTTTTGGTGAGCAGTGGGCCGTGGCTGTGGCTGTGGGAGTGGTAGAGGCGTGATAACAAAATAATTCAATAACTAGAAGTTGCGGTTGACGGTTCCAGGCAAACGCACAGCCATCAAGTAAAATTGGGAATAAACAAAAATGTGATTGCCTGAATATGGCAGACTTTCCATATTTTTTTGTTTTCTCTTGTGTACAAACTCACTTACTATCTTCCACAATCTATCTTGCTCTTTCGTCCTCAAATTCTGTAAATTGCGAACGAATTTATCTTACATGCAGTCAGCGCGTTGATTTGTGCATTTTATGCACAATTTTAGTTTAGTTGTTCATGCCCTGTACTCATGGGTAAAAGCGGTATAATGGTTTTGAACAAATGCATGGCATAGGAAGCATCTCCGGCCTCATGATCTATATATGTATATATATATTCCTGATTAGGTTGACGAATTGAGTCGAGCTAATAATGTCGGTCTGTCTGTCGCTCTCGTTAGTTACCAAATGCTAGAGACTTGACCTTGTATATTATACGCAATTCAATAAAATGACAACTAAGAGGTTCTAGTCGGGAGCTCCCGACTAGGGAATACCCTGAACCCTCTTTGAGCTGGTAGCGGGGAGGTGGCGATAGGTATAAAATTAAAGATACTTGACATATATATAATATTCTAGAAGCAACATATCATGTTTGGTGACTCTAGCTCTTATTATTTACCCAATTTGCTCAAAAAACAAGATGTCGATATCGACTTTTATGGAAACGGTGTAAGTTATCGATTATAGGAAACAAACTCGATCTGCGCAGGCACTAGGAGCACCTATATCTAAAATTTCTCTAGCTCTTATAGGTTCTGAGATCCTTGCGTTCATACATACGGACAGACGGACGGACGGACGGACAGACAGACAGACGGACATGGCTAGATCGACTCGGCTATTGATGCTGATCAAGAATATATATACTTTATGTGGTCGGAGATGCTTCCTTCTGCCTGTTACATACATTTACATTTTGCACAAATACAATATACCCTTTTTGCCCATTTTGAATGGGTTCAGTGTATAAAAAGAAAGACGGACGTGACTATATCAACTCGGCTGTTGATGCTGATCTAGAATATGTACATGTATACTCTTACTTCTATGCATTACACATTTCATGACAAAATAAGAATACTCTCTACTTTCCCTTTTTATTTAATGTGTAAAGAAGGGCCTATTGAAATGCGTGCTTCAGGTTTGACGGAAGCCGTCAAATTAAATTTATAAAGGGATATCTTCTAATAGCCTCTGTCTACTGGCTTAAGAAATATCACATTTTCAAATTTCACCTATTGGTGTCCCACCGGTTGTCGGTAGCAAGTGAGTGGGAAAAGTACTGCTTCTTTAAATAAACATCTGATCGTGTTGCTTTAATTTACATAAGCGCCGCAAAGTTTTTCTTCCAAAACTCAAATAATGCACTCTCGAAGTAATGGCTCCATTTTGGGGACTCTTTTCGACATTTTGCCATCTTAAATTCTAAAAACTGTGGGATTATTATAATTTTAAATTTCTTATTTAAAGTTGCCGGCTGCCTTCGTTGATACATAAGCTATTTATGGTTATGATACTTTCACATTTTTCACAACATCGATAGAAATCTCGATTAATCATCGCAAAAAACACGAAATGTTCGGGTGTTTTCTTATATGTAAAAATGTGTTCAGTGTTCAGTCCGTATCGGAGTAGTTTAGCTTATCATGAAATACATGACAAACGATTACATATGTATATTAAAATTCTTGTAGGTAATAGTCGTCCTGCCTGACCCAGGGCGATGCCAAGCAACACAGTGCAACCATATGGAAAGTTTTGTGCGCCATTTAAATAAATTCAACCATCAGCTGTTGGCTTCGAGGCTCGCCTTGCTCGCTTCTTGACAGGCAACGCACGTGTGCACGTTTTCAAAGCTTTAGGCCATAAAGAGCTTACATTAAATGGTGTACAGCAAGGGACAGTCAAGCAGTCAGAACATCGCCAACTGCCGACTTGGCAACGCGCAAGTGGCAAGGGGCAAGTGCAAATGCGTCAAATGCCGAGGCGCAACAAAATGCAGTTTTTTTTTTTTTTGGCTTTTGTCCGAGGGGCGAGCGTCCAAACATTTCATTTGGCAACCGGTCGTGCTGTGTGAGGCTTATACCACATTTCTATTCATTATGAGTAGTCCGAGGCATTGTTTAGCATTTCATTTATTGTCAGGCTCATGAAGACTCCCACGCTGCGTCTTAAATTACTCTTGGATTTTGCGGGCATTCCTCTAGCCAGCTGTTGGCCGTAATGTTCTAGGCTGATATGCTCCTAATCGCTGGAGTTACACGCAATTAATTTTGCTTTGTAATTAACAAAAGGCTGCCGACACACTCAGCACTTACTCGGTTTTTTATGTGTTTGGCTTTTATGGACATGGCCAGAGGTCATATAATTTATTAACAAATTTGCACACTCTCGCCATGGGGCTCAAAGGTCTAAGAACACTAGAGGCCTTCTTATGTGGCATGTTGATTAGTGGAAGCTCTAATTAGTCTGCCCGACGGCGCAATGCAAACAAATTCCAATACCAATTTCCGACTCATCCAATGAGCAATCGAATGGCCGCTCCATTTCAATATTGGCAAAGTTACATAGAATGCTCTAATAATAGCTAACGGCAATTACGTTCTATGAGTTTTCACTCTGCTAATCGCAATGTTGTTGATGGTGTTGCTTCTGGAATTGCTGTTGGTATTGGCATTGGCATTGCTTTGCTTTTGTTGCCGCATATAATGAAAATTATAAGCCACTTCCGACTTTCATTATCGAAATTAGATGTTGCCTGCCTCTTCAGACGACAACAGCAACGGCAACAGAGTTTCCCTGATGGATTTTGCGGATGTTGCGCTAATTTGTCAACGGCCATAATGACACCAAAGACAAAGTGAATGTCATTGTGGGCGTGGCAACAGCCAAGCTCCTTTGCCTTGTCAAATTCAAATTGAGTCATTAAAAATTAAGTTGCCTCAGACTGGCAGCGCTTGCCAGCCAAACCACATTTACAGCAACAAAGTTAACCAAATGATAAATAGCAAAATTAGATTTGACAGCCAGCTCGACTCGGCTCGGCTCAGCTCCGCTCGAGTTTAGTTGCCACACAAATTGCAGCATTCATCTTGATTACATTTACGCTGAATATCTTATGATTTGCAATTTTTGTCAGGTTTGCTGTAATTGCATTTAATGTCAGACTTAAAATTTTAAATACTTTTGCATACATTTTACTTGAACATTCTCACAATTGGTGTGAATGCTGAATTCATCTGAATTCAATTGAGTTTTGCCAATCAATTTTCAAATCGATTTTACATAATTTACTTCATAAATTTATTTAAAATATTTCAATTTGCATTAATGAAGAAAGCATCAGTTACCACTGGGTACATTGCATTTCCCAAGAATTGAAACACTACAACTGACATAGCCAGTCGAACTCCCAGAAAATTCCACCAGGAAGGTTTACTGAGTTCTGCAGTGTGTATCGATCCAATTTAATTGGGTTAGCTTGCCTTATGGAAACTAACTCACATTCGCATTATTTAAATGGAATTTGTACAGTCCACTGACATTGTGCACTAGTTCTTACCGAATTCATAGCAACTTCATCTGATACCATCGTGGGTTCGTGAGCCAAGTGTATTTAGTGCAATTTTAAATTTCATCTTTTCTGCGCAGTAACTTACTAAATAACTAACTACTTGCATCTGGAGTGTAATGCTTTTCACACAATGTGTGTGGCAGTTTGAAAAATTTTGCACATATTTCTAACTTGCACACATGTTGCACAGACAACCATGGCCAAACCCATAGGTTGCATGGCTGCTTGCGAAATTCTTGCATTGTTCATCATACAAGAGCAGCAGCTAAAGTCGAGACAGTCCTGCAGCTGGTGTGTTAAATCAATTGGGAGCTTGTTGCTGCCGTACTTAGCTCTTACTTCCACTTCCACCCGGAGCCGGCAGCTGCTATAGTGTGGCATCCAAGCCAGTTTACCACATGTGCTCCATTCTCGGTTCGTTCATGCCATTACTCATTTTTGTTCAACCTTGTAATTTTGTTACGAAATGTGTAATGTATTACAGAGATTGTTTTGATACAAATATATATAGATATTATTATTGATTTGAGCCCAGAGGTTTGTCAATATTTACTGTATTACCTAGTAGCAGTAGTCTACACAGTTGATAGCTTTAAAGTGCTATTTGATGGCCAAATTATGTTCGGATACACGTAAATCTTAGCTGCCATATGTGCTAGAGTTTTTCATATGCAAGACGCTTTAAGGTGCCTCCTGATTTTCTAAATTAACGTGGCATTTAAAAGGCATTCTCTAAGAATGCTTTCATTTATTATTGGCTGAGTGTCGAAATGTACCTGTGTTGTCAATTGCAATTTATATTCAGTAAGCACAAATGCCATGCTTATTTATGCACTTTCATTATTTTCAGTCCAAGTTACTACTGAATCCCTGTCAAAAAATTCAGAAATATTCCCAGCTAACCAGCCAAAAAACCAACAAAACATTTTAAATGGCTGTCAAAATATGCACAACAAAATAAAAATTTACTTTTTTAAAGGTAGATCGGGCCTACACTAAGACCCCAAAGTTAACATGGCGTATTCGTCATATTTTATGGCAATTGGAGGGTAACATTTTAAGTTAACTTCTGTATTCAGGGATTGGTGTACGGACACGACCAAGCTGCAGACATACAATGTATGTATATTGTTAGAAAATTTAATTAGGGAGTTTATTATCCATTATTAAGAAATTTGCTTGTTGCATCATTGTATCTTCACTTTTACATATAATGTTTTATATTAACACATGATACCTTAAATTTAAATGTTATACGAAATATTCTGTATGCATTTATCTTAATTATATACATATGTACAATATATGTTTGTCGGATATTTTCTACTGGTATCTTTTATCCTTGTTTATACTTTATAATTTATCATATTTTATAGCTTTTATTCGTGTGTTATTTGTGTATCTTATCTTTTATCGCTTATATCTGAATATTATAAATAAAGTGTGTAATATTTTCATTTTTTAGGTGTGTATTTTACATATTCGTGTCGGATATCACCTTGTTTCATTTATGCCTTTTTTTGGAAAATAATTTTGTAAAATAATTGTGTATCCTATCTCTCATCTCTTGTATTTCCATTTCATTTCCAAAACTTTGATTTAATATATTTAAGGTTGCACCATTTACATAGTATATAAAATATTGTATCTTCATTTACATGAGTTATATATTTTTTTATTGTATCTATCTTTTATGGATACATCAATTACTTCTTAATTCCTGGAATTCAAGTGCATGGAATTAACTCTGTTTTCGAGTTACCGACTCCTCGCATATCAGGTACATTATCGCGTCTGCTTGCTTAACACAAATGTCAATGATTGCATTTTGATTTGTTGCCTTTGTGCGTGACAAAATGCGGACGCAGTGCTGCAAAGCAGCTTGCCACAATGCAACAATCACACAATCCGCACTACGCAATCAGTTTATTTTATTCAGCTATCAGCAAAGTAGCTGCCCCTCAGCGCTTTGCACAGAGGTTGTAGATAGAACACACGCAAACCAACTCGGGCACATATGCAGAAGTACGCATACAATGGCGCACGACAATGGCTTATATGTGAATCCTTGGCACACTCGTGTATGTATTAGTTTGTGTCAACAGAAGCTTTGCGGCAGAAAAGTGTAAATAAACAAATACTCGCACTAAGCAGGCACCGAAGCCCCGACACCCAGAAAGCCTGCCACACAGTCGAATGGGCCAACCAGTTGATGTACAGGTGCGCAGACACAAGGCCACCTCAGCGCCAGGTAATAAAATGCGCATTTGTGTACGAATTACTGCACTTGGGGCTGTATCTGTAGCTGTTGCTGCCACTCAATGGTCTCACCAATGTCTATCCCCAACTGGCTACTCACATGCCCCATGCGAAGTTTTTCCCTTTTTATGCTTCCCCTGCGGCCGCAACAGCCCAAAAAGTTGTGCGGAGCAAAGTTATTTTCAATAAGCAGCTAGCGGGTATACGGCCAAAACTGCAAGATGAACAACAGAATAACCAAAGAGAACTTGAGCCGAGAATGCCCGACTAAGAGATACGCTCCAGATATGTGTTAATTAATGTGATGAATTAATTCTCAATAATCGATTTCCTTAGATCAATACTTAAATCGAAATAGATATGCGCATCACATTATTATCTGGTTTAATGTTACTGTAATATTTTCCAAATCTGGAGAGGAATAACACATACACTGGCTTGGCTTATGGTTGTATCATAGCAATATCAAGAATGGACACCATCCAATATACAAATAACAAATTAAAATGAACAAAGCGTTTTTCAGAAACAAAACTAGGGAGTTGTGCACGCGTAAGTAAATGTCCATATATGTAGCATCTTATTAATATTTAATAGCTTAAATAAACTTTCACTGAAAATTAACGAAAAATCTATATGCGAAAGGGACAATCGAGTGATAAGACTGTTAGACATTACATGTCAGCTAAATTGGGGTTCATTCGAATATTAAAGCTTCCACATTCTGCTTAATATTACCTTAGTTTCGCACGTTTCCTGGTAGGGTATATCAGACCATAAATATGCATAAGCTGTAAAAGCAAGTCGCGGCAAACTTAATGCCGACATGACAGAAGTAGTGCTCTTAAAGTTTATTGCATAAACAAGAATAGTCGAGCAGCAAACTACTCGCCACGGCGGAGGGACTGTCTGACTGACAGCCAGGAGCGCCATACATTTTCGTGCTGGCAACTATTTTTGTTGCATATTTTTGGGGCTGCGGCAAAATTAATTGCTCTTGAAGTATGCACATTAAATTTAATGAGCTGGCAAGTACCAGCGTATGGCGGATGGTGGATGGCTGCTGGCGGCTGTCGACTGGCTGCTGGCTGCTGGCGTCTGGCGAATAGCAATGCACGGACGCGAGGTGTGAGGGCAAAAGCGCTTAGCTGCAATTAAGTTTAATTGTAGCTGCAATTGTCGCTAAGCAGCCAAAGCAGAGGCAGCTTGCGATGTTGCACGAGTTGTTTAACAGCTACTTAAAAGGGTCAGTCTCTGCTCAACTGTGCTGCACATCGTGCACACGCCCCGTGGTTGCAACCGCGGCAGCTGCCTGATTCGGCTTCAAGTGGCAACACCAACAGCAATAAATACGGGGCATGGTTCAGTGTGCAGCTAATGAAGTTATATAACATTTTAGAACATGGAAGGTGGCAATTGCTATTTGCAGTTGCCATGGTTGCCGTTGCCATTGTGCTGCTGTTGCTTTGTTTAACACACTCACACACACATACACTCACACACACACACACACACACTCCAATACACGCACATTTGTGTATAAGCGGGAAGCTAATGTTACTGCTGCTTTTCATGTGAACCAGCTCATGACGGCTCATTAAGTATGAATGGCAATTGGAAAGCGTTTTGTAGCCAGTAAAACCCGGTAGGCTGCCATTCGCAGAGAGAGCTCATATTTCTTGGCTTGCAACAAGTTTCGAATTGTAATACTGAGGCAGGCACAAAGCTGCAATTTCATTTTGCATTCGCAATTTCCATTGTGGGCTCGCCTAATTAGAAGAAAATTGCAATAATAAAAGAATACACAGACCCAAAGTACATTTCCACATAACTCAAACAGCAATTTAAATGAATAAATTCATGTTTTCTATATTCTTCTTAAAGGCATATTAATTTGCACCTAAAAAAGAAAACGGAATCGAAGTACAATAACCTTGCTCCACATAAAAGAGATAATCGGACTTCAGTGTTTATCATAGAGTTCTATTAGAAAAAGAATTGGTCGCAAAATTTTTCCCAATTGCGAGCATGGCAATTCTCCTTTCACAGCTGCAAACGCACGTTGTGCAGAAGATAGCCATTCTTACATGTTTATAAATAGAATATAAACTTTAAATTCATTGTCCAGTTATATGCACGATTAAAAAACCGACTATTTGCCATTAGCGAAACAAATATATTTAGAAATAACTATATTATATGTTCAGATTAAAATGGTGAATGAACCTAGCAATAATATTAATTTAGTGTAAAGACCTGAAAACTCCTGTAGTGGCACTTGCAACTTGAATGTCCGCTCTTCCTAAAACTAGGTGATAACTTTCTTCAACCCTTAATTTTATTTTTAGCAGTAGATCGACTCCTTTAGTAGTAGAATTAAAAAGCGTATAATCATGTATTATTTTATTTTTTATTAAGCTTAAAACACCACAAAAAAAATAACGCATAAATGAAAATAAAAATTTGTATTAGTATAAGCCTTGCATGGTTGTATTCACTCTAGTATAAGCCCTCTAGAGTGCAAGTAAAGTTACTGCCCGAATTGGTTTAAGCTTTGATAAATACACATAACCAATCGTTCTTAAATTACCGCTCTTCAAGCTCAGGCAGCAATAGATAAACGCTCGATCGTTTGAGTGAGCAAACGTTTACTTCTTTTTTTCTTTTTCCCTCTCGCCCTTTTAATAAGTAATTAAATAATTTGTTTGAAAAAAAAAAATTGTACAGATAAAAGACGTCGATCATAAAATAACCAAAAATTTAATTGTTTGTTAATTTTGAAGGTGCTGATCGATTAGCCTCAGCTTACCCATGTCTCGCAACAAAAACAAGTAAGAGTGGTTTATTATCTTGATTTATAGCTATGAGGTAGTAGCGGACAGGGTGGGGATAGCTATAAAATGAAAGATACTTGATATATATGTATATGCTATTTTAGAAGCTACAGGATTTAAAAGAACAGGATTTCGATATCAATTTTTATCGATTAATTGGAAACGGAGCAATCAGCGCGGGCACTAGGTCTTATATACTAACAGAGTGTCTTATTTTAGGTCTGTTGTCAATGCATTATCGGCATTATCACGTTCAGAATCTTAAGCGACCACATGTGCGCTATCTATTTTTATACTGCAGGTTGCAGTTGTACAATATGGTGTGAGATATATTTTTACCGACGGTCAAAATGAGACTCGGTGTCAAGTGTTCCTGTGTGAACATTCTGCGGGGGGCCGACAAAGGTGATGGCTTTTAGTTTTTTTGTTACAGGTATTTTTCTTATAATATATACCATAACAATTACGACTAAAATTAATGCAATTATTAACGAAGCATGTCCAGATACGTGGTGGAAGTTGAAACCCTATAATTCAACGTGGTGGTCTTTTAAATCTTGAACCTTACTTAACAGTTTATTTAATTCCTCAGAAGTGCTAATCTTAGTCTCTCTTTTAATTCTCCTATGTAAGAGGGAATAATAGTTTCCTGCCTTTCAGATTGCATCTTATGGTGAGCAATTAACAACTTGTCTTCAGTTCTAGCCGTACAGTCAGATCTGATTGATAATATCCCTTGTCTGGCAAGACTACTATTTCTGGTGGTGTTTTCTCACAGTGGATTCTAGCCGTCGTATTACGCAAATTCCTGAAGAGCCAACTGCTTTTTCCTTCTAACTTTACCCAGTATGTTTTGGATGTTACTATCGATCTATAAACACAATTTGATGGTCTATTTGGTTTAAAAGCTGACACTGCTCCAAGGCCAATTCCCTCGCTTGTTTGATTGCCATTTTTGCATTTGTTTAATGTTGATTCAATCATTAGATGGTACGAATCCATCTCAAAGTTCTATACCAAAATTCTGAACTTAACTGAATCATTATCATCTGTCCATCTCTTTGTATTGGTATAATTCTAAATAGATGGGAGGGGTGTCTACTGAACAATGGTATTTTGACATTTATGAGAAGTTTATTGTTTATGAAAATACCCTTTGCCTTTAACAGTGTGTAAATTTCCTTAATTTCTGTATTTGATAGGATATCTTTTATCTTGGAGACTTCGTCCCTCAATTGTCTTGGCTTTAAACTGTTTGGATTGAGTCGCCCATGATTTATGTTAATTAATAGTCCTATTACTCCTGTTAGTATTTTGTCACATTCATCAGCTAAGTTGTTTATTTATTATGAAGAAACTAATAGATTCCTTATAAACATAATAGCTCTCCTTGAGAAGTTCGGTCATATTTTCTATTCGTTGATTCATTTTTTCAAAAGTTCTATTTATGTCCTCTTTCGCTTTTATACCCTTGCAGAGGGTATTATAATTTTGTCGTGAAATGTGTAACGCATAGAAGGAGACATCTCCGACCCCATAAAGTATATATATTCTTGATCAGCATCAACAGCCGAGTCGATATAGCCATGTCCGTCTGTCCGTCTGTCCGTCTGTCTGTTTCTATGCGAACTAGTCCCTCAGTTTTAAAGCTATCTTAATGAAACTTTGCAGAAGTCCCTATTTCTGTTGCACGCAGCACATATGTCAAAACCAGCTGGATCGGACCACTATATCATATAGCTGCCATAGGAACGATCGGTCGAAAATTAAGTTTTTGTATGAAAAATCATTTTGTTTTCAAGATATCTTGACCAAACTCGGCATTTATTAGTTTTACTATGCTCCTCATATATATGCAAAATCCTATTAAGATCTGACCACTATATCATATAGCTGCCATAGGAACGATCGGTCGAAAATTTAATTCTTGTATGAAAAAACATTTTGTTTATCAAGATATCTTGACCAAACTCGGCATTTATTAGTTTTACTATGCTCCCCATATATATGCAAAATCCTATTAAGATCGGACCACTATATCATATAGCTGCCATAGGTACGATCTGTCGAAAAGTAGGATCTTGTATGAAAAACAAAATGTTTTTCAAGATATCTTGACCAAACTCGGCATATATTAGTTTTACTATGCTCCTCATATATATGCAAAATCCTATTAAGATCGGACCCCTATATCATATAGCTGCCATAGGAACGATCGGTCGAAAATTAAGTTTTTGTATGGATCATTTTTTGTTTTTCATGATTTTTCGATTAAACACGGCATTTAAAGATTACACTATGCTCCCTTCATTTTTGCAAAATCTTATTTACATCGGACTACTATATCATATATCTGCCATAGGAACGATCGGTCGAAAACTAGGTTTTTGATTAAAAGCCTTTTTTTGTGTTTATCAAGATACCTTGACCAAACTCGGCCTTAACCATTTTCTCGGCATTAAAAGGTTGGGTCTGCAAGGGTATTAGATCTTCGGCATGCCGAAGATAGCACTTCTTCCTCGTTTTATATATTATTGTATATTTGCTGTTGAGTCGATTACTGACGTCTGTTTCTTCTGAAGCACGTTTAAATTGTGTGGATTTTGAAGTAATGTTTTCATGTGTTCTTCGATTATTTCCCTATCATCGGCGTCCATTATACCAAACAAAATGTGATATAAGGAACCCACAAAATTGAATGGTGAACGCTTTTTTCTAATTGGGTTTTTGGTTGTAAATAGTTCATTATTTTCTTTTTATTCCTCAATTTGTCTTTGTGTACTATTGAGTATTAAGTTGCACTGATCTTCAAACCCATGGAGTTTCTCACAAACAATCCTCCTTTTTTGTACTATGCAACATTTCAAAATAAGGTTCCATGTCGTAAAATATGACCAGATCCCACGAGGATGATACTATCTCTACCTCACCCATTGGGTCTAGATACATTGCTGATGAGCTATTCATTTTTTCTATTACCCATTTTCTTTCTTGTTTCCTTGTGTTTGATACTTGGCAGAACAGCGTGAGTATCATCATCATCATCAATCCTACCTTTGAGATTTTACATCTCTTAGAGCTTCACCTTTCCTTCTCCTTATTTTTCTGCTCATTTTCATTTTTGTCCTGTGCCTGTATACCTATAATTGAGCACACCTTGGTAACTGGTCTTGTGGTAAATCCCTCTTGTATCAATTTCCATCTGTCTAAGTTGCCTATTCTATTCTGTGTCTCTGATTTATGCTGTCTAATGTTGGTCTTCCAATTAGAAAATGGCCTGGTGTCAACTCTTCGTTGTCGTCAATGTCTTGTCCGTATGTGTACAAGGGTCGTGAGTTTAACACTGCTTTAATTTGACACAACAATGTTGATATTTCTTCGAATGTTAAATTGTTTTTCGCCTATAACCCTTTTAAGGTGATATTTTACCGACTCCGGCCTCGCAAATACCTCCGAGTGAGGTCCTGCCGGCGGGATAAAATGCCACTGGATTTTTTCAATTTCTAGTATAGGGGCAATCTCATTGTTACTTTGGATCGATTTTAGAAATTCTAGATCTAGCTTTCATAACGCCCCTACGAAATAAGTTCCATTGTCGGAGTACATGTGAGCACATATTCCGAGTCTTGCTATTAATCACCTTAGTGCTGCTAAAAATGCAGTCGATGTTAAATCACTTACTACTTCTAGGTGAATTGCTTTTGTGTCCATACATACGAATACTGCTATATACCCTTTATATGTTTTCTGTCCCCGAGTTTTTGAGCATCTAATGTTGTATGGTCCTGCATAATCTACACCAGTATTTAAGAACGGGAAGGATTCTGTTGTCCTATATTTCGGGAGATTCCCCATTATTTGTTCTACTGTTTGTTACCTGTATCTAATACATCTAACGCATTCTTTAAGGAGTTTCTTAATCCGATTATCCAGTTTTTTCTCTGGATATGATTTCTGATAAGGCTAATTCCTCCATGTAATGTTTCTTTTTGTGCTTTTCTTATTATTAGAGAAGCTATGTGCCCTTTCTTTAAAATTATTGGATGTTTGAAATCGAAATCTGCACTTGAATTTTTAAGTCTACCTCCGACTCTTAATATTCCATTTTGATCTAAAAATGGGTTTAGTCCTATTATTCTACTCTTCGTTTCATATGTAAATCTTCTATGATCCTATTTCCGACATTTAATAATATTGTGTTGACTATTATAATGTCTTCGACCATCTGTTCTTTTGGACAATTTTCTGTAGACTTTTATAGCCATTCTGGCCCTTTCCACCAAATTTGGCACTCTTTTAATTTACTTGGACGAACTCCCCTTGAGGTCACATCCGCTGGATTATCTTCTGATTTAACATGACCCCAATTTATATTTGCATTTTTTATTTCCTCAGTTCTTTTTCTTATGAACTTGTTTTTATTTGTACTATTTTTTATCCAAGCTAACGAAATTGTAGAGTCACTCCATGCATATTGTATGTATTGCCGTTGTTAGTGACTCATTTTTTCTTTTCATTAACTTTGCTAACAGATGTGCTGCGCATAATTCTAATTTCGGTATGGTTTTTCTATTTTTAATTGGGTTTACCTTACTTATTCTGGCTATTATCGTAACTAAATTATCTACTTTTGCATATACTACTGCTGCGTATGCTTTCTCTGATGCATCAGCGAAACCATGCAACTGCATTTCAAGCTTTATGCAGGTTTCTAACTATCTTGGGATTCTTATGTCTTCTAATAATGTTCATTTGCATCTTCCATGCTAAGTTTGTCATCCCAATCTATGTCTACTAACCATAATTTTTGCATGAACAATTTTCCCACACCAGTAACCGGGGCTAGCCAACCTAATGGGTCATAAATCTTTGCAAGCGTGGATAATACTTGTCTTTTATTCAAATTTGAATTCGTCTTTCAAGGGTTCCCACTGTAGTCCCAATGTTTTAATAGACATTTTCTTCAATCGGTATTACTTTATTTACCTCAGTATTTTCTACATTCTTTATAATCTCTTGTTTATTTGCAATCCATTTTCTCAAATTAAAGTCTGCTTCCGCTAGCTCCCAAGAAATTTCTTCTATTTTCTTCTGACAGTCTTGTATAGAATCTGCTCCTGACATAAGCTCATCCATATAAAAGTCATTTCTGATTGTTTCCCAATGATTTGATTTTTACAATTATTTGCTATCTCTACCCGCACTCTTGTTGCTAAGTATGGGGCTGACGCGGTACCGTATGTAACCGTGGTGAGTTTGTCGTTTTTAATCTGCTGATTTGGAGTGTCTCTCCACAGAATATACAAGTATTGTTGATCCTTTTTGTCAACATCAATCTGCCGATACATTTTTTCTGGTTTTTGCGGATGCATCGAACACTACTCACAACTTGGTTGTGAGACTAGAGTCTCTTAACACTGCTTGATGAGGTAAATAATACTTCCCCTTTTCGTTAGACTCGACCATATGTCCTAAGTCCATAAATTCTTTTAAGAAATTGCTGTAACTTTCCATCAGCTGTATATTTCTTTTGTATTTCTACTCCAAGTTTAGAAACCGTGCCATTGCTTGTGGTCTTGGGCTTTCCCCAATTCATTCTCTTCCCTAAGCGGAATGGTAACTTTATACCTTCCATCTGGTTCTTTTCTTGTTGTTTCAATAACATTTTTTTCGCAGATTTCTGCTGCTGCATCTTCCTTGTCTTCTACTTCTATCTTCCAAAATCTTTTCAAATCTTCAACCTCAATGGCTGACGCGACTATGTTTTCCTCGCCTTTGGATTTCGTGCACCCAGACACTATCCATTCGAATTCTGTGTTCTGGCCTAGAAGCCCGTTGATTTTTACTACTCCATTTTTCAAAATGGTCAGTTCCGATAGCTATATCTACTCGACCTGGTTTGTTAAACTGCGGATCAGCTAATATATAGCTTTCCCATTTAATTTTATCAATATTTATTGATTTAATTGGAGGCGCTTTCATCAGTTTTGGCAAAACAATTGCATCTACTGTAAGCGGCTCCTTTTTTGGTTCTAAAGTATCCACACATACTTTGACCTTATATTTTGATACACTAGACTCTGTAGAGGATACTCCACTTATTTTTGTGGTCGCCCTCCATATAGGTAACTTTAGTATCTGCCTCCTCAGATATGATTTTCGTTTGTGACCCACTATTAATTGGTGCTCGGAATTTTTCGTACCCCCCGTAGCTGATTTTACCCTGACAATTGCTGCCGCTAATAGCGCTTGCCTTTCAGCCACGCGTGTGTTCGCTTTTTCTCTCCTATCAAAGTGAAGCAGTGTGTGGTGGTATTTATTGCATTTTGCACATAAAATTTCACTCGT
The DNA here is from genome assembly GCA_018903485.1 of Drosophila littoralis. Lineage (NCBI taxonomy): Eukaryota > Metazoa > Arthropoda > Insecta > Diptera > Drosophilidae > Drosophila > Drosophila littoralis. Next base: position 4,024,339 of record JAEIGF010000593.1, on the reverse strand, counting down.
GCACCTCTTGGCACTTGAGTGTTGTTAAGCACTTTAAACATAATTGTGCCTTTCTTTCGGCTTCTGCCCTTTCTACTGTGCTCATGCCTCTAAATTTAAAGCATTGTAATGCACAATGCCCTGCTACTCTGCAAATTGGGCAATTTTCCGAAAAGTCCCTATTGACTTTCGGGTTTTTCTCCTCATCCTTCAATAAGCGTAGAGCATTCAACCTTTGCTCTAAGTACTCCATTACGTCGGACAATTTTTGAACTTATTTTGTTCTTTTAACATGATTTTCATAAGATTGCAACGTTTCTCTATAAAACTTGCGAATAATCATGTGTGCATAAATTACATCAACGTCTTCTGGTAGGCCCGTTTTCAATTTTATTAAATTAATTGATTCATTAATTGAATCAATAAATGCTTTAATGTGCTTTGCTGAATCATTGTTCAGTACTGGCAACTCTATAAGCCTATTTAATTGCTCAGAAAATATTTTCCTTTTGTTTTCATAACGCTTGGTTAACAATTCCCAAGTCGCATTAAAATTTTCTGCGGAGCCTATTAGCAAATGCGACACCATGCATCTTGATTCTTCGTTTAATGCCGTTTTTAAATAGTTAAATTTAAATTTGAGCTGGACTCAATTCCTCTCTTGATTGAACCTTTTTTTTTTTTTTTTTTTTCTTTTATTAGCTAATTTGTTGATACTATGCTTGAGCATCTTAACCTAGCTTTACAATAATGGATTGAACATTACATTACATTACATATTAAGTTTTAGATTATTGTTTGGTTTATGTTTTCCTTATCTAAGTACCCGGTTTGGGAGGTCGAAGGGGTGGATCCTGCGAAGTCTCAGTCGCTTTCTTCTGCAAAGCCTTCTTGCCAATATATTGGGGTGGACAGAAAGACGGGCCATGTAGCTAGTGGACTGCGGTCGTAAGAGGTACCAGGGGGCCCCAGTACTTAGTCTCAGCACCTTGGATTGGAAGACACTTATTTTGTAATGGTCGATGAGACCAACCAATAAAATAAACACAGTTCCACCACGTCTCGTTTACGACAAAAATGTCGCCTGTGTTGTAACAGACAAAAGCTTGCGTTTGTAATGTACCAACTGAAGCTTTTGCTAATGTGCCTGAAGAAAGTCGAGCTTTTGTAAGCTTGCACCGCTCATATATCTCCACATGTGAGCTTTATAAGATCACCCCTAACTTCGTTGTCTCCACTTGTCATCCGGGAGCATGAGCTTTTTCTTCAGAAGCCTATAAAAACCCGCGGATATTAGCAGAAGGCCTTTTTCTAATATAATCCCCCAAGGTTACATATTGGTCGTGGTTACCTATAAAGCCGAGAAAAACAAAATTATTTTTGGGTACGAAAAACAGCGTAAAATCGTTGTCGCAATCTCAGGTGAACCAAGACGCTCACGTGTGACGGACAACCAAAACCCTAATCTAAGGGCATCTCATCTTTGCTTCACTTTTAGCAGCTTCTTATAAAGCTGAGAGGACGGAAAAGAGGAGAAGGTATGCGCACATGATAATATTTTTTCAGACCGTGAAAAATAATATAGTGCTAGTGCTCCATAAGATAACGAAGAAAAAAAAATGTGCTGCCCCAGCCAACCAGCATAATTCTGGGTTATGGGCTAATATTCTGGCCACCAGAGTTCCATTTCTTGAAGCACGTCTGCAGTGCCGATTGGAGCAGCCGACGGGTCTAGGAGACATTGAAGCTAATGGCGATCTCATCAACCCCATCCGGATCCCCATCACCAACCTAGTGCAAAATAGAACGCCAACAAAACTACCGACTTAAATAAACAAAAAAAAAAAAGCGCTTGGAAAATGCTTGCAAGCGAAAGAGCTTTCGACCACGCTTTTTGTTTGTGATTTAATTATGCATTTAGATATACATATTATAATTAGGTAACATTATAACAAAACAGCTGATCAGTAACAATTAATCGTGCATATGCTCAGAATGAGCTTTTCACGCTTCGAGCCCTTGCATAACTCGAAAGTTTAAAGCGGAGGAACTTTGCATCAACTGCTGATTTGCTTTGTGACAGTAATCAATAAAAGTATGAGCCCACTAGTATGTTTTTTTAAATTAAAAAAAAACCAAAAATTTTTTTTTAATGATTTTGTTAGGACTTTAATAACGATGCTCGTTCCATATATAAATACGTACCCCGACTAACGTCATACAGCATCGATTCGTTTTTTTTTTAATTATACAACTGGCACGATATGAGGAAAGATCGTAGTTTTTCTTGCTGGCTTGAAAAAAAAAACAAACAACCAGTGAAATGCAGTATCTATATTTCGTTAATCAATAAATGATTATGCAAACTTAGTTCGGTTGCAAATCTCGTTTAGTTAGAATATAACGACCCAAAATAATTTTTGTTTTACCAAGAATGTTAAAATTTCATCGAAATAAGCGAAATAAATGCAGCCTATATATTGTTGCAAGGCACAATGAACGCTTAAGTTTTCATTAATGGGAGGCATAGTGACCTAATGTTCTAGATTAGTTTACACTAGGGAATCTCTCGAAAACTGGCATAAGAGATTCATAGCGTAAGTTAGATTTTGGTTTCCTTTTGTCCACTTTTGGTATGTTAAAAATGGAAGTTTAGCTTCCTCAATTTAGTTTCAGCAGGGACTCTATAATAATTATGTTTATGTAACGATGGCCTTCGGACACAGCCACCCCACCCCAAACCCGGAAGAGCTAGGGTATCAAAGGGTCCCGACCTCCGCTGTGCGCCTAAGGTCTACAGGAAAGTCAGCAGTAAAGATTGGTGGGGATATGTACGACCATTCGCATTCCGACTTTACCGCGAGACCACCCCTTTCCATGTGGACCCTCTAACGAAGGTTTCTTCTGAAGTCTTCTGGAGGATCGACACAACAAAACGTTAAGTAACAATTTGTACATTACACCTTTTATACTTTTTTTCTTTATTTTTATACCCTGAACCCATTGAAAATGGGTAAAAAGGGTATATTGTATTTGTGCAAAATGCAAATGTATGTAACAGGCAGAAGGAAGCATCTCCGACCCCATAAAGTATATATATTCTTGATCAGCATCAATAGCCGAGTCGGTCTAGCCATGTCCGTCTGTCTGTCTGTCCGTCCGTCCGTCCGTCCGTCCGTCCGTCCGTCCCACCGTCCATCCGTCCGTCCGTCCGTATGTATGAACGAAAGGATCTCAGAACCTATAAAAGCTAGAGATTTTAGATATATGTGCTCCTTGTGCCTGCGCAGATCGAGTTTGTTTCAGATAATCGATATCTTACTCCGTTTCCAAGCAATCGATAAAAATCTATATCGACATCCTGTTTTTTGAGCAAATTGGGTAAATAATAAGAGCTAGAGTCACCAAACATGATATGTTGCTTCTAGAATATTATATATATGTCAAGTATCTTTCATTTTATACCTATCGCCACCTCCCCGCTACCACCCCAGAGTTATAAATCAAGTTAATAACCCTACTTGTATACGATAAGATATACTGTAGAAAATTTTATTAAGATCGGTTTTTGATTTGTTTTTCGGTATTTTGCGCACTACTGCGCACGTGTTTGCGACGCAATTTTCAAGAATTTCTATATACATGAACAGTGTGCACTATACATTGCACACACACACACACATTCATGCGCGTCTGCTTCGAATTCTGTCTTCACTGCGATAGTCTTCTGTGTTGCTATTTTAATTGATTTATTTCTCATTAATACTCAATTATTAGTGTGGATGTTGAGTAGAGGCAGTGGCGAGTGGTGCGGTCTGTCGCGAGTTCGAGCCCTACCGAGGAAAGTAAATATGCGGTCAGTTGCGAGTTCATCAAACCCTGCCAATGGAACTTTATTTATTTTTTTCTTTCCTTCATTAATTCAAACGAGCTCCATTTGGTGTTGAAATAAGAGGGTTCAGGGTATTCCCTAGTCGGGAGCTCCCGACTAGAACCTCTTACTTGTTTTACTTTTGTTCCATCTAATAGTTTTTAGTTTTTTCGTAAGCTATGATATACTGTTTTTATATGTTTGCTCCAAGTAAGCCTGCGATCAATGTGGACTCCAAGGTAGCGGTGGCCGTCTTTGTGTTCAAGGAGTTCGCCTTGGAGGAACACTCCTGGCGACTTATCTTGATTGAACCAACTCTGTAAACAACTCGGCAAAGGGATCCCACCTTTTGGATTCCCCATAGAAGGTGGGTATCTGCATTTTCGGGAGCATTGGTAGATCCTCTGTTTTGACATGGCAACCTTCTATTTTTGGCTGACAATTGTCCTGTATCTGTTCTGCTAGTTCTTCTTTCGTGTTCTGTACGTCGAATCCTAGCGTTCTAATTTCCCTGTCGAAAGTAATATTGCTTTCAAACTCTTTTCATAAAAACAATATTTCTTTCTCTATTTCACTCCAAAGATATTCTATCTTTGTTTTTCTCAACCTAAACATTTTACTATTGTTATCCCTAATGTCTGCCTGCGTTACCTTTAAAAATTGTGTCAACTCATCTACCTGCCTGTCGAACTCGTTGGCTCTTCTCTCCATTGCCTCTGATTTAGCCCTATCTTGGCGAACTGGTTTCGCCCTCTCTTCTGGTACTTTGCTGTTTAGGCTAACTGACAGTTTATCTTTAATTTTGCCTACCACTGTCATTATTACGTCGTATTGTTTCTTGTTAAAGTAGTCATGATCGACTACTCCAAGTTTACACAATACGTTGTTGTTTACCTGAAACTGCCTTTGCAGTTCTACTACCTCTTCTAACTCGCCCCCTAGACCACCCTCTATTTCCCTAATTCTTTCCACTAATTGTGACTGCTTCGTCAACAATTCTATGGTTCTATCTGACATTATTTTTTATTTATTATCATTTTTTCCTTAATAGACAAATTATTTTTATAATAAACAAATTATTTCTTTTTACATAAAATTCTTTTCTTTTAATTTTAATATTTCTCTAAGTGGACTGTATAAAAAAAAAAAAATTAATTGAGTAAAATCTAGTAAATATTTTCATTATATATATAGTGACATATTCACAACAGAATTTTGAATGTCTTAAGTCTTAATGAAGTCTTAATGCAGATATTCAACATGATAAACCGGTACAGATTCACTCTCGTGAAATAAAGTTTTTTATATCCAAACTTATAACTACGTTATTGGCGCAGCCGGTAGGATAGCGTAACATTTTGTGAAACGAAATAATTTAAAGTTCGTGAGTGATACGATCAATTAAGGAGAGGCTTATCCATACAACTGGTGTCTTCTCTGATTAACGAGTGTAATTGTGCACAGTATTACAATTAAATCGAACATATTTCAATTCCGAAATTCGCTATCCGCAAAAGAACTTAACGTGTCTAAACAATTCAAGCAACGTATAAATCCAATTCGGTCGTTTTAACACAGTGAATTTTGTGACACATAAACTAAAAACCCAAAATTTAATCAAAAACGGAGCAACCAGAAGGTTCTCATGCTGCTGCACTTCCAGCAATTAATAAATTAAACGACCAGAATTAAAACCAATTGCTTCAACAAATACGGAACGTGCCAGCCTTTGAGGGAGATCCTATAACCCTGGGTCCATTCATCAGAAGGATGGATTTCCTGCTTCAACTGTACTCTACTCACAATGAACGACAACAATGCATCATATTCGGAGCGATCGAGCTGCAGATATCCGGAGATGCCCAGAAGGTACCAAGAATGCTGCAAATCAACAACGGGCAACAACTCAGGGAGGCGTTAATCTACGAATACAAGACGCAAAAACCCGTGGAAGAACTACTTCAAAGGTTATATAACACCAATTATCAAGGTAATTTACGAAAGCTTGTAGTGAGGTAGAGGCTAAGATAATAATTATAACGGAAAAATTAGAATTAGAAGGGAATTTAGATAATTCCAGATTGTAAACAAACGCTATGAATAATACTGTAAAAAATTGAATACATAAAAAACTACCAGATAGACTCTTTATGTCACTCGCAAGATACGACATATCCACTATTTTAAAATTAAAACAAGTAGCACAAATAGAGGGCTACTATGAAGAAAATTATAATAATAATAATAATAAAAATCAAAATACTAACAATGCTATAAATATTACATGAAACAATAAACCTCAATTTACCCCAAATTACATGACTAACAATAATCAAAGTCCCAATTTTTCACAACACCCTCAGAACAACCGAGCCTATTTTAACCAAAATAAGCAACTAGTTCAAGAATTCAAACAGAATTAACAACGAGCACAAATAAATAACCCCATATCAAAATATATCTCCAGGTAGATATATACCAAATCAATCGTACAAGCGCATACGAGAAAATACTAGTGGTTCCCTAAAAGTGCAGGTTGATGAAAATTATCAACAATCAGACAACTATCAGGGTAATTACGTACAAGAAGAGTAGGGTTGTCAGCACAACCAATACGAGGAGATTCAAAATAACGAAATAAAAGACGAACATTTTCCAATTGGAGCCTCGGGACAAGCAAGTACATAGAAATAACATTTAATAACAGACGCTACAGATGTATCATTGTCACTGGGTCGTCAATAAATATGATGAGGGAAAATTTTCTCAATATACCAGTTTATACAAGACCTACTTCGATTAGAACTATGGCAGGGGTATCAAAACTAAATCATAATTATCCACTGCACCTAATAAACTCTTTAGGCAAGACCAGATATTTGACATACACGATTTTTCACCTGGTTATGACATGCTTTTAGGCAGAAATTTATTAAAGGCAAACAACGCCATTATTAACTACAGTCATGACAGTATAATAATTAGCGAGAGATCGTCCAAGCATAAGATATTAGTTTGGGATCCAAATGCAGAAAAAAAACTTTGAAGAATATTTAAGCCAAAGTTATACACAAGAAGTTAATACGCAATAAGTAATGAAATAACATCGGGACAAGATTACCGAGTTGATCATCAAAATGATGAAGAAAAAACAAAACTTTTAAAATTATTGAAAAATTTCAGTGATATTCAATATCGAGAAGGTGACAATTTGACTTTCACGAGCATTGTTAAGCACGAAAGCACACATCATGTAAATCCAATTTACAGGAAACCATACGGTTACCCTTTCGCTTTTGAACAAGAAGTCGAAAAGCAAATTAAAGATATGCTAACACAAGGAATTATTCGGCATAGCCAGTCGCCTACCCTTATGGATAGTACCAAAAAAGGCAGACGCCTCAGGAATAGCAAAATTTAGTTGTCGATTACAGAGGATTGAACGACATAACAATTAATGATAAATTTCTCATTCCAAACATGAACGAGATTTTGGGAAAATTAGGAAGATGCTCATATTTTACAAAAATAGATTTAGCAAAAGGTTTCCATCAAAATGAAATGGATCAGAAATCAATTAATAAAACAGCGTTTTATACCAAATACGGACATTACGAGTATACTCGAATGCCATTTGGACTTAAAAATGCACAAGCAACATTTCAAAGGTGCATGAATCATGTTCTTCGTGATTTAATTAACAAGCATTGTCTTGTTTATTTGGACGAAATTGTTGTCTTCTTCACGTCACTTGAACATTTAAATTCAATAAATAAAGTTTTTGAAAAAATAAGACAGGCAAATTTGAAACTTCAATTAGATAATGCGAATTTCTAAAAAACGAAACCGAATTTTTAGGCCACATTATAAGTCTAGAAGGCATACGGCCCAATAAACTAAAAGTAACGGCAATACAAGAATTTACTTGCAAAAAACATCAAAGGAAATTAGATCATTTCTAAGTTTATGTGGTTATTATCGGAAATTTATTCCAGATTTTGCAAAAATTGCAAAACCGATGACTCTTTACTTAAAGAAAGCAGCAAAAATTGATATTACAAATGATGAATTATGAACGACCCAATAAAAACATAACCAGATTTTAATAAGAAGTTTCAGGTAACAACCGATGCAAGTAATTTTGCAATAGGAGCTGTGTTGTACCAAGCCAATTAGTTTCTCAAGTAGAACGCTAAACGAGCACGAACAAAATTACAGTGCAATAGAAAAAATTCTTTTAGCAATAGTGTGGGCAGTAAAATACTTTCGCACATATTTATATGGCAGACCATTTCACATTTTAAGCGATCACAAGCCACTTACTTGGCTGAACAACATTAAGGAACCCAACATGAAATTACAAAGTTGGCGTATCAAACTTAGTGAATATAATTTCTCAATCAAATATTAAGAAGGAAAATTAAGCCACGCATCAAAATTGAAGAAAATATGCTAGGCGAACAATATATTAATACACAAGCTACAGCACATAGCGCTGAAGAAGATAACGAATACTTAATACATTTAACAGAATAACCATTGAATTACTTTAGAAGACAAATAGCAATGATTAGAAGTGATACCGAAAAGGTAGAAGTTAAGCCATACTTAAAAAAATTAAGGATAAAAATCGAATATATAAACCTAAATTTAAAAATATTTGTTGGCTGGCTCGAGGTCCGTGTTTGTAAAAACAAACAATGAAAACAAGTTTATTTACTATTTGCTTCCGATATATTTCGGTTGCACATCGGCAAACCGTCTTCAGGGCACTAACACCAAGATACAAAAAACAATTAACAATTATAATACAATAAATTAAACATTATTTCGATCATTTTACATACATTATTTTACACGTCTGCGCTTTTTGACGTGGAGATTGTTACTGAGGCTGTTTGGCTGTTTAAGAGGTGTCTGTACAAGTGAGCGCAATTTTCTGTGTCTGTCTTGTAGTTTAGTCGTTTGTCGGTTGGTGTGTTAATTATGTGTAGCATTTCCAATGTGTGTCGCTTGTTGTAGTGTTGTTCTTGTTGTAAGATTGTTGTTTCATCAAAATTTGGTATGTGGTTGCTTTTCATACAATGGGTCATAAGTGCTGTTTTCTGTATATTATTTTGATGTCTTAATTTGAAGTCCGATTTATGTTGACTAATCCTTGTTTTTAGCTTCGATTTTGTTGTACCTATGTAGACACTATTGCACTTGTTGTTGTTTTCCCCGCCACATGGTATTTGGTAAACGACGTTGCTTTTGTCGATCATCGGGATTTTGGACTTTATCTTGTTGAAGAATTTTTGTAATGTATTCGTCGGTTTGTGTGCTACTTTTATATCTTGTTTGTTATAACAGTCTGAGTTTGCGAGCCGTTCTATTCTATATATTCGTGGTACATATATTAGTGATTTGTATATTTTATCAGGTTCTGTTGGCTTTTTTGTTTCAATTTGTCGTCTTTTTAATAATGTTTTGATTATATTTGGTGGGAAGTCATTTTTGGTCAGAAGTTTTTTAATTTCATGTTCAATTTCTTTGTGGTATATTGTGTCCGATATGTTAATAATTCTATTCATACAGCATAGTGCTGTATTGATTATCATACTCTTTGGGTGGTTTGAATTGAAGTTGAGTATTCGTCCGGAGGCTATGGGTTTCCTATACCACTTTATTTTGAGTGTGTTGTCCATTCTGCTTACAATAGAGTCTAGAAATGGTAATTTCCCGTCCTTTTCTAATTCCATGGTAAATTTGATCTGTTTGTGGAAGGAATTCAATTCTTTTAGAATTTTCTCCACTTCTCTTTTGTTAGTTATGGTAAAAAGGTCATCTACATATTTGGTCAAGAGTCTTGGTTTTATTTTTAATTTATCTGTAATCTTGTCCAACAGTTCCTCCATTAATATATCTGCGATTACTGGGGAGGCCGGTGATCCCATTGGCATTCCTTTTAGTTGTGTGTATATTTTGTCTTCGTATTTGAAATATCTGTTTTCTTGAATGCAAAATCTAACTATGTCCATAAATAGTTGTTTTGGTATGCTCGTATGCTCTTCTAATTTGGTTCATTTTTGTATTATTGTGTCAAGTGCTAATTCTATTGGTATGCTGGGAAATAAGGATACTACGTCAAATGATACTAATGTTTCTTCTTCTCTAATATGGGAGTTGTTAACTCTGTCTTTAAAATCTACCGCGTTCTTGATGTTGTACCTAGAGTCCATTGTCAGATTTTTTAATATTTGTATTATGTATTTGCACAGCCCGTAAGATGGAGATCCGATGGAAGAACATATTGGTCTCAGTGGCGTTCCTTCCTTGTGTATTTTTGGTAGTCCATATATCCTCGGAGCTACCGCTGTTGTTGTAGTCATCTTATTTCTTTCGTCCTTTGAAATAAGACCCATCCTGAATAATTGTGCCACGAAGTTGTTATTCTTTGTCTGTAGTCTTGATGTCGGACCAGTCTCAGTGTTCTATACGCGCATAAGTCGTCTAAAATATTTGTCATTTTATTTTTATAATCATCCTCATCCATTGCTACGGTTTTGTTGCCTTTATCAGACGATAGAATTTTAATATTTATATTTTCTTTCAATAATTTTCGTGTCTGTTCCACTGTGTCCAGTATTGATCGATCCCTAGTGTTTTGGTTGTTCTTGGTTTTATGCTCTTTGACTAACAAAGAGAATTTTGTGCGCGCAGACTCTTGTGTTTCCTTTTTTTTATGGTTTGTACTAGTTCCTCACCGTCTGCGATGTATTTCAAGAGAGGAAAATCTCTTTTGCTGATTGGGAGAGCGAACTTCGGCCCTTTTGCGAGTAAAGCTTCTATGTTTGGCGGGAATTCTATTTTTGTTTTGTTTACGAACCACTCTCTTTGAGTGTTGTTGTCCGCTAAGGCTAGGTTCCGTTGATCTCGTAACTTATCGTGTTTCGTTTCTTGTCTTTCCTTAAGTGTTGTTGTTATTTTGTTTTCTATATTTCTCTCGCTCTCAAAAAACGCTTTTGCGTCATCTGTGGTCATTAGTTGTTCTATGTTTGTTTTTGCTTTTTCCATATGTTTTGTTTGTTCTTGTAATAGGTTGTGTTTGTGTTTTATAAGTAAGTTCAATATTTTGGTATGGTAAAAATGTGTGTGTCTAGTCAATGCTCTTGTTATGTCAGGGTGGGTTTTATTGTCAGTGGTCAGTATGGTCAAATGCTGTGTCAAGTTTTTGATGAAGTTAGGTATTAAATTTGATTTTCTACATTTTAACAAAAATTTTAAACTAGATTTAAGTTTAGTTAATTTTACCAGTGTTAGTCTTTTGGAATCCTTGTATTTAGTTTTTATTTTTGCGTAGCTCATGTTGGCTGCTATGCATACGGCGTGCCTTCCGTTGATATTTATTGATGGCTCTGGCGACCTTTCCATATTTAAAAATATTTGTTGGCTGGCTCGAGGTCCGTGTTTGTAAAAACAAACAATGAAATACATCGCAGACGGTGAGGAACTAGTACAAACCATAAAATAAAAGGAAACACAAGAGTCGGCGCGCACAAAATTCTCTTTGTTAGTCAAAGAGCATAAAACCAAGAACAACCAAAACACTAGGGATCGATCAATACTGGACACAGTGGAACAGACATGAAAATTATTGAAAGAAAATATAAATATTAAAATTCTATCGTCTGATAAAGGCAACAAAACCGTAGCAATGGATGAGGATGATTATAAAAATAAAATGACAAATATTTTAGACGACTTATGCGCGTATAGAACACTGAGACTGGTCCGACATCAAGACTACAGACAAAGAATAACAACTTCGTGGCACAATTATTCAGGATGGGTCTTATTTCAAAGGACGAAAGAAATAAGATGACTACAACAACAGCGGTAGCTCCGAGGATATATGGACTACCAAAAATACACAAGGAAGGAACGCCACTGAGACCAATATGTTCTTCCATCGGATCTCCATCTTACGGGCTGTGCAAATACATAATACAAATATTAAAAAATCTGACAATGGACTCTAGGTACAACATCAAGAACGCGGTAGATTTTAAAGACAGAGTTAACAACTCCCATATTAGAGAAGAAGAAACATTAGTATCATTTGACGTAGTATCCTTATTTCCCAGCATACCAATAGAATTAGCACTTGACACAATAATACAAAAATGAACCAAATTAGAAGAGCATACGAGCATACCAAAACAACTATTTATGGACATAGTTAGATTTTGCATTCAAGAAAACAGATATTTCAAATACGAAGACAAAATATACACACAACTAAAAGGAATGCCAATGGGATCACCGGCCTCCCCAGTAATCGCAGATATATTAATGGAGGAACTGTTGGACAAGATTACAGATAAATTAAAAATAAAACCAAGACTTTTGACCAAATATGTAGATGACCTTTTTACCATAACTAACAAAAGAGAAGTGGGGAAAATTCTAAAAGAATTGAATTCCTTCCACAAACAGATCAAATTTACCATGGAATTAGAAAAGGACGGGAAATTACCATTTCTAGACTCTATTGTAAGCAGAATGGACAACACACTCAAAATAAAGTGGTATAGGAAACCCATAGCCTCCGGACGAATACTCAACTTCAATTCAAACCACCCAAAGAGTATGATAATCAATACAGCACTAGGCTGTATGAATAGAATTATTAACATATCGGACACAATATACCACAAAGAAATTGAACATGAAATTAAAAAACTTCTGACCAAAAATGACTTCCCACCAAATATAATCAAAACATTATTAAAAAGACGACAAATTGAAACAAAAAAGCCAACAGAACCTGATAAAATATACAAATCACTAATATATGTACCACGAATATATAGAATAGAACGGCTCGCAAACTCAGACTGTTATAACAAACAAGATATAAAAGTAGCACACAAACCGACGAATACATTACAAAAATTCTTCAACAAGATAAAGTCCAAAATCCCGATGATCGACAAAAGCAACGTCGTTTACCAAATACCATGTGGCGGGGAAAACAACAACAAGTGCAATAGTGTCTACATAGGTACAACAAAATCGAAGCTAAAAACAAGGATTAGTCAACATAAATCGGACTTCAAATTAAGACATCAAAATAATATACAGAAAACAGCACTTATGACCCATTGTATGAAAAGCAACCACATACCAAATTTTGATGAAACAACAATCTTACAACAAGAACAACACTACAACAAGCGACACACATTGGAAATGCTACACATAATTAACACACCAACCGACAAACGACTAAACTACAAGACAGACACAGAAAATTGCGCTCACTTGTACAGACACCTCTTAAACAGCCAAACAGCCTCAGTAACAATCTCCACGTCAAAAAGCGCAGACGTGTAAAATAATGTATGTAAAATGATCGAAATAATGTTTAATTTATTGTATTATAATTGTTAATTGTTTTTTGTATCTTGGTGTTAGTGCCCTGAAGACGGTTTGCCGATGTGCAACCGAAATATATCGGAAGCAAATAGTAAATAAACTTGTTTTCATTGTTTGTTTTTACAAACACGGACCTCGAGCCAGCCAACAAATATTTTTAAATATGGAAAGGGGCCATCAATATAAACCTAAATATTGAAAATGCTAAACAGATATTGATAAAACATGTTTGCAACAATTCAAGCGTGTTATACATTCCATACGACTCAGATTTTGAAATAGTACAACAAGCATTTGAAGAAATTATGAACCCTAAAACAACTCGAATATTACGAACCGATATTAAACTGAAAGACATTAAGAGCTATGCAAAATTTAAAGAAATAATAATTAGAAACCACAAGAAACTTTTACATCCAGGTATCGAAAAGATGGTCAGAATTTTTAAAGAAATATACTATTACCCCGACTACCAAAATTTAATCCATAACATAATTAACGAATGTGAAGTTTGCAATCTAGCTCAGATTGATCACAGGAACACATCTTATAAATTTCAAATTACACCAGAAGTAGAAAACTGTAGAGAAACTTACGTAGTACACATTTATTCAATAAAAAACCACAGCTATTTAACATGTATTGATTTATATTCCAAATTTGCACATGTAGTTGAGCTTAACGGCAAGGATTGGATGGCAGTCAAAAGAGGACTCGTTCAAATATTAAACAATATGGGAAAACCTACAATTCTGAAGACAGATAGGGACAACTCTAAAGACAGACAGGACAAAAAATGACTAAATAAGGAAAGAGTTGAAATTCAAATAACAACAAGTAAAATGGTGTAGCGGGTGTAGAAAGACTACATGAGACAATTAATGAAAAAACGCGTATAATAACTACTGACGATGACGAAGCAAATAGACTCATGAAAGTTGAGGTAATTTTATACAATTATAATCATAAGCTAAAACATAACTCTACTGGTAGAACTCCAGCTGACATTTTCATTTATTCAGGAACACCTAATTATAATACCCAGAATATAAAAGAGACAAGAATAAATAATCTTAATAAAAACCGAAAGGATTTTGAAACAAATACTAAGTTTAGGAAAGCACCCATAATTCACTGTAAATTACAAAACCCTTACAAACCCACTGGGAAAATAAAACAAATTGACGAAGATCATTTTGAAGAGGTCAGAGGTCGAAAAATTAAACATTATAAAACAAATTATCAAAAACAAAAAAAGTTAAATAAGAGCAAATATTTACTGGAGGACGAAATTCCAAAACAGGACCTAAACTTTCATTTTTCTGGCACTAATGAAGTCAACCCTATTACCAGGAAGTAATAACCAGTTCAGCTTTGACGCATCACATGAACCGAACAGACGTGTTTTTTTTGTGCTCTCCGTTTTGTTTTGATTTTAATAAAACACAGGCGTTTTAATATTTATATTTAAAATATTTTCATCATTCTGTTTGCCTTCTCGGTTTATTTTTTATTCTATCGCGCGTGCATGCTTGTGGCCTGTGCATTTTTATACCCTGAACCCATTAAAAATGGGTAAAAAAGGCATATTGTATTTGTGCAAAATGTCAATGTATGTAACAGGCAGAAGCAGAGGTCGCAAATAACAGTCAACACTTATTTTCAATGCGATCTGCACACAAAAAAACCGAAAAAAACGAAGCAGATTCGGTTTCGCTTCCATATAACACTTTTTTTCGTTGCGCTTGTGTACTCTGTTCGTGCTTTTGCTTGAGCAATGCACACTGTTCTGTCTAACAGTAACATCTAAACAGAACACATTCGGCCGATCGCACAGAAAATATGTAAGTGTCTGTCGAAGAGCAAAACGAAAAAAGTGGAAGCGAAAAGTGTCTTTTCTTGTTGTTGTCGTGAGACGATATCAATGAAAGCTAGAGCGAGAGGGAGAGAGAAAAATTTAATATCTGCTTTGCATACAATTTAGTTTGAAAAAAACAAGAAGAAACAAGTAAGAGGTTCTAGTCGGGAGTTTCCGACTAGGGGATACCCTGAACCCTCATATTCCAACACCAAATGCAGCGCGCGCTTATAGATAGAGAGTAGCGGGGAGGTGGCGATAGGTATAAAATGAAAGATAATCGATATATATATATACTTTTCTAGAAGCTACATGTCAAGTTTGGTGACTCTTATTATTTATTATATTATATATATATATTATTTACCAAAATTGCTTAAAAATCGGGATTTCGATACATTTTTATCGATTACTTGGAAACGGGGCAAGTTATCGTTTATCGGAAACAAACTCGATCTGCGCAGGCACTAGGAGCACCTACATCTAAAATTCAAGTCTCTAGCTCTTATAGGTTCTGAGATCCTTGCGTTCATACATACGGACGGACGGACGGACGGACGGACGGGCGGACGGACAGACAGACGGACATGGCTAGATCGACTCGGCTATTAATGCTGATCAAGAATATATATACTTTATGGGGTCGGAGATGCTTCCTTCTGCCTGTTACATACATTTGGACTTTGCACAAAAACATAATACCCCTTTTACCCATTTTTAATGAGTTCAGGGTATAAAAAAAACATCAAAAACATGCTTACCCACAAAAGACACTTTGGAAGTTTTTTTTTCTGTTCAGTGGTCGTGGAAGAACATGTGCGAAAAAAAAACGAACGAAAAGTGTTTTTGCTCGGACCCAGTGTCTCTTGCGTAGAAACCTAGATGCAGATGTTCTCTTTTGCCGTTATTGATTTTGTCGGAAATAAACCGGTTTTTTGCAGACAACCAGAAAGTGAAGATCGAAATTTGCGACCTCTGCCGCAGAAGGAAGCATCTCCGACCCCATAAAGTATATACATATGTACATATGTATATTCTCGATCAGCATCAATAGCCGAGTCGATCTAGCCATGTCCGTCTGTCTGTCCGTCCGTCCGTCCGTCCGTCTGTCCGTATGTATGAACGCAAGGATATCAGAACCTATAAGAGCTAGAGATTTGAAATTTTACTTGTAGGTCCTCCTATTTCCTACGTAGATCGAGTTTGTTTCCGATAATCGACGATAATGACGATCCGTACACGACAAAATACTTTATATATCTTTGGAACGACCTCTTCTAGAGTATACTTCATGTATCTGGTCACCACAATATGCTATCCATCAGGACAGAATTGAATCCGTCCAGAAACAATTCTTGTTGTTTGCCCTTCGTGGTTTAAATTAAGACCCTCGTGTGCGGTTACCGTCATA
Source organism: Drosophila littoralis (assembly GCA_018903485.1). Classification (NCBI taxonomy): domain Eukaryota; kingdom Metazoa; phylum Arthropoda; class Insecta; order Diptera; family Drosophilidae; genus Drosophila; species Drosophila littoralis. The sequence goes on along the minus strand of JAEIGF010000593.1, from coordinate 4,007,800 downwards.
ATCCAGCAGACTTCTGATGATTAACCTTCCTTCTTTGATTAATTGAGAACCATGCTGGGTGTAATATTTATTCATAAATTAATTACTGGTGAAATCGACTCGTCGGTGTTGAATAGCCAATTAAATTTCTCTATCCCTTCTAGACTAACACGTAATTTTTGTACCCCTATTACTTCAATTTTGCTCAACTAATTATGCTTTGCATGATCCGTTCAGGGTGCTCTGTGATGACCATAACAAGCATTGCAGAGCGTTCTGCTCGGAGTCTTGTATTCGTCGTATAAAGTCTTCTATTCTAAACTATTTAGCAAGTAAATAGTCTTATTTTTATTTGTAATTGTATCTGTACACATACTCGTAGTTTGTACTGTTTTTTTTATTTTTTATTATTGTCTTTTATATTTACTTTGCATTTCGTGTCGTACGTTACACGACTTCGCTCCTCGTTCGGTTGGGCGGGTGGTGGGATGCAGTACGTTGCATCGGGATTCGCGTTAACAATAAAAAAAAAAACCTATTAATCAAATAATGGATACTTACTCTTTAAAATAGGCATGATAGACATACCAGATAATTACAAGCACCATTGTCTCACAATAAATTCAAAGACAGAAGACACATATGACAAGCTAATGTTACAGACAAACAAATACAAATTCAATATTTAACAGATAAATTGCAAAGAGAAATAAACGGTATCCGAATAGTAAAAAAAAGTAACAGAGGATCACTTAATTTCGTAGTAACAACATACAAATACTTATTTGGTACTGATAACAATGATAAAGATGAACTAGAAGAAAAAATTAATTCAATAGCTCAAAACAGTATTCAAATAAACGAACCCAACCATGTAATTGAAGCGGTTAACTTAGATATAGAAATAGTAAACAAAGAAAGAGAAGAAACAGAAGAATCTAAACTACTGGAACTACTATCATTATACCCTAAACCCTTTAAAAATGGGTAAAAGGGGTATAATGTTTTTTGTGCAAAATGCAACTGAATGTAACAGGCAGAACGAAGCATTTCCGACCCCATAAAGTATGTATGTTCTTAATCAGCATCAATAGCCGAATCGATCTAGCCATGTCCGTCTGTCTGTCCGTCCGTCTGTCCGTATGTATGAACGCAAGGATCTCAGAACCTATAAGAGCTAGAGACTTGAAATTTTAGATGTAGGTGCTTCCAGTGCCTGCGCATATAATCGATAACTTACTCCGTTTCCAAGTAATCGATAAAAATCTATATCGACATCCTGTTTTTTGAGCAAATTGGGTAAATAATAAGATCTAGAGTCACCAAACATGATATGTTGCTTCTAGAATATTATATATATGTCAAGTATCTTTCATTTTATACCTATCGCCACCTCCCCGCTACCACCTCAAAGAGGGTTCAGGGTACTCCCTAGTCGGGAGCTCCCGACTAGAACCTCTTACTTGTTCAACTTGCAACAATTTACCGAATATACGACTTAGAAACGGGGTCTTGGCACAAGAATTTCCCCAATGGTCGCCAAGATGTTGGGCTGCTCGTCGGGCTGCTCGTCTTTTCCTCTTTGCCGTTAGTACTGCACTGCTCAAAAAATTTTGTTTCGTCGTGTCAAATGCTCGATACAAAAAAATTTTGTTGGGGTTCGGCGTGCCAATAAGACGGCACTGCTCGAAGGACCAAATGAACCAGAGTGTTCAACGTTTGAGTACTTGTAAGATACTGATGTATTCTTACGATTCCTAGGTCTTATATCTCAATGAATTATTGGCAGCAGCGGTCATAAACTATTGTGTTTTATTGGGGTCTAATTAACTAACATGATATTTCTTAACGTAGGTCACGTTCAAAATCTTAGGCGCCCACATGTGCGCTATCTATTTTTATGTTGCTGGTTGCAGTTACAATATGGTGTGAGATATATTTTTACCGAGGGTCAAAGTGAGTCTCGGTGTCAAGTGTTCCTGTGTAAACACTAGGAGGACCTCTGTTAAAAATTTGAAAAATTCAGTCTCTAGTTCTTATAGGCTCTGAGATCCTTGCGTTCATACATACGGAAGGACGGACAGATAGACGGACATGTCCAGATCGACTCGGGTATTGATGCTGATCAATAATATATATATTTATGGGGTCGGAGATGCTTTTTTCTGTCTGTTATATACCTTTGCACAAATACTTTATAACCTTTTTACTCATTTTTAATGGGTTCAGGGTATAAAAAAAAAAATGCGTACACTAAACAACCACCCATAAGATTTTTGTTTTAAGTCCATTATATTAGATACACCCTAAATAAGAATTAACTGTAACGGGCTTACAGTAATGGCCAGGAATATGAAGTACACGTTAAATAAATTACAATATAATATGACTATTTCGTAATTTTAATTAGTGTATCTAATGTATTTCCTTATAATTATTTCTTACACCCTGAGGCTGTAGGTCCTCCTAGTCCATGCGCAGTACGAGTTTGTTTCCGATAATCGATAACTTTCTCCGTTTCCAAGCAATCGATAAAAATCTATATCGACATCCTGTGTTTTGAGCAAATTGGGTAAAAAATAAGAGCTAGAGTCACCAAAAGTTATATGTTTATTCTTGAATAGTATATATATATCAAGTATCTTTCATTTTATACCTATCGCCACCTCCCCACTACTACCTCATAGCTATAAATAAAGTTAATAACCCAACTTGTATTGCCCACCAATTTAAGCTACAATTTTAATGCAATTTATTTTTTGAGAATACACAAATATTCTATAGTACAAAAAGATATACTGTAGAAAATTTAATTGAGATCGGTTAACACACAAAAGCTATGTGTTCTGACTGCCCATGTGCTTGCAGCAGCTATCGCAAATACCAAGAATTTCTGTATACATGTACACACACATATTTATGCGCGTCTGCTTCGAATTCTATCAGCAGTATTGCAATTGCGATTGTATTGTTTTCTGTGCTGCTATTTTAATTTTTTTTTTTTTTTCTCCTCGTTAAAAATTAATAGTTGAGTAGAGGCGGTGGCAAGTAGTGCGGTCTGTCGCGAGTTCGAGCACTACCAAGGCAAGTATTTTTGTTTTTTATTTAGCTGGTGTAGCTGTTGAGTAGAGTCGGCAGCAAGTAATGCGGTCAGTTGCGAGTTCGCTCCCTGCCAAGGTATTTTTTTTATTCATCTTTATTGCTACAAATGAGCGGGTATTGCGAGCTGCATTTGGTGTTGGAATAAGAGGGTTGAGGGTATTCCCTAGTCGGAAGCTCCCCACTAGAACCTCTTATTCATTTTTAATTAATTATACTTTTTACCCATTTTCAATGGCCTCAGAGTATAAAAACAAGCAAATTAATGGCCAACAAACATCAAGATGCATTAAATGGCGACGAAATGATACCTGTCGGCTCAATCAACCCAAACACCTTTAACGACAATGTTCCCATTTACGGAGCTCGCCTAATCGTAGGCTCAATCAATACTCTTAACTGCAAAGTTATCACCACAATTGCTAATGCCAACCTATCTTCCAAAGGTATCCACACGGATATCCACAAATATATATATACACAAATTACAATTGCACCATTACCAGCCCCCGCATCACTCTTCTGGACTACTATATCCCTTAAGCTGCACCCCAGGCGGAAGTCCACCCAAAGCCAACCCAATGCCTACCAATAATAGTAGAAACAATTTTGTGTACACCAAAGCCGGCCATTGCTGGCAAACTGTTCTACCCAGGGTCAAGCCCATCAAAATAATGAAAGGTGAAATTAAACGGAACCACCAAACAGGCTCCCCTGTTCCATTTTTCAAGCGCGCCGCCAACTCATCTCCAACCAACGCACCAACATAAACAAATCATTTTGATCGACTCCAAGTTGAAGACGAAAACATGGAAGACGGTTCCCTGGCGGAAGCAACTGCAGGCGAGCAAGCAACAGAAGAAAAATCGAACAATCCATCACCGGCACAAACAAGTCATCGTCCACCCAGGATCATAATCCCAAGCAAATGACACATCAACGGACTCGCAGCTTGTGATTAGTGTGATCTCAATGCTGACCAAATCCTTTAAAAAAATTTCTCAAATGATGGAAAGATCACCAGCGACTCCAAGAGGAGAAAAGAGGTATGGTCAAGGATATTAGGAGCCACATCGACCTTGCCTTCAAAAACACTCGTCATTAAACTTGTTCTGAAAATAGTGTTTTGTTCGGTATGGAACAGAGCGCACGAAATAAAAGCATTCATTGAACAACACAACCCAGATGCCTTACTGATTAGTGAAACACACTTCTGTTCCAGAAGTTCCATACGAGTTCACGGATACACTCTCCATAAAGCTAACCATCCCACCGACGGGCCACAGGGAGGCGCTGCCATACTGATAAACAGTAATACAAAACACTATTCTATTAACCCAAGCACACCTAGTTACATACAAGTAGCAAGGATCGGAATGGAATCACCACAACTAATGTCCTCCCAGGTACAATTCCATCGGAACTAATGAGTTTCATACCTCTTTAACTCGTTGGGTAACAAATACATAATTGCCGGAGACTGGCATACAAAACATCGCTCTTAGGGAACGTCAGAGGCTGCAACAGGGGTAACGCCCTGCACACAGTCATGCTCTCCAAACAAATCAATTTACTGGCAACTGGTAGCGCTATCCACTTCCCAAATCAACGGGGCTGGGCTCCATCAGCAATAGACTTTGCGGCATATAAACGAATATGCCATACAACTATTCGCATAAGGTCACTATACGAACTATCGTCGGATCATCTGCCTCTCATGGACTTACGGCCAGCAAAAGTACCTTAGCATTATTCAGCGGTTTAAAAAAAAAACTCTGCGGAGTTTTTCCTTGGGTTAAAGAGGTTATTGCCAAGCTGAGTGATCGCTACATCGCCAGACTAGGCAACCACCCAAATAATCTTGCCATTGGCCTATTAGATACCAGCTCCACAACAATACGGCTCAAAAAAAGACACCCACTTGACCTCCCCCAACGAGTCTAACTCCACACATTCCTACACTAAACACACTAAACAGACACTTAGATACACGCAATACATAACTGCTAACGTCCAGAGAAATCATTTAATTATTGCCCAATAAGGGGCAGATTTTAAATAAAATAAATAAATAATTATGTTAAAAAAAAAATCTGCCTCTACAAATCGACACATTAGACTCACCAGAATATCACCCGCCTGCGGTAAGACTTCTTCTCAGGCGTGCAGATATTGCAACTTTCCAAACTAGGCTTGCCCAACGGATCAACCTCGGCTTACAACTATCAACTAAAGAGCAGCTAGAAGCTATAGAAATAGAAGGCTGCTGCAGCTGCTGCTCCTATTTTACATCAACGGCGCCGGGCCAATCATCCACCTCCACAACATTGTCACATAAGCACACAGATCCTAAGTTCTGAAGCCCGCTTCCTTTCGTAGCTTAAAAAAAAACATAGCAGAAACTCTACATCCGAACTAGAGATAATGCGTTTAAAGCTCAGTGCAATCGCATTGGGAATATTCTTCGAAGGCTGTTGCGAAAAACACAGAGCGAGCGAATAGCCACAAACTATCTAGGGCAGAGCCTAGGAACAACGCGGAATTCAACATCTGGAGCCATACGCGCAATATAAAAAGACAGCCGCCGAAGTCTCATCCCCTTAATGGGACGCGAATGGTAACTGGCAGAAAAAAGATCTACAGAAAGCGCATGCGTTTGCGAACCATCTAGTGAAAACACCACTAGCGCTGAACATGCCTGCAATTTAACCAGCTTTCTAATAGTAACACTCCATGGCAGCCCCCATCAAGCCTATTGAAACAGGAGAAATCGCTCCCGTCCAAAGCAATCCAACTCATTGAAGAAATCATTAACGGAGTTTTACGATTAGACCATTTTCTTAGCCTATGGAAAGGTGCCAAATTCACTATGATACCTAAGCCCGGAAAGAACCACAAGTGTATCGATGCATATCGCCCAATCGCCCTGCTACCAGAACTTTCTAAAATTATCGAAAGACTGGTTATAGACAGGTTGATGGGCCTTGACAAGGTCGGGCACACGCTTCCTTCGCACCAATTTGGCTTTCGTCGACAACACGGATGTCCAGAACAGGTACACAGGGTAGTGCATTTTATTCATGAAGCCTTTGAGGCCAAATTGTACTGCGTCGCCGCTTTTCTCGACGTTCAAGAGGCATTCGACAGAGTATGGCATGACGGCTTGAAAATCAAATTAAAACACCTGCTTCCAGCACCGTATTATCGCATACTAGAATCATTCCTTTCTAATAGAACCTTCTTTGTCTCCTGCTAGAGTGATTTTTCAGAAAGAAAGCACATTAAAGGTGATGTTCCACAAGGAAGTGTGCTAGGGCCAGTGCTTTACACACTTTATACATCCGACATGCCAAGTCAGATTTGGCACAATACCGACGCACCTCCAAATATACTCAATGCAACATATGCCGATGACACACCAGTATTAGCTGCAAATTAAAGCAAGTATACAGCCACAGACGACCTGCTGTACCTCATTCGACGACCACCTCATTCTAATTCAGGAATGGACAAAACAGTGGAACATTAAAATCAATGGCGCAAAATCTTCCAGTGTCTTGTTCACCCTACGACGCAACACCTGTCTAGGCGTACTTTTCGACGACCAGCTTATACCACAAGCTACAAGCCACAGATATTTTGGCATTTCGCTGGACAAAAGATTAACCAGCACACTTATCCCGCACGGCTAAGGCAAAACATGCAAAACTTGACTGGCTCATTGAACCCAAAAGCTCACTAAGATTGCATTGAAAACGTATACTATTAAAGACCATCGTGGCACCCATATGGACCTATGGCATCCAGCTCTGGAGAACTGCATCAAGAACACAGCTGACCAAAATCAGAAAAGTTCAGTCGATTATGGCGAGACGTATCAGTGGCCTCCCATAGCACGTCACCAAGATTGGTGATGAAATCGACCACCACTCTAATGGGTACAACGACCGCCTAGCCCATCACCCTAACGCAGCTGCAATACAACTGCTACAAACACCATCCACAAGAAGACTGAAAAGATTCAGAACCGCCGACCTACCAAGTAGGAAAATTCAATAGTAAGCCAGTTCTAGGCGGGTGCTCCTGACTAGGGTATACCCCGAACCTTCGTATTCCCACACCATATGCCGCTCGTTTGCATTAATATAATATATATATATATATATATATAGAGTTATATATATATATATATACATATATATGTGGAGCGTCCAAAATCAGGACATTTTTTATATGCTGCGTTGGTTATAGGGACAATTGGCTATTTTGGGGTCAGACCTCAAAATTTTTAGGACTGAAATGTCTACATTGGGGACTTTTCAAAATTCTCCATAAAACACAATTCTTAGAGGAAACCTTAGGATTATTAAAAAAAACGGTACATTTTCTTAACATTATCCAACCAACACTTTGCCTGTACGTCAAATAATAAAATGTTTATATTATCTTAAAGTTGGTCTACTTTATGCTGAGAGGATTTTTCGGGAACATAGATTTTAAATGCATTTTCTGACATCTGCTTAACTACGATGCAATCCGATTCGAGTTATGTTGAATATATTTGATTATTTAAAAAGAATAAAACACATTTCGAACTCTAGTTGTCCCAAAATATATGTTTTTTACTAAAATGTTTATATCCTCATTCGATGTGGCATCTCCACGAAGTGAAACACCACAACTTAGGGTGCACAACATCTAACGTACTTTATGAGGACTCGGTTTTCGAAATACTCTTAGTATATAACATAAAAATTTTCCGAATAATGTACGCGGGGTTGCCAGATGCAGATATTTTTGGATAAGCAACGTGTATTATAAGGACACAGGAACGATGAGATTTGGTCCAGTTCACACCCCAATTTAGTAAATAACAATCAAATGGCTGACCCCAAATAACATACTGAGGAAGATGCAAATATTTTATATATATAGCGATTTTATAGAGGGTATGAGGACACAGGAACGGTAAAATACAACAAAACTCAAATGTAATCTATACATTTTAAATTCAGTGCCAGGCTGGCTTAGTTGAAATTAAACTCAAATACATTTTGAATGCAGTTTCAAATCATCTTAGGTTAAAGTAAAATTAACAATATGAATTTGCATAAATTACGTTATTAAATACAGTTATTAAATACATTTTTAACAAATTCCAAATATTCATAGCATAAATTAATATTAACATAAAAAAATACGAAAAAGTATAGTCAATTAAGTTCTAAATATGGTCAACATATTCATTATTTAATCTATTTGCGGAGTTGATTTTCTTGATTTAGCCTTGCGCTGATTATCTATCCATGTTTTTACTTGCGCCGGTGTCCTATATTTTAGATATGTAGAATTATTTATAACTGCGTTGCATTGCTTAAGCGACGGCAATCCTTTTAGAGACAACAGGTCTCCAAAAGCCTGGTATATTTCTTCACGCTCTTCATTCGACCAACGGTTTCTTATGGTTTTTCCAAATGATGATCCTGTTAAATAATAAAGTTTAATATAATTTAGTGTGAAAAAGATTAACGTTTTAGTAATAAATAAAAATCAATTAGAAGCGTCGCAGTCGGTTGCAACCGTCGCAATACTCAATCACAGACCAATAACAGCTTAATACAGCCTACCAGAACAATTTATTAGGTGATATTAATTTTAAACATTCGCCACGCACCCAGTTAAACATCTTCGTCTTCAACTAAAAGTTAGTCAATCTCTATGATTGTATAAGATTTGTTATTTAGGACGATTTTTGCGATTTACCACGCCGCAGTGGTCGTCATTATATAATTTTTGCACTTTACTTCTCGTTGATATATACGCGTATATATTTCAAGCCTCAAGTCTCTAACTTTAATGGGCCCGCAAAATATCGCGTTCGTTTGAACAGACGATCGGACATTTCACAATCACGATATCTCTTTTTACTTTGTCAATGAGGATAAATAGGATAGCCTAAACGCAATGCATGTAAGCATGTGACATAAATATGTAGGTTGCAATTTAATACTTACTACTTGGGCGCTTTCCTTTTTTATTAGATTTTTCTACAATTTCATCATCGGAAATATTGAAGTCGCTTTCTGATCGCTGTTCAGAATAATCTGATTCCGAATCCTCTAAAGGATCATCTGCAAAATGGATTTTAGGTACAATGTAAAAACATTCACAATAAGCCCGATAAGTAATTATTAGTTAAGTTAAGATATTAAATTTTTCACCATAACTACTCTTAGTATCACCCACAAACTTGATGAATCTATGTACTTACTTTCTTCTAACTGATCAAGGGCTACTGTGTTTTCATCCTCAACATTATTTCCAAGAGCTGCCATAAGCATCTGGGATACTTCGGCTATCTCCGCTACTGTTACAGGGATTCTGTAGATTTCTTTATGTATATCTTTATGATGACCCATAAAATTGGCAAGCCTATCAATTTGGACATCTTTGACGTTAAGCATCGATGTATATGTAGCTAAATGCTTTCGAAGCATCGTTCCCCGTAAAGCCCCTGGGCAGCGAGCCCCACATTCCTGGGCAAATTTTTTTTAGAATCGGACAAGCCCTTACATATTGCTTTGCTAAGGGCTTTGAAGGCCTTTGAAGGCCAATTAGTGTGCTTTGTATTAACGATGTCCATGATAAAAAATCAAACTTAATTTTTAGCACACTAAGAGCGCTTTCCGATTTTTTTATCACATAATCAAACAGTTTTTTGATGTCTTCTTTACATGGTAAAATAGTTGGTAGGGCTCTTTTTTTCTTTGACTGGTCCTGTATAGCTTTTTTGTTTATAAAAAGAGGAATTACGGTTTCCCATAGAACAAGAAAATCTTTAATTAATTTTTTTTTTGCATGATTTTGTGTTTTAATGCAATAAGTCCACAATATTTTTGCGCACTTTTTAATTAGAGTTGTAAGGTTTGTTGCAACTGAAGGTGTTTTAAAAAACAACGAAGAAGATCATCAAATCCAAATGTTTGGGATTAATGGCGTCTTTAAGTTCCTGTATCTCATTAGATTCTGATTTTTTTATTTCATGTAATAGTCTGCTGAGCAATCTCACTTGCATAATAACAATCAATTCATCATATATAAGATTTCTAGAAATGGGATCATCATTTAAAATAGGCATTATTTTTGTGCGCACAACGTCATTTGCACTTTTATGCATGAAGCCGGTTTTGGAGCGACCTTGTTTAAGCAAGTCACGAGTTCCTTTCTTATGATCGCTGCCTTTGCAATTATTAATATGACTCCGTATTGTGCTTTTGGGGAAAAATCCGGAACATCCCTTGCAACATATGAAATCAACCGCTTCGTTTTTAGAGTTTACACGCTTTTGACGGGGCACGATTAGAGTTCCGTTATTTAACGATGCATCGATATTATGGATATAATCACAATTTTTCCTAATCTCATCAATAAGTAATCTGCGAGTTTTGTCATTTTTCGACAGGAACAAAAATTTTTGAACTTGCGGCTCATTTTTATGAACAATCTGCAAGTGACGAGCAAATTTTGTTTGCAATTTATTGCAAAATAAGCAAAAATGTTTCTTACAATTTGTTTGGGTTTTCGCAGTTGGAATAATTAAATCCCTTACATCACTTAGTGGAGTTTCAGTTGTGTAAGAAAAAACTTGTTTAATGTTGGAATTATTTAAAATGCTGGACCGGTTAGTTATATCCGGAGCATAACTGGAATCGAATCCTTGAGTGGAATCTGGCCAATTAGTATTAAGCGATTAAAATGAATCGTTTATCGTGGAATGATTTTGATTTTTTGCCGATGAATCTAAACAATTAGAGCCAAAGTCGTTAAGTCCTAAAGATCCACTATTAGCCGATGCATTTTGAGTTGTGTTTATAAATTGTTCGGATGCATCTATTTGAATATATTTTATAATTAATAGATAAAAAGGAATCTATTTTAATTATTAATGGACGTAATTCAATATTTTAAGTAAATATTTTGTATTCAATATAGTAGCGCTAGGAGCAGTGCCATATACATATTTAAGAACATTTATTTTGCTTAACTTTCAGACCTTTAAGGATATGGCATAGTGTATACCTCCACTTCAGTTGCAGTTAATTGCCATTTGCTATGATGTCTCTATTGCATCTTATATTTTAATACAATCATTTTTATATAACGTTAAGCAGCATGAATGTTATTAAAAAAATGTATATCTGTACTGATCATGATAAGGATTTTATTTATATATATAAAAAAAAATGTATTTATACTTTTCATTACCTTTGTTAGAAACATATAAATATAAGACGAGCACAAGACAGTTGAAACGAACACAAACTAGCTGGAATGAACACGAATCAGTTAACAAAATATAATTTGAGTAATATCAAGTATATAAAAATAGCCTTAGTAAATAAATAAAAAAATTAACAAAAACGGTTTAAATACGTCAGGAGGCATATAGCTTACAAGAGTTTACAAGGTTTTATAGCGACCTTGCTTAAGCAAGTCAGGAGTTCCTTTCTTATGATCGCCGCCTATGCAATTATTTATATGACTGCGTATTGTACTTTTGGGGAAAAAATCCAGAACATCCCTTGCAACATATGACAACATATTCGTTTTTAGAGTTAATTCGCTTTAAAATTTCGTTATTTAACGATGCATCGATATTGTCGATTTATTCGCCATTACTCCAAATCTCATTAATAACTACTCTTCGAGTTTCGTCATTTTTCGACAGGCATAAACACTTTTTTACTTGTGGATTATTATTATGCAAGTGACGAACGAATTTTGATTGCAATTTATTACAAAACAAGCAAAAAAAAGTTTTCACAATTAGGAATAATCAAATCCCTTATATCACTTAGTGGAGTTACATTGTGTAAGTTAAACTTGGAAGTATATAAGTGCTGGACTGATTAGTTATATCCGGAGTATAGTTGGAATCGACTCCTTGAATAGAATGTGGAAAATTACCAAGCGATTTAAATGTATAAAATGCTTATGCTGGGGAATCTAGCCATTTAGAGGCCAGTCTTTGTCTATTATGTTAGGGTATAAGTATTTTATTAATACATTTATTTATTTTACATGTTAATATAAGACGGGCACAAGACACCTGAGACGAACCCAAAATAGCTGGAACGAACACAAATTAGGTAACAATCCTAAAGGCGAGTATTATCAGTATACAATGTTAGCTTTAGTTAAAATATACAAATTAGCAAAAACTGTTTGAATACTAAAAAAGGTTTGTACGTCCGGAGGCATATAGCGTACAAGAGAATACAGTATTCCTAGAAAAGTAATGACCGATTGTGTCTTTTGTGTAGCTTTTTATAATAAATTGATCTGATTTTGCATATATGATTAACTCATAATACAAATGATAATTAAATTGTTTTCAACAACTAATAAGGCTATAAATCTTTTGATATTTTCCGACTCTGGCCTTAAAACTGTGGCACTCACAATTATGCATATTTAAGACTTAACATATAATAATAAATACATTACAAAACATAACTCTGTCAGAAGTGTAATGCAAATGATTTTTTATTTAGTCCTGGCTTAGTTTTAATAATTACACACATACCGAAAGCTTCAAATTGTCCCAGGTTGCTTTTATTTGTTGTGTCAGTATTTGACTTATAAGCTGCAAATGGCGCTTCTTTAAAAGACAATGCTCATTCATTTATTTCAAAGGCACTTTAGTATTGTACTTACCGGATTTATCATCGTTCGTTGTTGCTTCACTTTCATTTAACTTAGTGGCTGCTTCTAGTAAGTCTATAAATATTTAATGTATTATTAATTTTAATTTAAATTAAAAAACGATTATTGCATTGCCTATGTACATACATATGTATATAGACTATTGTATAAATATGCATATGCGAAAATGACAAAACTGTTATTGATGTATGTACATACCCTTATTAAGTTCCTGACATTGCTGGTCCACTATTTCACGATCTTTTAATGAAATAAAAGTACATATACAGACAAATATAATTATTGAAGGGAGAAATGTCAAGCTCAACTTACCTCGCGAATCAATAATCTCCGCTTCGAAACTGCCTTTGCTAAATTTTCCAATGCACATTTTACTTCCTTCCACTATTTTAATTTTTTTTTATGCAATACATAATATTGCTCGCACTTAATTAAAAAATACATCCTCTCGCAAAGTTTCCAGAAATTTAATGGCGCCAAGTTTTCGAGTTACGCGACGAGCAAGTCAAGTCATTTCTTCAAAATGTACTTTTAAGGCAGCTCTGCACTATCAAATTGAATACTCGAAACGCGTTCATTTTGCTCGCGTTATCGTAAAAACTAGTCGATATTTATGCAATTAAAATGAAGATGAGAGAGAGATATTTAATTGATGATGGATTGTAAAAATGAAAGCGGTCAAAAAGAATAACTGTTATGAGGAAATAACTGTTTTAATTGGAAAAAAAATTTAGCCGCATTTTTTTATTACATTCTTATTTTCATGCTATTATCGATATCTCACTTATATGTAAATCAAAGTGTTGCACTACATCACATTACGAGAAGAAAATAAATTTTATACTTGATGCATAAACTAAGTTAATAAAAATGCTTATAAATATAAAATAATTGTTTAGCTAAATTCCCGATATATGCCCGATTAATTATTAAGTAAAATTTGTTAAATTTGATTACAAGCAATAAGTACAATTTGTTAAATTTTCTTACAATTATCGGTAATTTATCTAAACAATTATTTTATATTAATAAGCATTTTTATTACCTTAGTTTAATTAAGGAACATTTAATGTTTAATAATAATGCATCAAGTATAAAATTTATTTTTTTCTTCTCGTAATGTGATGTAGTGCAACACTTTGATTTACATTTAAGTGAGATATCGATAATAGCATGAAAATAAGAATGTAATAAAAAAATGCGGCTTAATTTCTTTTCCAATTAAAACAGTTATTTCCTCATAACAGTTATTCTTTTTGACCGCTTTCATTTTTACAATCCATCATCAATTAAATATCTCTCTCTCATCTTCATTTTAATTGCATAAATATCGACTAGTTTTTACGATAACGCGAGCAAAATGAACGCGTTTCGAGTATTCAATTTGATAGTGCAGAGCTGCCTTAAAAGTACATTTTGAAGAAATGACTTGACTTGCTCGTCGCGTAACTCGAAAACTTGGCGCCATTAAATTTCTGGAAACTTTGCGAGAGGATGTATTTTTTAATTAAGTGCGAGCAATATTATGTATTGCATAAAAAAAAATTAAAATAGTGGAAGGAAGTAAAATGTGCATTGGAAAATTTAGCAAAGGCAGTTTCGAAGCGGAGATTATTGATTCGCGAGGTAAGTTGAGCTTGACATTTCTCCCTTCAATAATTATATTTGTCTGTATATGTACTTTTATTTCATTAAAAGATCGTGAAATAGTGGACCAGCAATGTCAGGAACTTAATAAGGGTATGTACATACATCAATAACAGTTTTGTCATTTTCGCATATGCATATTTATACAATAGTCTATATACATATGTATGTACATAGGCAATGCAATAATCGTTTTTTAATTTAAATTAAAATTAATAATACATTAAATATTTATAGACTTACTAGAAGCAGCCACTAAGTTAAATGAAAGTGAAGCAACAACGAACGATGATAAATCCGGTAAGTACAATACTAAAGTGCCTTTGAAATAAATGAATGAGCATTGTCTTTTAAAGAAGCGCCATTTGCAGCTTATAAGTCAAATACTGACACAACAAATAAAAGCAACCTGGGACAATTTGAAGCTTTCGGTATGTGTGTAATTATTAAAACTAAGCCAGGACTAAATAAAAAATCATTTGCATTACACTTCTGACAGAGTTATGTTTTGTAATGTATTTATTATTATATGTTAAGTCTTAAATATGCATAATTGTGAGTGCCACAGTTTTAAGGCCAGAGTCGGAAAATATCAAAAGATTTATAGCCTTATTAGTTGTTGAAAACAATTTAATTATCATTTGTATTATGAGTTAATCATATATGCAAAATCAGATCAATTTATTATAAAAAGCTACACAAAAGACACAATCGGTCATTACTTTTCTAGGAATACTGTATTCTCTTGTACGCTATATGCCTCCGGACGTACAAACCTTTTTTAGTATTCAAACAGTTTTTGCTAATTTGTATATTTTAACTAAAGCTAACATTGTATACTGATAATACTCGCCTTTAGGATTGTTACCTAATTTGTGTTCGTTCCAGCTATTTTGGGTTCGTCTCAGGTGTCTTGTGCCCGTCTTATATTAACATGTAAAATAAATAAATGTATTAATAAAATACTTATACCCTAACATAATAGACAAAGACTGGCCTCTAAATGGCTAGATTCCCCAGCATAAGCATTTTATACATTTAAATCGCTTGGTAATTTTCCACATTCTATTCAAGGAGTCGATTCCAACTATACTCCGGATATAACTAATCAGTCCAGCACTTATATACTTCCAAGTTTAACTTACACAATGTAACTCCACTATAAGGGATTTGATTATTCCTAATTGTGAAAACTTTTTTTTGCTTGTTTTGTAATAAATTGCAATCAAAATTCGTTCGTCACTTGCATAATAATAATCCACAAGTAAAAAAGTGTTTATGCCTGTCGAAAAATGACGAAACTCGAAGAGTAGTTATTAATGAGATTTGGAGTAATGGCGAATAAATCGACAATATCGATGCATCGTTAAATAACGAAATTTTAAAGCGAATTAACTCTAAAAACGAATATGTTGTCATATGTTGCAAGGGATGTTCTGGATTTTTTCCCCAAAAGTACAATACGCAGTCATATAAATAATTGCATAGGCGGCGATCATAAGAAAGGAACTCCTGACTTGCTTAAGCAAGGTCGCTATAAAACCTTGTAAACTCTTGTAAGCTATATGCCTCCTGACGTATTTAAACCGTTTTTGTTAATTTTTTTATTTATTTACTAAGGCTATTTTTATATACTTGATATTACTCAAATTATATTTTGTTAACTGATTCGTGTTCATTCCAGCTAGTTTGTGTTCGTTTCAACTGTCTTGTGCTCGTCTTATATTTATATGTTTCTAACAAAGGTAATGAAAAGTATATATACATTTTTTTTATATATATAAATAAAATCCTTATCATGATCAGTACAGATATACATTTTTTTAATAACATTCATGCTGCTTAACGTTATATAAAAATGATTGTATTAAAATATAAGATGCAATAGAGACATCATAGCAAATGGCAATTAACTGCAACTGAAGTGGAGGTATACACTATGCCATATCCTTAAAGGTCTGAAAGTTAAGCAAAATAAATGTTCTTAAATATGTATATGGCACTGCTCCTAGCGCTACTATATTGAATACAAAATATTTACTTAAAATATTGAATTACGTCCATTAATAATTAAAATAGATTCCTTTTTATCTATTAATTATAAAATATATTCAAATAGATGCATCCGAACAATTTATAAACACAACTCAAAATGCATCGGCTAATAGTGGATCTTTAGGACTTAACGACTTTGGCTCTAATTGTTTAGATTCATCGGCAAAAAATCAAAATCATTCCACGATAAACGATTCATTTTAATCGCTTAATACTAATTGGCCAGATTCCACTCAAGGATTCGATTCCAGTTATGCTCCGGATATAACTAACCGGTCCAGCATTTTAAATAATTCCAACATTAAACAAGTTTTTTCTTACACAACTGAAACTCCACTAAGTGATGTAAGGGATTTAATTATTCCAACTGCGAAAACCCAAACAAATTGTAAGAAACATTTTTGCTTATTTTGCAATAAATTGCAAACAAAATTTGCTCGTCACTTGCAGATTGTTCATAAAAATGAGCCGCAAGTTCAAAAATTTTTGTTCCTGTCGAAAAATGACAAAACTCGCAGATTACTTATTGATGAGATTAGGAAAAATTGTGATTATATCCATAATATCGATGCATCGTTAAATAACGGAACTCTAATCGTGCCCCGTCAAAAGCGTGTAAACTCTAAAAACGAAGCGGTTGATTTCATATGTTGCAAGGGATGTTCCGGATTTTTCCCCAAAAGCACAATACGGAGTCATATTAATAATTGCAAAGGCAGCGATCATAAGAAAGGAACTCGTGACTTGCTTAAACAAGGTCGCTCCAAAACCTGCTTCATGCATAAAAGTGCAAATGACGTTGTGCGCACAAAAATAATGCCTATTTTAAATGATGATCCCATTTCTAGAAATCTTATATATGATGAATTGATTGTTTTATTCGCAAACGCAGAATCTATGAAGCACGGCGAACTTCAGTACGATATGATCAGAGCAAACATGAGATTGCTCAGCAGACTATTACATGAAATAAAAAAAACAGAATCTAATGAGATACAGGAACTTAAAGACGCCATTAATCCCAAACATTTGGATTTGATGATCTTCTTCGTTGTTTTTTAAAACACCTTCAGTTGCAACAAAACGAAATTATTCGCAAACGCAGAATCTATGAAGCACGGCGAACTTCAGTACGATATGATCAGAGCAAACATGAGATTGCTCAGCAGACTATTACATGAAATAAAAAAATCAGAATCTAATGAGATACAGGAACTTAAAGACGCCATTAATCCCAAACATTTGGATTTGATGATCTTCTTCGTTGTTTTTTAAAACACCTTCAGTTGCAACAAACCTTACAACTCTAATTAAAAAGTGCGCAAAAATATTGTGGACTTATTGCATTAAAACACAAAATCATGCAAAAAAAAATTAATTAAAGATTTTCTTGTTCTATGGGAAACCGTAATTCCTCTTTTTATAAACAAAAAAGCTATACAGGACCAGTCAAAGAAAAAAAGAGCCCTACCAACTATTTTACCATGTAAAGGAGACATCAAAAAACTGTTTGATTATGTGATAAAAAAATCGGAAAGCGCTCTTAGTGTGCTAAAAATTAAGTTTGATTTTTTATCATGGACATCGTTGATACAAAGCACACTAATTGGCCTTCAAAGGCCTTCAAAGCCCTTAGCAAAGCAATATGTAAGGGCTTGTCCGATTCTAAAAAAATTTGCCCAGGAATGTGGGGCTCGCTGCCCAGGGGCTTTACGGGGAACGATGCTTCGAAAGCATTTAGCTACATATACATCGATGCTTAACGTCAAAGATGTCCAAATTGATAGGCTTGCCAATTTTATGGGTCATCATAAAGATATACATAAAGAAATCTACAGAATCCCTGTAACAGTAGCGGAGATAGCCGAAGTATCCCAGATGCTTATGGCAGCTCTTGGAAATAATGTTGAGGATGAAAACACAGTAGCCCTTGATCAGTTAGAAGAAAGTAAGTACATAGATTCATCAAGTTTGTGGGTGATACTAAGAGTAGTTATGGTGAAAAATTTAATATCTTAACTTAACTAATAATTACTTATCGGGCTTATTGTGAATGTTTTTACATTGTACCTAAAATCCATTTTGCAGATGATCCTTTAGAGGATTCGGAATCAGATTATTCTGAACAGCGATCAGAAAGCGACTTCAATATTTCCGATGATGAAATTGTAGAAAAATCTAATAAAAAAGGAAAGCGCCCAAGTAGTAAGTATTAAATTGCAACCTACATATTTATGTCACATGCTTACATGCATTGCGTTTAGGCTATCCTATTTATCCTCATTGACAAAGTAAAAGAGATATCGTGATTGTGAAATGTCCGATCGTCTGTTCAAACGAACGCGATATTTTGCGGGCCCATTAAAGTTAGAGACTTGAGGCTTGAAATATATACGCGTATATATCAACGAGAAGTAAAGTGCAAAAATTATATAATGACGACCACTGCGGCGTGGTAAATCGCAAAAATCGTCCTAAATAACAAATCTTATACAATCATAGAGATTGACTAACTTTTAGTTGAAGACGAAGATGTTTAACTGGGTGCGTGGCGAATGTTTAAAATTAATATCACCTAATAAATTGTTCTGGTAGGCTGTATTAAGCTGTTATTGGTCTGTGATTGAGTATTGCGACGGTTGCAACCGACTGCGACGCTTCTAATTGATTTTTATTTATTACTAAAACGTTAATCTTTTTCACACTAAATTATATTAAACTTTATTATTTAACAGGATCATCATTTGGAAAAACCATAAGAAACCGTTGGTCGAATGAAGAGCGTGAAGAAATATACCAGGCTTTTGGAGACCTGTTGTCTCTAAAAGGATTGCCGTCGCTTAAGCAATGCAACGCAGTTATAAATAATTCTACATATCTAAAATATAGGACACCGGCGCAAGTAAAAACATGGATAGATAATCAGCGCAAGGCTAAATCAAGAAAATCAACTCCGCAAATAGATTAAATAATGAATATGTTGACCATATTTAGAACTTAATTGACTATACTTTTTCGTATTTTTTTATGTGTATATATTCATTTATGCTAAGAATATTTGGAATTTGTTAAAAATGCATACTATAAATGTATTTAATAACGTCATTTATGCAAATTCATATTGTTAATTTTACTTTAATCTAAGATGATTTGAAACTGCATTCAAAATGTATTTGAGTTTAATTTCAACTAAGCCAGCCTGGCACTGAATTTAAAATGTATAGATTTAATAAAATATTGCTGAGTTTTATAGGCGTTATACCTACATTTGAGTTTTGTTGTATTTCACCGTTCCTGTGTCCTCATACCCTCTATAAAATCGCTATATATATAAAATATTTGCATCTTCCTCAGTATGTTATTTGGGGTCAGCCATTTGATTGTTATTTACTAAATTGGGGTGTGAACTGGATCAAATCTCATCGTTCCTGTGTCCTTATAATAGACGTTTCTTATTCAAAAATTTCTGCATCTGGCAACCCCGCGTTTTTGTTCCTAAAACTGACCTTATATATAAAGTACGTTACATGGAAATTTTTTATGTTATATACTGAGAGTATTTCAAGAACTGAGCCCTCATAAAGCACGTTACATGGTGTGTACCCAAAATAATGGTTGTATATAAAATTGCTCATAAGTCACGAGAAAATGCTTCGAAGACCGTTAAATTTTCCCAGAGGATAATTTAGAGGCTCCATCATGATTCCCCACAGAGAAAACCCCAACTTTTTGGGGTCCCCGAAATCGATGCTCCACATATATATATATATATAATTATATATTACTAGCGGGTATAGCCCGGCCTTGCCCATGGCACTTTTGTTTTAAAATCAATTTTCTCAAAAAGCTTTGAAAATGATTTTGAAACTTAGCGGACGGTAAAGAAACTACTTTCATATAAAAGTTGTCCGCGCTTTTACCCCTATTGCAAGTGGAACTTCCCAGATGGCTGAAATGGCTTGAAATGCACTTTCCACCGAAGGAGTTTAGATATTACGAAAAATGTGAAACACGTCTCAAATGATTTTTCATATAGATCCATGGAAATTAATTTGAGCGCGAAACGTCATCCACCAAATCTTTGACCCCCATTTATACCAAGGATGGATGGATTTTCCAAAAAGCGCGAAACACCCCACAAATGAATTTGAACAAAGAATTTTGAAATTGAGTTTGAGGCCGATCGGATGGTGAACAAAAACGTTTCATACAAACGTTTTATCGCGATTTTTTCCATACATGCCGGTGGAATTTTCAGATACCCCGTCTGAACGTGCACCTTCATCACATAATGTAACTACAGTGAAAATTTCAGCTTCCTAGCTCATACGGTTTGGGCTGTGCGTTGATCACCAATCAGTCAGTCAGTCAGTCAGGACAGTTATACATATATATAGAGATATATATTTGTATATTTTCAAAAGGTCAATTGCATTTAAATTGTGGCTTAAATTGGTTGGCAATACAAGTTGCATTATTACCTTGATTTATAGCTCTGTGGTGGGTGGTGGCGATAGGTATAAAATAAAAGATACTTGATATATATATAATATTCTAGAAGCAAAATATCAAGTTTGGTGACTCTAGCTCATTATATTACAATATCATAATATCATATACTTAATTTGCTCAAAAAACAGGATGTCGATATTGATTTTTATCGATTGCTTGGAAACGGAGTAAGTTATCGATTATCGGAAACAGACTCGATCTGCGTAGGCACCAGGAGGAGCTACAGCTAAAATTTCAAGTCTCTAGTTCCTTTAGGTTCCTTGCGTTCAAGCAAACGGACGGACGGACGGACAGACAGACAGACGGACATGGCTGGATCGACTCGACTATTGATGCTGATCAAGAATATATATACTTTATGGGGTCGGAGATGATTCCTTCTGCCTGTTACATACATTTACATTTTGCACAAATACAATATACCCTTTTTACCCATTTTTAATGGGTTCAGGTTACAAAAATAGATTCATAAATAAACTCACAGACAATCTCAGACCTGGCGAACATTAACAAACATATTATATAAGTTCTCATTACGCTGATCAAAATAAAAAAATGACAAAAAAAAAACACTTACTTTCTTTTTTGCCCACTTCCAGCCCGTGGAATATTTAAGTCTTCCCGTACTATCTTGAACTCCACGATAAATAGTCAAAACAGGTTTAAAGTCTGTCGACTAAACAACGAAATTTGGCATCAACGGTTTCCGTCTACGCTGAAGAAGTTGCAAACTAGAAAATTTTCCGTCTGATTTCCACAGTTGCAAGTAAAATTACTCAAATAACTAAAAACACGTATTTATTTAGTATTTATGTAGTACTTTGAGAATAAGTTTGATGCCGATGGGACGGAACTTGAAACCTTTTAAATATAATACCGTTTTTCTTGGATCAAGGCAAAACAAAATATATTAATGAATAAGTGTGTCAGCGATTTCGGAAATTCCTTGCATGCTTCGTTTTTGTTAACCTCAAACCCTTAAACTCAATTTCAGAGACCTTATGAAAGTTTTTTCATTTTTTTGTTCGCATAATCCACCGCACTTGGATGGAAAATGCAGGCTATAGGTGGTGTTGGGCTAACAAGCTTTTTTATTAGCACTAAGTAGCGAGAAATTAAGGATGTTATAAAAACTACACCCTTTCTTATAAGTTCATGCAACGGGTTGATTTATTTATGCTTATGTTATGCTAACATAATACAAGTTTAATTTTTAGATGCTGAGCCGAACATACTCCCCCCGTTGAACGATTGAGCTTCAACAGGATCGTTAAGGGGAAGCAGACACAGCTTATTAGTTGCTCGCTTTATGATTCCATTAGCTGTCTTGAGAACTGCAACGCGTGCGATGTCATCAGTTCCTTTGACCAATTCAACCACTCTAGCTAGTGGCCATTTCAAAGGAGGTAAGTTCTCGTCTTTGACAAGAACGATGTCATTGAGAGCCACACCTGGCTTGGGAGTCCGCCATTTTGAACGCTGTTGCAGAAGATTTAAATATTCTTCTCGCCAGCGAGACCAAAAGACTTGGTGCATGTAGGACACTCGCTGCCAGCTATCTAGACGATTAAAATTGAGCCGTGTCACATCTGGTTCTGTAAACGAGGCTTGTGGGCCACCAACCAAAAAATGAGCTGGGGTAATAACATCAAGGTCTTCTGGATCTTCTGAAATGGGAAGCAGTGGTCTAGAATTAATGACTGCCGTTATGTGGCACACAAGGGTACGAAGCTCTTCGAATCCCAGAACAGTTGACCCCACAACCCGATAGAAGTGATGTTTTGCAGTTTTTACCGCCGCCTCCCAAAGGCCACCAAAGTGAGGGGAGCGCGGTGGGATGAAGCGCCAGTCAATTGTGTCCGCCAAACAAAACTCGAGCACAGCCTCTTGATGACAGCTACTGATGAAGAGATTTTTTAGCTCCAACAGCTCGTTTTTGGCGCCGACAAAGTTGGTGGCATTGTCAGACCAAATCTGACGTGGCTTGCCACGAGTGCATATAAAGCACTTTAGAGCATTGAGAAATGCACACGTAGATAGATCCTTGACCAACTCCAAATGAATGGCTTTCGTGGCGAAGCAAATAAATACGCTGATGTAGCATTTTATAGGAGCTTTCTTTCGAGTGTCAGGCTTGTAGAAGAATGGTCCGCAAAAGTCTACACCAGTTATATCAAACGCTCGAGTTTCAACAAATCGCTCCTTTGGAAGATTAGCCATTACGTGCTCCACCAAGCGGGGCTTGTTCCGGAAACATCTGATGCAGTTGTTTACAATGCTGGAAACTGTTTTGCGGCCACCAATCGGCCAATATTGCAGGCGAATTGCTCCCAACAAGGCTCGTGGTCCAGCATGGAGATTCCGCTCATGAAAGTGAGTGACAATGGCGATGGTGACTGGATGTTGTCTAGGCAGTATAATAGGATGACGGGCCTCATAAGGAAGGGTTGACTTTTCGAGGCGCCCACCAACTCGAAGAATACCAAATTCATCCTGAAAGGGCAATAATGATGAGAGTATACTGGAACGAACGACCACGCCCTTTGATTGCACGTTCTTTATATCATCCCAAAGAGAGCCCTTTTGAACGTTACGTAAAAGTATGAAGGATCCAAAACGTATGTCGGAGATCAAAAGTCCGGGGCGCCGAATACGATGGATGAACTTGTACACATAGGCAAACACTCGTTGAATAGCAGAGAAGGAATTCACATATTTGCACCTTAATATGGCATCATCTGTAGGATCTGTGATGAGCAACACTCTTTTGCGTAACTCCAGTATTGGTTTTTCAAGAAGACAAGTCGCAGGCCAGCACCTTTGTGGACCAGTCAAAAATTCAGGACCACATGACCAAAGTTTTGACTGTATAAGCTCGTCAGGAGTGGCCCCTCTAGAGAGAATGCCAGCTGGATTACTGGCTGTTGGAACATAATGCCACTGGAAGCCCGCTGTGAGTTCCGGGATGGTGGCTATTCGATTTGCAACGAATACGTTGAACTTCGACGATTCATCTCGGATCCATGATAGACATATTGATGAATCTGACCAACAATGGAATGTACCGGTAAATAATTTCATTTCAGCTACTTCCTGTATCAATTGGGCTAACAAAAGTGCGCCACAAAGCTCGAGTTTTGGTACCGTAAGAGTTTTAAGTGGAGCCACTCGTGATTTAGAACAGAATAGGCGTGAACTCGAATGATGTCCCTTTGAAACCACATAAATGCAAGCTCCGTACGCGGCAATGCTAGCGTCACAGAAACCGTGAACCTCTACATCGCACGTTGTATTGCAAACCAACCGGGGAAAGGTGGATAATTGGACATTCGTGAAAGTTTGGCAAAGTTCCTGCCAGGCAGTATTTAGAGAAGTTGGAAGACTCTCATCCCAATCCAAGTTTTCCTTCCAAAGAAGCTGCATAAAGATTTTGGCCTTAACGATGACTGGTCCAATTAATCCTAGTGGATCGTAAAAACGAGCTATGGTGGACAGAACAGATCTCTTGCAAGGTTTAAGTGTCTGATTGGCAGCCGTGAGAGAAAACATTAATTTATCAGTTGAAGGATCCCACGCAAGGCCCAAGGTTTTGGTAATGTCGCTTCCATCGCTAAATTTTAAAAACGAGTCCTTATCCTTGTCAGGAATGCCTTTTAGCACTGCAGAGTGACTCGAGCACCATTTTCTGAGTTCAAAGCAACCTTTAGATAGGATGCCCTTTGTTTGATTTAATACGTCGATCGCCTCTTGGACCGAGCCACCGCCAGATATAAGGTCATCTACATAGAAATCGCGTCGAAGAATTTTCGCACCAATTGGAAATGAATGTTGCTCGTCGACTGCCAATTGCTGCATTGCTCGAACGGCAAGAAAGGAAGCTGGTTTTGTGCCATACGTAACTGTGTCCAACTTGAAGACACTTATTTCAGAATTAGTAGAATTTCGCCACAAGATGCATTGTAGGTAGTTATCTGGGACCGTTACTCTGACACAGCGATACATCTTGCCAATGTCTCCAGTAAGGGCAACGGGGAACGTGCGAAATCGCATCACAATGTTAAACAGTTTCGGTTGTATGACGGGCCCAGCCATCAACACTTCATTCAGCGAACACCCAGTGCTGGTGGTAGCTGAACCATCAAACACGACACGAAGTTTGGTGCTCGTGCTTTGTTCCTTCAGCACACAATGATGAGGGAGAAAATATTTGCATAAACGTAACGACTCTGGAGGGACAAGAGTCATATGTCCGAGCTCCATATACTCTTGAATGAACGCGCAATACTGGGATTTAAGGTTGGGATGACGATGCAACTTTCTCTCAAGCGATATAAATCTGCGAAATGCCTGTTGATAAGATTCACCCAATTGATCCAGCGTGAGTTTGAGAGGGAGTCGCACGGAATATGCTCCTGTTGGCAACCTTTGGAAATTCTTAACAAAATGCTCCTCGCAGTCAAGCTCTTCCTTTGTTGCTTTAGCAACAGGGTCTGGAAAACGTTCTACTTCCCAAAATCGTTGAATTAACTCATCGGTTCGGCCATCAGAATCAGTGCGGGCATCAGACGATACACGATTGGCCAAAAGAGAGGTACCGCCTTGCTGGGAACCGCCACCTGCAACTATCCATCCAAAGCGTGTCTTCTGTAGAAGAGGCAATCCCGGTAGCTGTTTTATTTGCCCGACACACATTAGCTCGTAGAAAAGACCAGCTCCGATTAATAAGTCAACTCGCTGCGGCTTGTAAAAGCAAGGATCAGCGAGGCGAATATTTCCAGGCACATTCCAATTAGTTGTATTAAGGGCGATGCTTGGCTGGCGATCTGCTATAGTGGAAGCTACGATGGCTGTGATGATTGCAGAGTACTCTGACGTTTGAGATTGTAGATTGACTGTCACAGTGCATCCATCAGTAGCGAAAGGAGCGTTTCCCAGGCCAGCAACTGCGGCTGAAGACGGACTTTTCTTCAACTGAAGCTGTTGAGCGAATCGGGATGTAATTAAATGTAGCTGTGACCCACCATCCAATACAGCACGACACGGAACTAGAGTTCCAGACCGAATTTTAACTAGTACAATAGCAGTGGCTAGGAACACAACATCGCTGCTGAGGTTGTGGGCAACAAGAGAGGTAGAGGCGGGGGCTGAAGAAGCTGCAGTAGGAGTGACAGAGTGATGAATCGAATTCAAAACGTCTAAATGCAGAAGTGTGTGGTGTTTGGAGCCACATGTGCGACAAGCTCCGGAATTGCATGTTCGTAAAAGATGTCCCCTTTTAAGGCAGTTGAGGCATAAAGATAATCGTTTTGCTTCCTTGAGACGCATATCTGCCATATATTATGCTCTTCACCATTGCAAAATACGCAAACAGCAGCCATTGAGTTAGTAGCAACGAGTGATGTCCTACTGGAGTTAGTCTGTTTGTTTTTGCCCACATGAGAGCTCGGCGTATAGGTTGCCATAGCATAATCCACACTCTCTAGGGTTCTGCAGCGTTGCTCCAAAAATGTGGCTATTTGTGCCCATGATGGAATTAAATTTGCAAAGGCGGGATCCTCCAGCTTCTCTTCCCACTTCGCCTGCGTAGCAGGATCCAGTTTTTGCAGTAGCACCTGAACAAGGATGCAACCAGCAGTTTGCTCCTTGCTACCCAAACTGGTGAGAGCACGAATATGGGCATTAAACTTATCCGACAATTCACGCAGCATGCCAGCGGAGCCATTCTCTACCTTCTTGAGCCCCAGCAGTTCAACGATGTGTGCCTGAAATACTAATCGACGGTTATCAAATCGTTTTTGTAATAAATTTAATGCTATGGAATAATTAGCCTCTGATATTTCCAATGACCGAATGGTATCCAGCGCAAGTCCTTCAAGCAGAGCCGCAAATGCTGCATTTTTTCAATGTTTGTGAGTTCGGGATGATTTTCGATTAAAGTTGTGAACATTGAAAAGAAATCTGACCACTCTGTATAACCTCCAGAAAACGTTGGCAATTTGATTGGCGGTAAGGTCGGTAACGCTCTGGATCTAGTCATTGACGCAGCAGCAATAGGCTCATTTACAAATGTGGAGCTGGACGGCAATGCTCTACTGCGCTTAGCAATTTCAAACCGCACCGAAGTCTCCAAAGTTACTGAAAGCTCATCAAAAGCCTCGCGTAACTCACTGCCGATTTCGTCAAAGTCTAGTTCTTCCAATTTGTTTTGAGAGTCTTCAAATGCAGATTCAATTTTTCCAATCCGCTTGGCAAGGGGCGTTTGGTTGATGCTAGATTGAAGCGCCTGCAACCGCTCATACGAGGACGCCACCTTGCGCTTTAAAAATGACACCCTGTTTGTAGGCTGGGCCAACGATTCAGCACTAGAACTTTCCATGGCAACCGAAGCAAACGAAAAAAGTCAAAGAAAAAGTCGTTGACCGTTGACTTATTGTTACCACTGTACTCTTAAGCGCGCGCAACAGTTTGTCGAATAAAAACACAAGTAAAATGCAGATAGCGAGAGCCAACGCGTCTGTATGTAGGTGTATAAATGCTTATGTACACAGACTCCTCTTTACTGCAATTTACCGCATGACACTTGCTCGTACATATGTATGTATATAAGAGCGGTTTTTAATTGCTGCCGAAACTAGTAACAACTAGCTCAATTTTAATTTAAATAATTTTATGCAACACTATAATGTTAAATAAAAAGAATCACGTCGGGGTCACCAAAATGTTGGGCTAACAAGCTTTTTTATTAGCACTAAGTAGCGAGAAATTAAGGATGTTATAAAAACTACACCCTTTCTTATAAGTTCATGCAACGGGTTGATTTATTTATGCTTATAGCAAACGTTTTGACAATATGCAAAAATGTACAATTTTTAGCGAAGCGATCGATAAGAGATCCGATATAACGAATATACGAAACAAGAATGGATTGCGGCGTCGCTAGCATTGATGCGCTAGCCGCTTAAGACTAAGTGCAAAAGGTAAAAGAGCGCGATAAAGGAAACTACGATGAGCGCAAAGCGATAAGCGCTAGATAGTTAACAGCAAATGATATTGAGTTATTTTATGACATGCGAGAAGCACCAAACAAAACAAAATAGTGACATTGCTTGCCTCGCAGGGCAATATATAACTGAAATGTTATGCTAACATAATACAAGTTTAATTTTTAGATGCTGAGCCGAACAGGTGGAATTAACAAAATTTTATTTTTCGGCATCAAGATTATTACCAAACAAATTACATAGGCGGAAACTGTGAATTCTATGTAACTGCAGTTCTAGATAGTACGGCAATATTCATGTTTTGCACAGGCGAGAAGAGGGTCAATAAGCTATAAATAAAATATGAAGCACAAAACTGCCACGGGAAAGGCCGAGGAATACCCGCTAGTTATTATATACATATTTATTATATACAATTCAATTCAAATTCAATCTTTAATCTTAATTCGCAGTTGTCATGGCATCAATGGATCCGGATCAGCAAAGTTTTAATTGTTTTTAATGCCAACAATCACCGGCGACTGCTGCCGGCTTTCAGTTTGCCATTGGCTTTATAAAATGACCGTTGATTAAGTAAGTGATTTGTATGCTTTCGATTTCTGTTATATATGTATGCTCGAATCCAATGCCCCTATAGCATCCGCCCGATAAAGACAGCGTTTGTGAATATTGCTTACCGCTTAAAAAGACTTTATTGAATATCCAGTACCTATTTAATAGTCTTTACAATGCTTAAACAAACTGTGCTAGGCGTAATATATTCGTAAATACACGATTTAAAACACTGTCTTGACTTATGTCTACAGGGTATTCCATTGTCTTAATTGGCAATTATGTACAGGTTTTTTATTTGATTTCATTGATTTTATGCTCTGACCATCAAGTGGAATTCGTATCGTTTATTGCTTTAAATCGTTTATTTAATTCGATTTTAATTTCAGTTTTTACATCGCAGCGGTACTCTTGAAATTATTTGACGGTATTTTGTTTGCCCCTCCGTAAGTGCAGTGCAAATAGAAATATCTTGTGCACTTGCCGGCCAGTCAACAGTTAAAACAAATTAAATTCTTTGCAACATTTGCCACAAAAATACACACAAATATTGGGAAGTAAAAGAAAACAGAAGACAAACAGCAAACCGAAAATGTGAATGAGGCGATGTGGAACCATCGCATAGTTTCCAAATTAAAGTTAAGCCCTGGACAAAATAGCGGTCGAGCAAAGCACGAAGCGACCCCCGGGCAATTGCAACGTCATTAAAGCAATGCTACGCATAGTTTGGCAAACTGATGCCACGACCCAGAAACAGGGCAGCCAAGAGGCCAGTGGGCAAGCAGGAATGCGGTGATGGGGTATGCTACCAACATTTTATGAACGCTACAACAAAATTGAAACTTTTGATTGAATACAAACTACACTCTCGCAAAAGCAATGAGGCGATGGAGCTGGTTCCTTTCAACTTTGCTTGGGCATCCTGCCGTGTTACCTGCTCCTGCTCTGCGCTACGCTGCCCTGGCCTGGCCTACAGCGTGCTTCTCTTCGCCAACTTAGTTTTCTAAATTAAAATAATACAATAAAGATTATATGTATTACATTGCAGGCAGTCAAGCAGATGCAGTCCTGGTAGCTATAGTCATACATATAGTTGAGCCAAGGCCATGTAGGCAACTTTTGCCTCAATTTAAGTTACTTTTGCCTTATGTAGAAGATGTTGATAGTACGCATACTTGAGTACATAAACTGGTCCATGCAATCTCCTCGACCAAGTTTTATTTTGCATCACCAAAGTTGAGAAAACATGTGCTCTCAATATGAAAGAAAAATGTTTTTTAGAGACCCTCCTCAACTTTGAATACCAAAGCAAAAATGAGTCAACAATTAGGCACGAACAATGAACAGCAATTTACGAATTGAAAAGTAAAACAACTCGCAGCTTTTATTTGTTGGCTTCGATGAAGTATCTTATTAAGTAACTTGTTTCCAAAAAATATGCTGACTCTAACATCTAATTTTATTTTCCAGGTTTTTAAAAAAAGTCCTCGAAGTGGAAACAGACACTTTGCATCCTCCAAAAAAACGCGACAAGCAAATTTGCGGCTTATAACAAAAATACCTTAAGCAAAAGAACCGCAAGAACCGCGCAGACAGAAACCGGTTAGCTGATTCCCTTTAAAAAGCTTTAAAGTACAGCAAAAGACATTGACGTACAAATAGAAATATGAAGAAAAGTATAAAATTTCGAAAACTAGTACGAAAACTAGCTTTAAAATATTCTGCTGCTTTGGTATTATGTTAAGCATATTATGTTAATCCAATCAATTGCCATCATGTTAGTCAAGTGCTCACTGAAACTTGGGCAGCAGCCACACAAATAAAATGTATACACACACAGGTCGTATAATAAAAAAAGAAGAGAGAAAAAAAAATACAAAACGTTGCTCAATTTAAGCGTCGGCCAAAGTATGAAGCGATAATAAGTATAATAAAGACTGCCAAAAGTTTCAAAAATGTGTGCCAGAAAAAATGAGGGAAAAACAAAGCAAATGTCTAACGGGAAATTCATGTTGATGAAAAATGTTTTTCATGCGCGCCACCATTCGCAGCGAATTGATGATAAAGTGTGTGTGTGTGTGTGTGGGGGGGGGGTGTGCGTGACTATCATAGGCGCATAGGTTCAGGGGCATACAAATGACTTGACTAAAAACGAAATAGGCCTAGCTAAAAGAAAACAGCAACAACGAAAACCCAGCTAAAAATGAAAAAAAAAAACAGAAACAATAAGAACAAGCACATCAGAATATATCTCACTTGATAAAGGCTCAAGCAAGAGAAACCATATAACTGTGCGCTCAAAATGCAACTCACTCGACCGCACCCACATCCGGAGCGTCGCCACGCTGGGACAGCACGCACAGCTCAACAGCAGCCAATGTAAAGTCTGTAGCTAGAAATGTGTCACAAAACGACCTTGAGTTACACTCAGTGAGAGTCGCATTGCAGGTCACCCAATTCTTGTTGGCTGTTGCTTTGCGCGGCTTGAGCTGAGTTCTGTTTTGATATTGAGCTTATGTTAAACTCATGTTACCGTTAACAGCACCTAGAGCGAGTGTCTGTATATGGAAAGTAAGCGCTGGCTTTGTTGACATAGTTTGATCACGAAGAGTTCGCTTCTATTGGCATGAAATCGATTTTCACATTCTGTTACATAACATTTGGTATGTCGGCTCTCGTATAGTATGTACAGATGTAGACACTCCCCCTTAAAACTCTCTTTATGTCCCTAAAATTTAATAAAGAATATTTTCCATACCCATTTGTAGCTGGACAACATTTGTAATATATTATTAAATAATACAAGTCGCATTACAGATAATGTTCAACATTTCTCTCATTTCCGACCATAATTTCGGGCGGAAATACTTTGCTTCCCAACTGCCCCGCATCTTGAAAGACTTCCTTTCATGACTCGCTGATTTAGTCGAATTGCGTCCAATTTTGGCGACATTCGGTGACACCTTGTTAACATGCTCTTTGACGCTTCACGGCTGCTTCTGCTGCTGCTGCTCTTTGCCAGTTTTTGCTGTTGCTTGAGGCATAATTCCTTATTAAACTTGATTGAGCGCAAAACTTCATTACTCCCCTGTAGGTATGCAGGACTCGTTTTGTTTTGGGTTTTTGTGCTGTTCTGTTTGTGTGTGTGCCGGAAATTTAATTTGGTGCCCTGTAAACAGACGAAAAGTTTTGCGATGGGGCGACAAGTGCTTACAAATCTGCTGTTAAAATGCTTAAATAACCTTTTGCAGCTCTGAGCTGCATCTGCAGCTGTCGCACGCCTCCTTCAAGGGATTATGTTAATCACAATTCTGCACTTTAACAAGTTGATGTGCACAGAACTGTGCAAAAAGTCACAAGGCCGGCGCCGTCGCTACTTTTGAAAGAACTTTTGTAAAGTCGCTGCTGTAGAAAAAGAAAAGACGAAACTCTAAGCTGGCACTATAAAAGATGACTTTTTTCCTGGTGCAGCCCTGTGCTGTCCGCGTTTTTGTGCACCAAATTCAATGCAATCTGTTGTGGACATTCATGCCCAGGCGCCGGCCCGTTGCTGCTCCGCCTTGGAAAGTAGCGTTTCATAAAAATGTTGTAGCATAACTTTGGGCGCGCCCGTTAAGCAAGTGGAATTTTTCATTGGCCAGCAACACCAGCTGGCTAGCAAATTAAGCTAATGCAACAAACGGAAATCGGCTGCAACTGTTGCTTAATGGCTGCCCCAGATGGGTCAATGGCTGGTGGGCGGATTGGATGGTTGATTCAGCGCGTAGCCTGCCATTTGGCTGTCAAAAATTGGTTATGGCAGCGTAAACGAAAATACCCCGAAGCCAATTTGGCAACCAAAGTCATCAAGTGCGCACACGCACGCCTCAATAAATTCAATTTACACGAATTTGTAAAGGCATCGCGCCGGCTGACGAGCTCCGGGGGCGAGGACACATCGCACAAACTGCCATATAAAACAGACAAAAACTTATGCTCCCAGAAGTTTTGCAGGTGCGAACAGCAAGATAAACACCGCCAGAGGCAGCAGTTGGACGCATGGGCTGGGACGGAGACAGCTGGTGCAGGCAGTGGCTCAGCCAGTGCAGGCAGTGGCTCAGCCAGTGCCAGAGCCAGCGGCATGAGCTATGCGGTTAGTTAGATGGGCGGCAGTGGGTCGGTTTTATTGGCATCGACATGCATTAGCGGCACCACAAAAACGAGCTGAGTTAAAGTCAAAAATAACCACACTAACCGGCAACCCAGCCACGTCCGACGCATGTACAACGCTGCCAATAACAACAACAACGGCAACAACCAGCGAAAATGTTAACAGCAACAAGCTAAATTGCAAAAGAAAACTTTTTGTACACTGCGGCAGTCGCTGTTGTTGCTGCAGCTTGGTCTAACCAGTTCCAGAGACGGGGTTGGGGCAAAAGGCACCTGATGATTGCTCAAGCCCATCAGCACCATGTGTGTGTATGTGTGTGTGCGTATTTTGTTGTTTGGGTACGTGCAAAGGTGTAAATTAAATTTCAACGCCAGCACGAGCATTGCATGCCAATGTGAGCGCCGACTACAGGACCACAGCGCACCAATCCTAATCCAAATCCAAATCCCAATCCAATTCAATTCCCGTCCCCCTGCTGGCCAAAGTGTTTTTGCTAGCGCTCGTTTACATTTTCTACTGTTACTTCCGAGTAATCTGTTGCAGCAGCCGGTTGCAGCTTGCTTCTAACCTTTACACTAATTTCTATTGCATCATTTCAGTTTCGATGCAACGATTAAATGCCGAACTCTTAGCGTTTGTGGCCACGCTGAGAGGAAACTTTGAAACAAGTGCAATTATTTCCTGAAAGTAATATGATATGAACGCAAGGATCTCAGAACCTGAACTGAAATTTTTGCTGTAGGTGCTCCTAGTACCTGCGCAGATCGAGTTTGTTTCCGATAATCGATAACTTACTCCGTTTCCAAGCAATCGGTAAAAATCGATATCGACATCCTGTTTTTTAAGCAAATTGGGTAAATAATTAGAGCTAGAGTCACCAAACATGATATGTTACTTCTAGAATATTATATATGTATGTATACATATGTATGTCAAGTAGCTTTCATTTTATACCTTTTGCCACCTCCCCGCTACCACCCCATAGCTATAAATCAAGTTAATAACCCAACTTGTATTGCCAACCAATTTAAGCCACAATTTAAATGCAATTGACTTTTTGAGAATACACAAATATTCTATGGTTAAATAAGATATAGTGTAGAAAATTTCATTAAGATCGGTTTTTGTTTTGTTTTTTGGTATTATGACTGCGCACGTGCTTGCGACGCAGTTCCAAGAATTTCTGTATACACACACATTCATGCGCGTCTGCTTTGAATTATATCAACAGAATTGCGATTGTTTTCTGTGCTATTTTAATTGTTTTTTTTTTTCTCAATAAGACCCAATTATTAGTGTGGCTGTTGAGTAGAGGCAGAGGCGAGTTCGAGTGCTGCCAAGGAAAGTAATCATGCGCTCAGTTCCGAGTTCGAACCCTGCCAATGGAATTTTTTTTTTTTTAATTAATCTTTATTAATTTAAACAAGCTGCATTTGATGTTGGAATAAGAGGGTTCAGGGTATTCCCTAGTCGGGAGATCCCGACTAAAACCTCTTACTTGTTTGGCTTGAACTCGTGAATGATCATGTGTGGAGGCCAAAATTTGGGATCACAAATGATTGGGAACATATCATGTGAACATTTATTTTGAATGATGATATTTCACGAGGAGTGGAGAAATTAAAGTTGGTAATTGTCTTCGGCGTGCCGGAAAGTCCGACATTTCTTGACTTTCTGTTGTCTATTGTCTCTAAGTACTAAAGTATTGTTAAATTTTTCCACATTTTACATTGTCTATTACAGAAGTCTTAATGCTTGTTGTGGTGTTTTGTGTTTTGTGGCCAAATACCCCGACTAGAGCGTATTTAGGAATTCTATACTGTTTACAATAATATTGGCTAGGGCCTGCGGGCAGGTTGGTTTGCTAGCTTGTCGCCCTGTCGGCTGCTGTTTTGTAAGCGCCTTAGCAAAGCAAAGTAATTTAAGCGCAAATGTCGAACTCGACGCAAGGCAGTCAACAATGGAATTTAAATTATGCACAGTCCCCCAAAGGATGCTCTCACGCAACAAAGGGTCCCCTGAACGCCAGTACTGTGCAGCAGGCGATGGTGGTCACCAAAAAAAAATTTTATATATAGTTGGAAACCAAAGAGATGTTCTTCATGCAAGCATCGTGCACAAACCGAGTGGCAGGCGGTCGCACTTGAGGACACTTTGTGCAGTGCAGCAGGAAAATGTCGTGTTCTGTTTGCGCAGGTGCGTGCAAGGAGATCCAGTTGATAACTACGTGAGTGGGACAGGCTTATTGAATGCTATTAACAAGAAGCGCCAGCATAGATATTGTCGATTTTCATACGTACCGTTGTCCCATTGAGCGTAGCCCAGACTCAGCAGCTGTTGCTGCTGATTAACAATCAGAGCCTGGTGCCCCATTATCGATGGCCCATTGTGGCCGCAGCTGCAACTCCAGTGGACCGCACCGACCGCGCTGATGAATTGACCCACTGGGCTACTGCATTCACTCGGCACCGAAGCGCCTTAAATGTGTTGTAATTGAATTGCATTTGGGCGCATGTGAATGTGAGTGCCCCACACGCAGAGTCACGGACATAAGCTGTGGCTCATTAACATTGTCTGCCAACCGTTAAATGCTTTATCTGCTCCGAAGCAATGGGAACTTGTGGCTTGGTGCCACATAAGTCGCATTAATTGCCAGCTATTGCTATCAGAATCACCTGTGTACCGGTTGCCACGGCAACAAACGTGACATTTTGGCACAAAGTGCACTAACTGACTATTTTCCATCAGCTTCGAATTGCTCGCACATTTTTGCTGTAGTTCATACAATATAAACAGTTGAAGCCTGAAATGTGTTGCATTCACGCACATACACACACATGCAACTTGTGTGTGCACCATAAAAAATGGACACTTAAATTGCTTAGGAAGCGTGCCAGGCAGTGTCTTAATTTTCCGCAGGATGTGCACAATGTCAAAAGCAACATTTGATAAATGGTTCATGGGCGTGGTACGACCAGCATAGTATGCATATATGTATGTGTACATGTATGTGGGGGCCAGTGGCTGCAAAGGGAAACGTAGATTGATAGAGCGAGTGTATCTGTGTGTGCATCTGCATATGCTACACTTGAATATTTATGTGATTTTTCTGAAGAATGCTTAAATATTTGCAGCTCCCGGCAGAAGGAAACCTTATATATTTTTTGACAAGCATTAAGATAAGATATCAACCACCTACCAATTTAAAAAGTTTTAAAAATACATACATTAAAATTTATAACTTAGTATATATTTTGTTTCAATCTCCTTCATAAAACCTGAGGTCTCAGCGTAGGCAAACTAATTAAATGAGTTGATCTCGGAGCTTGCTTTAAATTTAACACCGTTGAGGACCCTATAAATTACATAACTACAATCCTTGTTAATTGGGTTCATAGCTTTTACTTTAATTGATATTTATGATGCCAATAAGAAAGCTCTAGCGACAGCTAAAAGCTCTAGCTCAAGCAGAGTTGGGTTAAGTGTTCCACTCTCTTGTGTTCAAAGCACAAACATTTAACGATGTCCTCGAATGGCTTTGTACATCCTGGTTTAGCAATACAATAACAAACAACAATATGTAATTTTGTAGTAGTCAGTATATCCTTGTTCGCTTTTTAGGAAGAAATGACATTATTTTAAATATATTTTTACGATTTGTTGTTCATCTCACAGGTTTAAAAACAAAAGAAACAAGTATGAATGCTCTAGGCGAGATTGCCTGACTAGAAGATACCCTAAAAATAATTATTGCTATTTACTGGGCTCGCTAGTCGAAGACAACTGCCCATCGCCGTATACCTTTCCGGAATACTAATCATCGACTGCTGACGAACTATAGATATACTTTATGGGGTCGGAGATACTGTCTGTTACATACATTTGCACAAAACGATTATAACCTTTAACCCATTTTTAATTGATTCAGGGTATAAAAAGCAAATTGCCTCCCATCTTATTGGAAAGTATGCGCAAACAGTTTCTAGGGATGCTCTGAAGCGTAAATGTAATTAAATTATTTTATAATTTGTACAACGCTTCATTGAAGCCGTATGCAAATACGAAGCTAATGCGATTAGTCAATAAGTCGGGGACGACAGGCAATATCGCGAGAAATTCCAATTGATTCAGCATTTGCAGCCAAAATCGAAATTCAATTAAAATATGCACAAGATTAACATGATCCAAACTGATTGAGTTTATCATTTTTATTTTATCTATTAGGAATACGCAATCAATATTAATTGTCTATTTATATTTCTTTCTACTTTTGGAGTTTTTTTGTAAAACTTGCTGTAGCCACGATTTTCGCGCGCCTGTTCGCATTTGGCTGAGAAAGTTTTGTTGAAAAACTTGGCTCCGCTAACAACTTAATGAAAAGGCAGAATTTGCGCAGACACGCCCAATTCCGTGCTGTCCATATGACAATTGAGCTAATTGCATTAGTTGGCAGCTCGTGTCTTGGGGCTGCGCTGTGACATGAGCTCCATCCTAAAAGCATAACGATAAAAGTTTCAGTTGTGCAAAAAGTTTCATATAATTTGAGATATTTATCTTAATTTTTAGCTGTCCAATGGAACAATAGCAGCACAAGAGTTAAGTTAGTCAATAATAAGCACAATAGGAAAAACAAAGTGAGGAGGAAACCAAAAAGCCTTTTTCTTGGCCCGCCCTTTGTCCCTTTTCAGGCACATAAATAAATAAGCCTTTTTTTTTTTTTTAACAACCGAGGGCTGTCAAGGGTCTCCAACGGTTGCCAAAGCGAACGCGACTCCAAATGCTTTTAAGTGGGTACCTGAACCAAATCACAAAAAAAGAATAAAAACAAATTTTATATAAAATTAAAAAACGCGTTAGTTGGACACCAAGTAAAACAAGGTTTTAGTCGGGAGCTCCCAACTAGGGGATACCCCGAACCGTCTTCTTCCAACACCAAATGCAAATATATTACTATTCTAGAAGCTACATGTCAAGTTTGGTGACTCTAGCTGTTATTATTTACCAAAATTGCTCAAAAAACAGGATGTCGTTATCAATTTTTATCGATTACTTGGAAACGGAGTAAGTTATCGATTATCGGAAACAAACTCGATCTACGTAGGAACTAGAAGGACCTACAGCTAATTTCAAGTCTCTAGCTCTTTAGGTTCTGATATCCTTGCGTTCATACATACGGAAAGACGGACAGACAGGGAGACGGACATGGCTAGATCGACTCGGTTACTGATGCTGATCAAAAATATATATACTTTATGGGGTCGGAGATGCTTCTTTCTGTTTGTTACATACATTTACATTTTGCACAAAAACAATATACCCGTTTTACCCATTTTTAATGGGTTCAGGGTATAAATAATGGACAATGCATACAATAATAAATTAAAACAAAAGGATTCGAAACAGAAAGGGGCTTCAGTCACAAAAAACGTGAAATAATTGACATTAAATACACCACATTACAATAGGCTAATAAATCATTCCCTCATTTACATAACACACTATTTACATTCAACATTAACAAATCAGTTGGTAAATATCCAAAATCAATTATATTTACAGTTTTACACAAACCAGAAAATATTCAATTTGCGAGTACAAAGCTATTTCTAAAATCTGGAATATTTTCACAAGTCTGAAGTTTATTTAGAGCATGACAAACACAATTTTCAAGTTTATGGCATCTAGTGTGTACATATGAATGACAAACATACAATATTTTGTAATAAAAATATGTCAATAAACCCAGCAAGCAGAAACAAGTAATGGTGCTCTGGTCGGGAGTGCCCGACTAAAAGATACTCTGAACTCCGCGTCGAGTTACCCACAAAAACATTCTAGCTGATTTTGGTTGATATTTTAGAAGAGTGACAAAAATAAAAGACTCGTTTGATGTAGCTTCCTAGATCGTCGCGTTCGTACAGACTGGCAGATGGTCAGTGCTAAATCGAGTCAGCTCGTAATTCTGATCAAAAATATATTTCCTTAACGGGATCGGCCATGGCTCCTTTTGCTAGCTACATACATTCGCACAAAACCAATATACCCTTTTTACCCATATTCGATATGACAGGACATAAAAAGGATACCAATATTCCACAAACCTTCAAGTCATCAAAAAGCAGCTCAGTCCAAAGAGGACAGCTGAGTAGCGATATATTTCAAAAACAACCAAATACAGACATACGTAGTATATATGTACATAGAATACTAAGAAAATATAATATTGTCAAAAGTACTGCAGATACCCTGTAGCAAAGGCTTTGCAGTGAGGTGCTGCTTGGAGACTGTAAATGGGGAAAACCATCCAAAGATCTTTGTAAACTAGATCTGGGCTTACCTCACAAAATAAGCTCACCCAAGCTATGTTTATATAAATACATAAGCTCAAGAAATGAAATGTTTTTTCGCCTTTAATATGTTTCCTTTAACAAATTTATATTCCCTTCATATACATTTTTAATAAGTGCAGGGCAAAAAAGGGTTTCACAGGAGTCAGGCTGTTTGACTAAGCGAAGCACAGCTAAAAAAATCTCTTACGAAGGCTGCAAGCACACATAAATATGCCAAAAGGTGCCATTAAAGCTGGTTCCGGCTTTTCAAGAATCTTTAAAAGGTTTCAGCCGGGCATGTAAACATTTCTTCTTCTTTTATTGCCAGATTTTCATTAATATATTTATGTGCATACTTAATGAGTCGAATGTTTTATTAATGTAAGCATGTTGTGGCTGCTGCATGTGTGAAGCTCTCAAGTAACAAATAATTAACAACTCCAGTGTCAACAAGACGAGTGAAAGAGCGGAAGAGCCTTCAGGATGCCTAAAGGACTTGAGCTCGAATACCTGCCATGGGGCTGTAATCTGTTTAATGTAATTTGCAGTTTATATAAAAAGCTATTGAGACTTTATTGAGCGCCGTAGCAGCTGAGCAGCTGCAGGAAGAACCAAAAAAAGCTGATTTTACTTTGAGGCAACATCCGCTTATTCCTTGCCACGGAAATAATTTGCAGGCGAGGTACTTGACGTATCCTTACGTATACATATATTGCGTATACTACATATATTTGTACACACACCATAATAATGTGTAGAACGTAGCTATAGGCTATTTATTCAAGGGATGAACGAGTTTGGGTGTGTGCCTCCACGGCATCGATTTCTTGAGAGTGTATGAAATATGTGAACCTGATTTATTCATTGCGAATCGCAATGCATGCAAATTTGCGACTTCAATTTGCAAATCTTCAATTGGAATCTGCAGGAGGTACAACATCACCAACAACAGCAAAATATACTAAATTTGAATGTGCACACACTCACTCACACACCCATAAGCATACTCATAGCTTTGTAGCGCATAAAAAAATAGTTGCCATCAGCTGGTTCTGCACATTTGCGACGCAGACTCATGTTTTAAGTAGTTCCTTTTGCAGTATGTCACCGGTAAGCAAGCTTATACTATGACACACGTCATTTTCTTTTCATGTGAATCACCTTGTCCTTGCTCTCCCGTCAGATCCGTTTTTAAAGCTGCCTTGTTACGTGCACCGGTCCCAGGTAAAGACGGCTGCATTATAGACTCAAGTTATATAGATTTTATTTATTATTTGATTTTATTTCATGTTCATTGCCAATCAATATCTCTTTATATAAAACTGTTTGTCGTGACTGACTGACTGACTGAAGCTGAAATTCACTGTAGTTACCTTATGTGAAGAAGGTGCACGTTAAGACGGGGTTTCGGTAAATTCCAACCGTAAGTGTCGAAAAATTGCAAAAAATGTTTGTATGAAACTTTTGTATTTACCATCCGATCGGCCTCAAACTCATTTTCAATGATCTTTGTTCATTTGAGGAGTGTTTCACACTTTTCAGAAAATCCAATCCTCCTTGGTGGAAATGGGGGTCAAAGATTTGGTGGGTGATGTTTTGTGTTCAAATTTACTTCCCAAGATCTATGTGAACAATTATTAAGGGCGTGTTTGATTTTAAGACGATTTAAAGATTTTTCGGGCGAAGTTTCGTTTGTCCGATTTGAATGAAACTTATTTTCAAAGCTCTACATAAAAAAGTTAACTTAATTGTTTGGTTTATTATCGGTGTCAAGCTCGTTTTCAAAGATCTTTATTAGAATTTAATTGACACGCCTTCGCAAAGTTCACAGCTTAATAAATGCAAGTTTTTTGTTCGGCCTCAAGATTCTTACCTAAGACTAACAATCGCAGAAACCTCTGATTCCAACATTTGGATTGTATTCGATGCAGATAAAACATATTTTTAAATAGAGGTGAAGACCAAGGTGGGTAGATTTTAATTTTCACTTAGTGGAAAGGTAATATCTAAAATTTGTACCACGGGCAAGGCCAGGCAATACCCAATATTATAATAATAATATATATATTTAATATATAATTATAATATACTGCTTGATATTTTAATGAAATCTGATACAAAACCCAAAATTAAAGCGATGATGTCAAAGACACCTTTATGCTGTATTGGTCAGATTATGATACATGTGCATGGTTATATCGAATCGGCTATTGATACGGTTCTTTTCTGTACTGCGTTACTTAATTATAATGCTGTCAATAAGCGTATAAAAATATCTTGACATCTGAAGCCTTGTAAAGGAAAGTTGACAATAAAAGGCCTGTAAATTTTATAAATCTGATATCGAATATCGGAAACAAACGCGATCTGCGTAGGCACTAGGGGGACCTACAGCTAAAATGTCTCGAGCTTTTATAGGTTTTGAGATCCTTGCGTTCATACATACGGACGGACGGACAGACAGACGGACAGACAGACGGACATGGCTAGATCGACTCGGCTGTTGATGCTGATCAAGAATATATATACTTAATGGGGTCGGAGATGCTTCCTTCTGTTTGTTACATAAATTTACATTCTACACAAAAACATTATACCCATTTTACCCATTTTTAATGGGTTCAGGGTATATTAAGTTTGGCAGTACCCCAATAAATGCATAACTTTACAGTTTGCACTAAAAAGTCGAGTAGAGTAAAAAATAGTTAGTACTATATGAGGATAACCTTTGAGCTCTACCAGTTTAAAGAATACTCATGTTGCAATAACAAAGCTTATTCGTGTAAAAATGATATATTCACAATTCATGCACGCCGTTGACACAAGGACCTTACATATTTGCTAAAAAAAAGTTAACAGACCAGGTCGTGGTAGAACAGCAAATAAAAATTAAAATATATAATAAATATTCATATTATTGTTGGCACCCATTTAAATAAAAAAAAAAAGCCTGCACTATCTTTTGCAGCGGCTGACAGAGCCACGTCCTCTGAAAACTGGTAATTGAATTAATCCGCCCACAAGCGCACACAGAACAATTGAAATATACGGACTGTCAGCTAAAAATAGTGTGTAAATTAAGGTATTTAAGTTTCTGCACATACAGAAAAGATAATAATCATATAGGCAAAGAGAAACGTTTCTCTTGAAAGTAGTTGACTATGACATACTCAATCGAATGTTCTTTCATGTGTATTTTTTCCCGTTTTTGGCACGTGGAGTTTGCAAAATCTTTTGACTAGTTAGTATTTAAATAAAGTTGAATGCGCGGAGTCGAATAGTTCATAAAGTTCACGTATAAACTTTAATTCCCATAAAACAAAATAAAAAAAACTGTGGAAATATTTTTTTAAGCTCTCTTTTTTCAGTCGCAGCCGCACACAAATATTTGAAAAGTTGAAAAAATACAAAAGTGAATACCAAATGTTTTTCCGTTTCGCTTTTTGTTTTTTACGTTTCTAGCATGGATTTCTGACCTCCTCCTGCTTCATTACCGTAAATACTGAGGGTATGAAAATAAGCGAAAATCCTTTGCAACGAGGCTTGTGTCTGACCTTTTTATTACGGGGCAATGGCGGATTTACTATAGTTGTTGCTGCCACTGTTGGAATGACTGATAAGCAAAAGGGTCGCAATTAGTCGATGTCCTTTCTTCTTGTTAACATCAAGCTGCGCCTAACAAAGCTCTTTGGCATGGAAGCACGTTCTCAATTCGCTATTAAGTTTCATGGGACAGCCAGTAGGAGCCCATTTACTGCCATGCTTTGTTCTGTTTGGCTTTTGCGGTGGTTCGGGCAACTCGCAAAACTTTTGTCCGTTCGATACGCATAAAAATCAAACTACAATTAGAAACAGACTCCCAGTCGCTCTGGGGTTCCACTTGGGACTATTAAAGAAGAAGCCCAAGCCACACACACACAAACTGCGGAAAGCTATAGCTTATAATGCTTATGCAGCACTATGAAGTAGTATAGTGGCAGCCCCCGAGTTGTTGGCCAGCAGAACAAATTTGTTTGTTTGCTTGAGGCAACGTATCAGATTATCTATTTATGTTTCAGACTAGCAATGTATTTACAGCTTAACTAACAGCAGGAGAGGCATACAGAGGCTCAATCAAACCGTTGTCGGCAGCAAGCGAGGGCGGCAAATTTATAAAATATATCGACTAAGCCGTGCCCATGGCCATAGTTTGTCGGCTCTTATTGTTGGCCTTTTAGTGATTTATTTGACTAAGCTGTGTCAGAGCCATGCAGTGCAAGAAATCCCGCTCACAAATAAGGCCAAAGCCTGCTTTGTTAATCAAGTCCGGCAAACTAAACACATTCCTACAGATATGTATGAATCTATGCCTGCCACAAGCCGCGCCCGTTTGACACTTCATTTGCCAAGGAGTCGCCATGCCACGTGTATCATTGTATTGAATGAGACGCACGAGCGCGCAGCCCAGACGACTGGCAGATCCTTTCGGCCTAGGTGACAGGCGCTTGACACATGCGGGTCAGCAGGCAGCAAATTTAGCCAACGTGTTACAAAATAAGAAATATGCGCACAGATTTATTTGTGTCTGGGTGTGTGTACGAATTTTCAAGTAACATACAGACATACATATACAGACCAAACAGCCTATACTCAATGCCCATGGGACGTAACATATTTAGTTTTGAGCAAATGAGTTAATTATTCGA
The DNA here is from genome assembly GCA_018903485.1 of Drosophila littoralis. Lineage (NCBI taxonomy): Eukaryota > Metazoa > Arthropoda > Insecta > Diptera > Drosophilidae > Drosophila > Drosophila littoralis. Next base: position 3,964,065 of record JAEIGF010000593.1, on the reverse strand, counting down.
TTAAGTAACCGCTTTTTCGGCGGCCACAAGCAAATTAATCATTTACCCAAACTGTCTGCGTTCCGCAGAGTAATGATCGTCCATTTGGTATGTCTATAAATTGCAGGCCATTATTCACATGTGAGCAAACACTCTCGCACATACTCGCAGACACGCCCACGCCCCTTAATCAACGAGCGGCAGGCATAGACCGGTCCTGGGGAGTGTAAGCTGATTGCGGCATTTATGGTTGCCATACCCACTTTCACCTGCCTGTGCTATCAGTTGTCTGTTTTCCGCTGTCGCTCATTAAAATTCACATTCAAACATTTTACAAATACATATTAACAAACCTTCTACGCGAGTTCCTTTAATCACGCGGCAGCCAAGCCAGGTGCTTACTGTTCTTGTTGTTAGAGGAATTCCCGCTGTGTGAGTACTTAGATTACGTTCTGGTGGCACACGAGACACACAGAGATGTCGTCGCAGAAATCGAGCGGAAACGAATGCATAATATGACCGAGTGTCACAGCCTATTGCCAAGTAGGCCGCACTCGCATTGACCATGGCCATGAACTTTATTTGTGCACAACCCTGCCGCTGCTGCTGCTGGGGCTGCTGGTGGGATTACGTAATGAAGGCACTGCCAGACAAACGTCTCGAAATGAGTTCACACACTGCCTCTTGAGCACTTGACGTTGCCCATCATCTCCAAGATGAGCATCGTTGCGCAGTGGGCGCGTCCTTGATAAACGTGTCTTTAAGCGGCTTAAACTGCAGCAAGTGAGGCAATTTGTAATTTGTAATTTTTGAGTAGACCTGGTCATTGCTTTGATTACCGAAGCGCTAACCTGGGAAGCACTGAGAGGGGACGGGCAAAGTTTCTGTTGGCTGCGACAAAAGTTTCATTTGGTTGCCTGGTGTAGTTTACACCAGCTAACCGCTGCCGTCAACGAAATTTTTAACTTTATTTAGAACTCATTAAAAACTTTTGCATAATTGCATAAATTTGTAAAGTCAATGCAAAACTTTGGCTAAACAGCGCTGCGCAAAACAACACAGCCCCAGCTGGGGGCGTGGCACTTTGTTGTTAACTGCAAGTATTTAAATACACATCTTGTAAGGCAAGACGGTCCACACAATACTATTTATAATCAAATTTCAAGCGAAAATTCCAAAGTTTAAAAATTTTCTAAAGATTTATAAAAGTCGTGTGTCCCAGCAACTGGTGAGTATGTAAAAATGAAGTCGACATTTCGTTTTCAAATCGCTTTGAGACCAGAGATGGTAATAGTGGGAGTTGGAATTAAAGCCTTAGAATCAGAAGAAGTGGCTACGTTTCGACCATTATCAACTGCGCGGCTATAAAATGCTTTGTTAATTGGTGCCGTAAATTAAATCAAATTGAGAAAAAAGAAAATGACATAAAAATTGTATTTGTAAATAAATATACACTTAAGTGGATATGTTTTAACAACAGCATCTATTGACAGAGGCCTATTGAATACGTGAGCCAAAAGCTTTGCTAACAGTCCAATATACAGATAAATGCTTTTGTAGCATAAAGCCTGTGTAAAACTTGTTATCTATGTTTTAAAAGCACATTTATTTATGAACTTGTCAATAGCTCAAAAAGCTGCAAAGAAGCTTAATGCATCGAAAGCTTTGAACGAGCTTTACGTTGAGAACGCGATGAACAAGCTTTACGTTACAAAATCATTGAACAAGCTTTACGTTACGAAATGCCCGTACTCCCAGATAAATAATTTGATCAAAACAGCCGAAAAATGTAGGTCAAGTTTTGGCAATTTTACCCAAATTTAGGTCCAAGATAAATTGAACTAGAAACTTAGGAACTTTGAATATTACGTACAATCACTAACCAAACAACATATAGACATAGACTGGCCATCCAGTGTAAAATGCTGGGGCCACGCGTCTCATATGCGGCTGGTCCAAAGTCGCCATCGTTTTCATTCGGGTTCGAGACACGCCCGCATGCTCAGACAGCAAGAGAGTAAGATATACGTATGACTTGTGTGATAGATCGGCATCGCTGTTTTTTTTATTCGGTCACACTACAGGAAGTGCTTTGGGTTACTCTCAGTGCTCTTTCAATTTGTCTATATACCGTTTTACTATCTGTGTAAGTGTCTGCACAAGCAAAAATATGCCCACAAATTTAATTTTTCTCTGAAAGTTGGTGGCTTGCATTTTAGCTCGCTATCGTTGGTAAGGGTACCTAAGCGGTGGCATGTGTGCATTTCAAATATTTTGGACTCGCTTTGCAATACTTGCATTTTTTGTATATGAATAGAAGCATTTATGTGCTTATAAGTAAAATTAATTTATTAAACTTATTTAATTGTTGTCTATTTTTACAAACTTACTTTAAGCGCTATCAAAAGGTTGATCTCGCACACCATATTGGCAGTCTCTTTTCTTATCGATATAACATTTATTTCCATTTTATCATACTACTATATTTAACATAGACAGCGACACTACAATAACATATGTATGTAGCTGGGGCTATCAATGATGATCCTATCCTATTACAACTTCGGCATCCTGATAAAGAGAGCTCCTGCTCTCTGTTTGAATTTTATATGTATACATATTTTAATAACTCTTTAATGCTTATTGACTATTTACGCATCCAATGCTTAAAGTTTTGGCTATTCCAGACACCAACATACGGTTTACGAGATAATAAAAAACCTTTTATATCCTTCAACAAATATCTACAATTATTAAAAAAAGTTTTTGTCATATAAGGCCCTTTATTTCTTGGTATTAACTTCTTCGTAACTCCTGGGGTGCTATAAAAATGTTTATACCCTGAACCCATTGAAAATGGGTAATAAGGGTATATTGTATTTGTGCAAATGTATGTATGTAACAGGCAGAAGGAAGCATCTCCGACCCCATAAAGTATACATACATATGTATTCTTGATCAGCATCAATAGCCGAGTCGATCTAGCCGTGTCCGTCTGTCTGTGCGTCCATCCCAGTTTGCTTCAGACGTTTATCGCGAGCAGACCTGTTGCGGTGTTATTTTTGTGTTCGAGCAAAAGCCAAAGTGCAGGTGTTCAATTTGACGAAAACAAGGCAATAAAACATTACGGTAAAGATTGCGGTAAAAATCAATAAAACTACTTGTGCCAAAGCTGTTCCCGAAAGCAGTGCAAAACAGGTTGACGGATTGACAAGCAGTTCAAGTGCAGTGAAATGCAGTTCAACTTAAACAAAAAGCAGTGCCGCTTAAAAATCTTGCTAAACGGTTCGTGTCCGTGTTATCGCGTGATGAATCCGACGGAGGGCGCCACGAGAATGGACGCCAGAAGCGTGACCGGCACACAGCGTCGCCGCCTATGGGAGGAGGAGGGCGAGGAGACGGAGGGGCTGTAGCACGATGACCCCCCCCCCCGCGTACCCGTGGATCCGAATAGGCAGGTGCTGGAAAGCGCAGACGAGTTTGCCAGGCCCGCCACTAGGACTGCCGCAAAGAGAGCTGCTGCCGCTGCAGATGGTGACTGCGAAACCGCTGCCGCCCCCACCATCGCGCGAGCCCCAGCATGGAAGATTGTGGCCGAGGGGCCTGAGGCGATCATCGCGGAGCTCTCGGCAGCTGCCGAGGTGACCCGCCTTGCCCTGGTGGGTGTCGCCCCCGAAGCTGCGCGCGAGGTGTCGGCCGCCGTAAAGAGAATGGAGGAGCTGTCCACGTCGCTGGCAGTGCGGAACGCTCTGCTTGAGAGCCTCTCATGCAGACTGCCCGAAGTGCAGCTCGCCGCCCCCACCTCAGCTGCTGCCCGTACCGCTGTCCCCGTCCCAGGAGTAATAATCGCCGCCCCACGGATCAACAAGCCAGTTGAGACGTGGTCCGCGGTGGTCACAAGTCGGGACCCGAGCGAGTCCGTAAAAGCCGTTGCCAAGCGGATAATGGAGGAGATCGCACCCACCCTTGGATTGAGGTTGCATAAGGTGAAAGAGCTCAGGCGAGGTGGTGCAGTCATCCGCACCCCGTCGAAGGGAGAGCTGATCAAGGTGGTGGCAAACAGCAAGTTTGCAGAGGTTGGACTCAACATTCAGCCGAATAAGGGGCTGAAGCCGATGATTACGGTCTACGATGTGGACACATCGATCCTGCCGGAGGTGTTCATGGAGGAGCTGTACGTGAACAACTTTAAGGAGGAGATGACAGCAGCGGCGTTCAACAAGGCGGTACACCTTGAGTCGAAGACGTGGTCCGTCACTGATGGCGCCAGCATAATTCTGACGATAGAAGTTGAGGAGAGGGCCCTGGCGACTTTTGAAAAGACCGGACGGGTCTACATCAATTGGTTTTCATACCGATGCCGGTCCGTCGTCCGCACCTATGCTTGCCATAGGTGAGACGGCTTCGATCACAAGGTGTCGGAGTGCCGCCTCAAACAGGACGTATGCCGACAGTGTGGACAGATGGGACACATCACAGTCAAGTGCGCAAATCCGGTGGACTGCCGGAATCGCCGCTTCAAGGGGCTACCCTCGGAATATGCTTTCGGAGTCTTGCCCGATTAATGGCGCAGTGTTGGCGAGGGTGCAAGCTAATCATTAATGCTTATCTTTATCCAAGCCAACTGTGGCCGGGGCCGCGCTGCGTGCATCGATTTCGGTGTACGCATGCGTGACCACATCCACTCCTTTGCGCTGCTGCAGGAGCCATATGTGGACGTCGTTGGAAGGATTACGGGCTTCCCAGCCGGGATGCGCGTTTTCGGAAGCCACACTGTCGAGTGGCTGGAGTTTGTGTGAGGGTCGCAGGTAAACATGGCACAGTTTACTTGACCTCCATATACTGCCATGCTCATGCTGACTTGATGAGGATATTGAGCTGTATAGATGCCATACTGCTACTGGCCAGTAGTAACCCGGTCATTTTTAGGTTGGACGCAAACGCTGTGTTTCCCTTGTGGTTCAGCAAACGACACGAATTCTTTCGTGGCCAGGTGAACTTCAGAAGAGGCGAACAGCTAGATAGTGGATACTCGGAAGTCATGCCGTATGGTTGGAGTGTGGACGAGTGGGATTTGAGAGACCACAACATGATCATGTTGTGATCTCGCCATCTCCAGCAAACGCAGTTGAGAGCTATGCTCCTGTGCCATCCTGGAAGCTCGCTAGGGCTGATTGGTGATTGTTAGACTCGGAGCTGGTAGGGGAAATCGAGGAGCACCTTTCCCAGGAGGACATTAGGATGTTGCCGTTGGATTCCGCGATGTCTGCTCTTCGCCTTGCCGTACAGTTTGTGTGCGACAGAGTGTTAGGCAGACCGTCGAGAGCCCAGGGAAAAGTTAAATGGTGGTTTCTTGCAGCTCATCTGCGGACAGCCGTCCGCGAGTTCCTGAAGGCGAAGGAGGAAACCTGGCGACGCTTCGTTGGAGACCACAGAGATGATCCGTGGGGGCACGCCTACCGGATATGCCGAGGTCGAATGCAATTTACCGATTACCGAACCTTCGTTCGGATGGCGGGCTGGTCGTAACATGCACATGCGAGTCGCCTCCTCCTCCCAGTTGCGCAGTCGAATGAGGACATCGTCATTCCGAACGAAGCTGCTCCAGCGCTCGAAGCATTCGAGTTTGGAGAATACGTCGCTCGGCTGAAGAGCAGGCGCTCTCCTGGGCTTGACGGAATCCCAGATTGGATCTGCCCGCGTGTGGTTGCACTCCTCAAGCCCCAATTGGGGTAAGTCGAACAATGGACGACCCATTCCGTGTTTATCGATTACAAAACTGGGGAGTTGCAATTGCTACGAGCAGCCGACCAAAGCTGTCAATTTGGTACCATGGGATGGGCTAGTAGCCGAGGCAAGCCCAATGAGGTTGGACCCCTTTGTGGGAGTATCGTGGTGGCTGTGTGTTTGATACCCAAATGCGGGGAGAGTTTTGACTCGGCGTGGAGTTGCGTGTCAACCGGTTGCTGTACCCATAGACCAGCGGAGGTTTAGATAGACCTCGCCCCTCACCAAGGGGAATGTCATGGTCGACAAACATGCATTCAATTTGGTACCGAAGGGACACTGCATATGCAGTGTCTTGGATGGGCGCTAAACGAACGCTTTGTTTCGGCTCGCTGTATTTAATGTCACATATGTGGAATAACCGAATACCGTGGTAGTAAACCCCCACGGACTACACGCCACGTTAAACAAATGCAGACTTTCTGTCCGTCCGTCCGTATGTATGAACGCAAGGATCTTAGAGCCTATAAGAGCTAGAGACTGAAATTTAAGCTGAAGGTCCTCCTAGTGCATGCGCAGGTCGAGTTTGTTTCCGATACTCCGTTTCCAAGCAATCGATACAAATCAATATCGAAATCCTGTATTTTGAGAAATTTTGGTAAATAATAAGAGCTAGAGTCAGCCGATATGTTTATTCTAGAACAGTATATATATATATCAAGTATCTTTCATTTTAGACCTATAGCCAACTTCCCGGTACTACCCCATGGCTATAAATCAAGTTAATAACCCAACTTGTATTACCCAGCTACTTAAGCTACAATTTTAATGCAATTTACTTTTGAGAATACACAAATATTCAATCGTACAATAAGATCTATTGCTGAAAATTTAATCAAGATCGGTTAAGATACACAAAAAAAATGTGTTTGCCTGCCCACGTGTTTGCGGCAGCTAGCGCAAATTCTAGGATTTTCTGTGTACATGTACACACACACACATTCATGCGAGTCTGCTTCGAATTGCAATTGCGATCGTATTGTTTTCTGTGCTGCTATTTTAATTCAGTATGCTATTTAATTCACCAATTTAATTATTGGTGTGGCTGTTGAGTAGAGGCGGTGGCTAGTGGTGTGGTCTGTTGCGAGTTCGAGCCCTACCGAGGAAACTATTTTTTTTGGCTGGTGTGGCTGTGGAGTAGAGACGGCGGCAAGTAGTGCGTTTAATTGCGAGCTCGAACCCTTCCAAGGGAACTTTTTTTTTTTTAATTTATTTTTATTACTACAAACGAGCGCGTAGCGCGAGCTGCATTTGGTGTTGGAATAAGAGGGTTCAACGTATCCCCTATTCGGGAACTCATGACTAGAACATCTTACTTGTTTGAAATTGAAAACATGAAAAATAACTGTAGAGAAAATATAGTTCGTGTGCAACTGAATATCTAAGCAAAACGAATCGTTCATGATCGACTGTACTAAATTAATCGTTCGTGACCGACTGAACGAGTACGAAATTCAACTGAATAAATGAAAATTAACGAGTGTAATTATTCAGCATGTTGAACTAGAAATCCCCACACTAATTCGTGCTATTGCAAGCGTCGAGTCCTGATAGTGGTACACCACTTACATCTAATAACCTTTTTCGGGGATTCTCGCCACTCTGGGTCTGAGCTGGATTAAGGGATTTGGTAGACTGCGTGTAGCCGTTCTTCCTATGTTCGTAGGCGGAAGCGGAGCAGATTGTTTCCTCTCGGCGAACAATCTCCAACAACTAAATTAATTGAAGCTGGATCAAACCGTTCGATTCCCCACACTCGCCCATGGAAGATAACATAGACAGGACCCTTGCAAAACCACACCAACCTGGACAGCAAAACAATAAAGCTGCTCCCCACCAAAGGCATACTCTTCATTGTGCTCATATTCAATACGATGCTTTGAGTCGTTCACTTCCCAAGGCAACGGAAAAGCGCTCTGATCGCCATGATCCCAAAACTAAAAAAACCGCTCACGCAATTCGAATCTTATCGACCAATAAGCCTGCTTACGACCCTCTCCAAAATATTCGAAAGAATATTATTGGCCAGAGTGTCGGAGCTGGATTGCGTTAAGCGGATCATACCAAGGCATCAGTTCGGATTTCGAAGACGGCATGGGACACCGGAGCAGGATCAACGAGTAGTTGAGTTCATCCTTGACAGCTTCGAGAACTTCGAGTCTTGCGTCGAGGCATTCGTTGACAGCAAACAGGCGTTCCACCGAGTGTGGCACAAAGGAGTCCTGTTCAAACTAAAAACTTTGCCTCCCCCCTCTCTGTTTTATATACTCCACAGCTTCCTCGAAAGTAGAAAATTTGTTGTAGTAGTCGAGGGCGCGTTCCTAGGAGTCAAGGAAATCCAAGCTGGAGTCCCCCAGGACAGCGTCCTTGCTCCGTGGCTATACACCGTTTACACAGCCGACATGCCGACGGTAGATCCGACGACACTGGAGCATCACGATAGCTTCAACCTCGCCACATTTGCGGACGACACAGCAATCCTCTCCAAAGATAGCTGTGTATACCAAGCCACCAACTGCAAGAATACCTGCACGATTTTGAGACGTGGGCATCTAAGTGGCGAATTGCGATCAAGAGGCAAAAGTCGGTATGCACCGCATTCGCAGTCCGCAGAGATACGTCGCCAGGAGTGTTTCTACAAGGCGAACTCCTCGAGCATAAAGACGGTCACCGCTACCTTGGAGTCCACCTTGATCACATGCTCACTTGGAGCAAACACATAACAACAGTATGTCATAGTTTACGACAACAAGCTTTCTCTGAGCAACAAGATGCTGCTGTACAAAACCCTACTGTCCCCAGTTTGGCGCTTTGCAAGCCAAATACAAAAACAAAAACAGCGAATATATATATATCTATTAGCTCTTCCTGCATTAATTGGTCCATAATGGTCCATATTAGTGTGGGGACTTCTAGTTCAATTTGCTGAATATGTTCAATTGTTCATTTTCGGATCGTGAATTAAATCGGCAATTTAGTTCATTTAGTCTTATTCCAACGCCAAATGCAGTACGCATTCGTTTGAAGTAATAAAGATATAGTACAAAAAAATATTTCATTGGCAGGGTTCGAACTCGCAACTGACAGCATTACTTGCTGCCGACTCTACTCAGCAGCCACACCAGCAAAAAAAAAAAAATAGTTCCCTCGGGCTCGAACTCGCGACAGACCGCACCACTTGCCACTGGCTCAACTCAACAGCCACACCTACAATTGAGTCTTATTGAGCAAAAGACGAATTAAAATAGCAGCACAGAAAACAATCGCAATTGCAATTCAGTTGATAGAATTCGAAGCAGACGCGCATGAATGTGTGCGTGTACATGTATACAAAAATTCTTGGAATTTGCGCCAGTAAAAATTGAGCAGTAAAAAACATAACTTTTGAGTTTTTGTTTTTATTGTACCATAGAATATTTGTGTATTCTCAAAAAGTAAATTGCATTTAAATTGTGGCTGAAATTGGTTGGCAACACAAGTTGGGTTATTAACTTGATTTATAGCTATAAGGTAGTAGCGGAAAGGAGACGATAGGTATAAAATGAAAGATACTTGATATATATGTATATATATTATTCTAGAAAGTTTGGTGACTCTAGCACTAAATATTTACCCAATTTGTTAAAAAAACGGGATGTCGATATCGATATTTATCGATTGCTTGGAAACGAAGGAAGTTATCTATTATCGGAAACAAACTCGATCTGCGCAGCACTAGACGGACCTACAGCTCAAATTTCAAGTCTCTAGCTCTTATAGGTTTTGAGAACCTTGCGTTCATACATACGGACAGGCGGACAGACGGACGGACAGACAGACGGACATGGCTAGATCGACTTGGCTATTGATGCTGATCAAGAATATATATACTTTATGGGGTCGAATATGCTTCCTTCTGCCTGTTACATACATTTGCATTTTGCACAAATACAATATACCCTTTTTACCCATTTTTAATGGGTTCAGGGTATAAAAATCAAATTTTTGGGACGAAGCATGAATGTATGGTCTACATTCGTTTTGATCGGCATGCATTGCGTGACCATTCGCTTACGAATTTACTAACGACTAGTAATGCATAAGATCGTTAGTTGTCATCTTTCTCTGGGGGCCATCGCATGACCGTTCGTTGGCGAATTACCTAACGAACGATGATGCATCAGATCGTTAGTATAGACTCGCCGCTTGACACCAGTAGAATTACAGGGAATGCACAGCGACTTCAAAAACAAGGTGTATGTCATCCTCTCTGTCTAAGTATTCCCCATTTAAATACTTATCCATTTCGCAATCCGATGCGACAGTTTTGCTTGTCGATTTCACAACCGAACGAAATTCGCTTTTTTTGTCGTGACATGTGTAACGCATAGAAGCAGACATGTCCGACCCCATAAAGTATATATGTAGGAGTCGGAAATAGAACTAGGAGTGGTCGAATTTATAACCAGTTAAATTAAACAGGCGAGTATAATGTTGACATTATACTCATTTGGTAACATTAAATCACTGATCACGTACAACCCTGCTATGGACACCTAGTCCACGATTTATCGATAAAAATAGAGAATAAAAGCACTAACCATACAATGCATAGATACTCCAAACAGCATTTTAATCGAAGCAGGATTTTTCGCAACGAGTGAGCCCCATGGGTGTCTGAGACCATTTTAGTGTGCCCAGATAAAGTAAGACTGCTGAGAGCAGCAGCCGAACGCCGGCCTCGAAAGCCGAACGTTCAGTATGAAGCCGCATGTCTGATGTCTTTTTTTAATATACATATGTATATATGTATGCCTGTTTTAAATGCAGCCCAAATACATATGTATGTGTATACGCATTTGCCTCGCCCTCACTCATTGCTTTGCGCACTTGTGTGCATCTCTTTCTCCCTGCATATCTTCTCACAAAACCCCGAGATCTACACACATACACACATACATATGTTTGTGTTGTGTGGATATGCACACAAGTAGATCACGGCGTTTGTCGCGAGCTAGAGGGTTTTCTTCAATTGTGTGCCCTTTTTGCCTGTGGTAGCAAAAGGAGTAGAGCTCGAAGTTAAGAAATGCCAAAAACTTCAAATTTTGTGAAATTTGGGCAGGCAGGCAGGCAACCAACACGCACACAAACGCATAAATGCTTCCATCCATATAGAAAAGTATGTAAGTATGCGTGCTTGGCAGGCCCAAAAAGTTATCATGCACAAATGCCAACGTTCAGGTACCCTTACCGCTATAACAAGCATGGAAAATGGCAAATTTGCAGATAAACAGGCCAAACCCTTTAATAATATCACACGACTGCTCCGTCGAAAGAGTGTGCGTGTGCACAAGTAGCAAATCGCAAAATTTTAAAATGTTCAATTTTTCGTATTTTCTTAGAATTTTTCGACAAGCCGACGATGAATTACCCTTGCAGAAATACGACTTAGATATATTTTTATTTTAAGCAAAATAAGTCCCTACAGTAAATAGAAAATAAATATATTTATTTTATTTAGGTCAATGAATTGTTTATTTAATAAATATATTTTACCTGACTGGACGAAGAAATATATGATAGAGCATTTGAATGTGTGTTCCTTTTGCTACCACAGGCACAAAGGGCACACAATTGAAGAAAAGCCTCTAGCTCGCGACAAACGCCGTGATCTACTTGTGTGCATATCCACACAACACAAACATATGTATGTGTGTATGTGTGTAGATCTCGGGGTTTTGTGAGAAGATATGCAGGGAGAAAGAGATGCACACAAGTGCGCAAAGCAATGAGTGAGGGCGAGGCAAATGCGTATACACATACATATGTATTTGGGCTGCATTTAAAACAGGCATACATATATATGTCGCAGTGTGATAGGTCAGGAAGGCCGTGTCGCAGTGTGATTCCTAGTAATTGTACGCGGGTACATTCCTCAGTAGCATTCTGGGAATTCGGGGAATTCCCTGCTTTTGCTTTACTAGCTGATATTGAACGAAAGCACGGCAGCAGAGGCAGAGACGCTCTGCTGCTGAGTGAGGTTCGATGGTAAGATACCAAGAGTCTTGAGTAAGACAGAGATGGCTACATACACTCGACATGAGTGAGTTTACGACATGAGTGAGTTTGCGACATGAGTGCGTAGGCTGACATGGTCAGTCGAGCTTGGGTATTTGAGCCGATCGGAACTCGCTGTGCAGCCGCGTCAATCATCAGAAGTATCAACATGGATGACATACCTTTGCCGCCGACAGACATACCCCTGCCGCCGACATCAGAAGTGGGATTAGCTCCGCCAAAAGAGGACAGCTCTAACTTATTAAGGGCAGCCTTAGAAGAGCAAAATCGTAATCTAATGGAAATAATAAAATCCATGCAGGTACCAAGAGCACCGGCAATAGACGGGAGAGCACTCCACGTCACTCTACCCAAGTTTTGCCCTGACACCGCTGGAGCAGATGCATCAGCTTGGTGTACTACAGTGGACCTAATCTTCGCGGATAATGCTCTCGAAGGCAGTGCGCTTGTGATTGCGTTAAGCAAAGCATTAGAAGGCAGTGCATCGCAATCCCAAATATGCTTCGCTGGCATCACATGGCCGCAGTTTAAGGAACTCTTCATCCAACGTTTCGTGGGCATTGAGACAACTTCTGCCATACTGATGAACATTTTGAACGGACGTCCCAAAACTGGAGAGAGTTTTGCTGAGTACGGCAGTCGCATAGTCACCCTATTGCTCTATAAGTGGAAGGCAAAGAATTTGGAGGAGATTGCTGTATCAGTAGCGTTAGCCCACATGGCTCAAATTGATAATAATTTGTTGCGTTGGCTGTTTACAACGAATGTGACGACTCGTAATGAGCTGCAGCAGCAGCTACAGGCTTACGCTTTCAAGAAGCGTAACAACGAGGAGGACGGATATTCGACTGGTCCGGATAAGAAGAAAACAAGAATGCAGTCGCATGTGAAGTGCCATTTTTGTGGAAAGGCTGGCCACAAATATGCAGAATGCCGCTCTCGAATGGGAAAAGCATCAGCCCCAACAGAAAGGAGTTATAGCGTGAGCAGCACGTCAGGAGTGAAGGATCGATCAAAAATTAAATGTTTTAAGTGCGATGAAATCGGACATGTGGCTTCTGTATGCCCCAAAAATCGTACTGGTGGAAACAGCAAGAGCTACGAGAAGCGAGTTGACGTTTGTACAGTAGCTTCACCAAGTGGAACAATTACCTTATCCGGTGAGTCTATTCCATATTGTTTCGATTCTGGAGCCGAATGCTCACTGGTCAAGGAGAGTGTTGCGGAAAAATTAACCGGAAAACGATTTCACAATATTGTAACTTTAAATGGCATAAGTAACGATTCAATTTGTAGCACCTTGCAAGTTCTGAGTAATATTAATATTGAACAATATTGTTTAGAAGCTTTATTACATGTGGTTATGGACAAATATTTGAAGCATGAAGTGTTGATTGGCCGTGAGGTTTTAAGCCAGGGCTTTGGTGTATCAATTGATGCAGATAAATTTTGCTTTTATAAGACAAAAAGAGTAAATGTTCTGAGTCTAGTGAAGTATGAAGAAATCATAAATTCTGATGCCAATTTAAATGATTCTGATAAGACGATATTGAACAATATGTTGAGATGTCACTCTGATAGGTTTATCGACGGAATTCCAATGACTCGTGTGACGACAGGCCAATTAGAAATTAGGCTAATAGATCCACAAAAGACAGTGCAACGCCGACCTTATAGGCTTAGCGAAGATGAGAGGAAGCACGTTCGGTGCAAAATTGATGAATTGCTTACATCAAAAATTATTCGTCCCAGCTGTTCACCATTCGCTAGTCCCATGATGCTGGTTAAGAAGAAAAATGGCACAGATCGTCTTTGTGTAGATTACCGCGTTTTAAATGACAATACAATTGCCGATAAATATCCTTTGCCTCTTATTTCGGATCAAATAGCTCGTCTTCGTGGTGCAAGGTACTTTTCGTGTATAGATATGGCAAGTGGATTTTACCAAATCCCAGTACACCCAGATTCAATTGAGCGAACGGCTTTCGTTACACCTGATGGACAGTACGAATTCTTAACCATGCCCTTTGGTCTGAAGAACGCACCTTCTGTGTTTCAGCGTGCAATAATAAAAGCCCTGGGTCCGTTGGCACACACATTCGCAATTGTTTACATTGACGATGTTATGGTAGTAGCTAAAACGAAAGATGAAGCGTTAGAACGACTAGAGATAGTGTTGGACACCTTAAGTAAAGCCGGATTTTCATTTAATATAACGAAATGTTCGTTTCTTAAAACTAAAATCGAGTACCTTGGGTTTGAAATAACGAATGGAGAAATTCGGCCAAATGCACGAAAGATCCAGGCATTGAAAGGGTTGCCACCTCCGGAAACTGTGACTCAATTACGACAGTTCATTGGTATAGCTTCTTACTTTCGGCAATTCATTCCAAAATTTTTCGAAATATTAAAACCATTGTACATGCTTACTTCAAAGAATAATGCTAATTTTGTCTGGTTGTCAGAGCATGAACAAATACGTTTGAAAATAATAGGTGTATTGACACAGGCCCCAGTATTAACTATATTTGATCCACAATATCTAATAGAATTGCACACAGATGCCAGCTCCATTGGTTACGGGGCGATATTGTTACATAAAATCGAAAATAAATCCTATGTAGTGGAGTATTATAGCAAATGTACTTCTCCGGCTGAAGCAAAATACCACTCGTACGAACTCGAGACTTTAGCAGTTGTCAATGTTATGAAGCATTTTAGGCATTATTTACAAGGTCGTAAATTTGTCGTTTACACAGATTGTAACTCTTTAAAGGCCAGTCGCACCAAAATGGAATTAACACCGAGAGTGCATAGATGGTGGGGGTTTCTACAGTCATTTGATTTCGATCTCGAATATATAAAAGGGGAGCGAATGGCGCATGTCGATTTCCTTTCCCGAAATCCACTGTCAGAAGGAAATAAGTGTGCGGATAAAATAATTGAGAAGCGTATTAATCTTACTGAGTGACCGACAATTGGTTGGTGTCCGAAAAGCAGCGCGATCCTGAAATAATCAATATTTCATCCAAGTTACGCAATAACGAGTTACCGGAAAATTTAAATAAAACATTTGAACTAAGAAAGGGCATATTGCATAGAAAAATACAGAGAAATGGTAAAACAAGGTGCTTGCCGGTAATTCCAAGGGCGTTTAGGTGGGCAGTGATCAACCACGTACATGAATCTGTTATGCATTTGGGATGGGAAAAAACATTGGATAAGGTATATGGATATTACTGGTTCGAGAATATGTCCAAGTATGTACGTAGATTTGTGGAAAATTGTATCACGTGCAAACTAGCAAAACCCCCAAATGGAAAGGTCCAGGCAGAATTGCATCCAATTCCTAAGATAGAGATACCATGGCACACAGTACACATCGACATAACGGGTAAAATGAGTGGCAAAAACGACTTGAAGGAATACGTCATTGTTTTAATGTTTCACCAAGTTTGTTTATTTTTACCACACACTGAATATAGACACTGAAAGTTGTATTAAAGCTGTGAAATCGGTTGTGGCGCTATTTGGGTTGCCAACTAGAATAATAGCGGACCAAGGTCGTTGTTTTGCTAGCTCAGGCTTTCGCAATTTCTGTTCCGCTCAAAAGGTTCAACTGCATTTGATCCCTACCGGAGCTAGTAGGGCAAATGGACAGGGTGAACGCGTGATGAGCACACTTAAGACAATGCTGACGGCAGTTGAAACGAGTCAGAGATCATGGCACGATGCATTGGCTGAAGTACAACTGGCCATGAATTGTACTGCAAATCGAGTCACCAAGTTTAGCGCTTTAGAGCTATTCATAGGAAAAGAAGCTAGGCCTTTTGGTTTATTGTCAATAAACGAAGAAGACAATGATGTAGATAGAGAACAGATTAGAAGTCAAGCCAAGGAAAACATGGAAAATAATGCAAGATATGACAAACAAAGATTTGACAAAAATAAGGCAAAGATTATGAAGCATAACGTAGGTAGGCATCAGACAAAGCTCGACCCTAAATTTAAAGGTCCATTTGAGGTGATCAAAGTCTTAGACGGCGATCGATATGAACTAAAACAAAATTGAAGAACAAAAACAAAAACAAACGAGAAAGAAGGGCTATCTTCGGCATGCCGAAGATCTAATATCCTTGCAGACCCAACCTTTTAATGCCGAGAAAATGGTGAAGGCCGAGTTTGGTCAAGGTATATTGATAAACAAAAAATATATTAATCAAAAACCGATGTAAATAAGATTTTGCAAAAATGAAGAGAGCATAGTGAAATCTTTAAATGCCGTGTTTAATCGAAAAATCATGAAAAACAAAAATTCTCCATACTAAATTAATTTTCGACCGATCGTTCCTATGGCAGCTATATAATATAGTGGTCCGATCTTAATAGGATTTTGCATATACATGAGGAGCATAGTTAAACTAAGAAATGCCGAGTTTGGTCAAGATATCTTGAAAAACAAAATTTTTTTCATACAAGATCCTACTTTTCGACAAATCGTTCCTATGGCAGCTATATGATATAGTGGTCCGATCTTAATAGGATTTCGCCTATATATGAGGAGCATAGTAAAACTAATAAATGTCGAGTTTGGTCAAGATATCTTGACAAACAAAAGGTTTTTTCATACAAAAACTTAATTTTCGACCGATCGTTCCTATGGCGGCTATATAATATAGTGGTCCGATCTTAATAGAATTTTGCATATATATGAGGAGCATAGTAAAACTAATAAATGTCGAGTTTGGTCAAGATATCTTGATAAACAAAAGGTTTTTTCATACAAAAACTTAAATTTCGACCGATCGTTCCTATGGCAGCTATATGATATAGTGGTCCGATCCATGGTTTTGACATATGTGCTGCGTGCAACAGAAATATGGACTTCTGCAAAGTTTCATTAAGATAGCTTTAAAACTGAGGGACTAGTTCGCATAGAAACAGACAGACGGACAGACGGTCAGACGGACAGACGGACAGACGGACATGGCTATATCGACTCGGCTGTTGATGCTGATCAAGAATATATATACTTTATGGGGTCGGAGATGTCTCCTTCTATGCGTTACACATTTCACGACAAAATTATAATACCCTCTGCAAGGGTATAATAAAATCATTGGTTAATAAGCGAACGTATAAATATTCACATGAGTGGCTAAGAGCGCTACCAAGCAGACAAATAATTAACGAATTAAACGAAGAATTCGATGGCCTAAGTGATGGCGATGCCCAGGAGAGGAACGAACCAATCGACGGCGTTAGTAAGCGTGCGTCTGTGTCCCAAGAGGGGAATTGAGGACCGCACCATAACAGCTGGCTCACAGGGATGAGAAGTGTTATGGCGGGGGTCAAGGTGATTGGGTGTAAGTGTGCACACCAAATTAAATTGAGAAACTGAGAGACAAATCTAAGTTATGTGAAATCTGAATTATTGGAAAATTCTGATTAGAATTAAATGATATGAATAAGATCATGAAGTTGAAAAAGTATTATGTTTGTAAACAAAAGGAAATTGTGTTTCCTAGATAAGAAAGATTGTCAGTTAATGTTTGTGTAAGCGGCTCTGTAAGTTTGTAAATTGTAAGAGAAAATAATGTTATTAAAAACAAGAGATATCATAATTAAAAGAGTCTGGTATGTGACTTGGACATGGGTGGTGGATGTAGCACACGAGGACGTGTGATAGGTCAGGAAGGCCGTGTCGCAGTGTGATAGGTCAGGAAGGCCGTGTCGCAGTGTGATTCCTAGTAATTGTACGCGGGTACATTCCTCAGTAGCATTCTGGGAATTCGGGGATTCGGGGAATTCCCTGCTTTTGCTTTACTAGCTGATATTGAACGAAAGCACGGCAGCAGAGGCAGAGACGCTCTGCTGCTGAGTGAGGTTCGATGGTAAGATACCAAGAGTCTTGAGTAAGACAGAGATGGCTACATACACTCGACATGAGTGAGTTTACGACATGAGTGAGTTTGCGACATGAGTGAGTTTGCGACATGAGTGCGTAGGCTGACATGAAAAAAAGACATCAGCCGCAGCGACGATGTGCGCTGAGCGAGATGCGGCTTCATACTGAACGTTCGGCTTTCGAGGCCGGCGTTCGACTGCTGCTCTCAGCAGTCTTACTTTATCTGGGCACACTAAAATGGTCTCAGACACCCATGGGGCTCACTCGTTGCGAAAAATCCTGCTTCGATTAAAATGCTGTTTGGAGTATCTATGCATTGTATGGTTAGTGATAAAAGTGAGTCGGAGAGAAAATGAAAAGATGTGTTCGCTGTTGCTCGTTTTCTTTGAAATACTAGTCGGAAAATGAATAATAATTATAAGTTTACGTTTGTTCAACAATTTCTTTAAATAAACTACTAAGAACATAAAGAACCCAAGTGCTGGTGAAATCCATCGAATGGCCGTCCCTACAAATTTGGTGTCAGAAGTGGGATAGACAGAACCTGCGAAATACGGAATTTGATGAGCGAGTACAAACTGATAAAACGAAGCGGGTGCATTAAAATTCATCAAAATTTGAATGCCCGAAAGAATTGCGAATGGAAAAAATTGAGGAAGGCTAGAATCGTCTAGGATTTTTGGCGACAACGTCGAGTATGCGTAAAGAGCTCTAGTAAGAGCGAGACAGACAGTCGTGTATTGCGTGACAGTGGTCGTTAAGTGCAAGCGAGAAGGAGATGTTTTAAGTTTTGCGCAGCAAAAGCTGGGTAGCGCAAAATTTTCATTTCGTGATGAAATAGGAAGTTGCAGATCTAATTGGCGAAAAGCAAAGAGTGCGGAATCTTTCAATAAAAAGAGCGTGTGACTGGAACGTGCGTCAACACAACCACGATGATCACAGGGTGCATCAAGTTGCAGATCAATAACAGAGTATGTTATGTTGTCATTATACGAAAATAATTAAATAGTTGTTGAGCTAAGAGCGTTAAATCAGTGAAACATTTTCATTTATTTTGAAAAAAAAAAGGAATCAAATCATAACAAAAAAAAAAATAAGTGTAAGCAAACACAAAGTAAAAGTAGAAGCTAATACAGACGAAAATAATAATTTAATATTTCCTAAAGTTGCTAGAACGAAAAAACAACAAACTAAATTTGATTCATAAAAGTTTAATTACTTATACCATTAAGTTAAGTACATTGAATTGTTTATTTGTAAGACTCGGTTTTAAGCATTGTGAAAAGCGAGCAACGACGATAACAAAATGAACAGAGACGAAATTTTGGCGTTAACAGTTAACGTATTAAAAGAAAAGTTATCGGCACTTAGTTTGGTAACCACAGGTAGAAAGCAAACTTTGCAAGACCGACTTTTAGAATATTATGGGTTGCAGGTCGACGATAATGAATCTGACTATGAAAATCTGACTATACTGTTCAAAGTCCACCAATGCAGATAGTCCGAAAAACATTTACATTACGCGATATTGAAGATTCACTTTCGCACTTCAATGGGTCAAGTCAACCAGCTGTTGAAAAATGGATTCATGAATTTGAAGATAACGCTAACGCAGTGCAGTGGAACGACTTTCAAAAATTTATTTACTCAAAGCAATTACTAAAAGGTGGAGCAAAATTATTTGTGCGCAGTCAGTATGGAATTTCAGATTGGATATCTCTAAAGCAAGCGCTATTAGCAGAATTCGGAACAGTAGTTTCATCTATAGACTTCCACCGCATGTTGCGAAATAGGCATAAGCGTCAAGGTGAAGATTATAGAGAGTACCTGTACAGCCTTATGGAAATTGGCGGACCTCTTAACCTGGATGACTCAAGTCTGATAGAATACTTCATTTAGGGAATACCCGACTCGAGGAGTAACAAAAGTAATCTGTATCAGGCAAAGACTCTGCAGCAACTAAAAGAACTGATCAAGGTATATGAGAAAATCCGTAGTAGTCGCCCTCAAGCGTCGAATACGGGTAGGATGCATAACGGTACCGAAGAAAAGAAACCTGACTTGAATAAAGAACAAATAAGGAAATGTTTCAAATGCGGCGATCCATCACATCTAGCCAGAGAATGTAGACAGCCAATAAAATGTTATAAATGTGCTCAACCAGGGCATAAGGCAGCCAACTGTTCAGGACCGCGTGTAGTGGAGAAGAGAGAAGGCAAAAATGCGAACACGATGATTAACAAGGCTAACAGTAGCGGAAAATGCATTTTTAAGGAGTTGTCCTGTAAGAACATATGCTTCTCTGCATTAATTGATACAGGCTGTGACCTCTGTCTAATACGCGATTATATCGTCAAAAAACTAGGAGAAGTTGAACTGAATAATGAAAAACAGTGTCTTGTTGGCATCTGTAATAGTGAGCTAAATACACTAGGAAGCTTGTCACTCAAGTCGAAGTTGATGGTAACTTTCTGGATATAACCTTTCATGTTACGAGCCGAGACGACATTCAATACTCAGCTGTAATAGGAAACAGCGTATTGAAGCAAGCGGACTTAATAGTATCGGACAATTTTGTAGAATTTCGGCCCAATGTGAATGCAATGCAAACAAGAGAGTAATTGACAAGACATTAACAATAACAGAAGATACTGTCGAAAATAATAAGCAAGGCTTAGAGCTTTTACAAGAATTCAAAGATGTATGCTTTTTTGCAGAAAGTCAGGAGGCTGAGATCGATCTATATCACTTAGAAAAACCTGTTGCAGACGAAGTTCAAGCAATAATTAAAAACTATTCACCTGAAATGAAGAAGAATTGTCCAATTGAAATTTTTTAAATGACGAGCGTCAAGTTTTTGAACGCCCAAGGCGCATATCACATGCGGACAAGTCTATTGTCGATTCGCAAATTAAAATATGGCTAGAAGAAAAGATCATACAGCCAAGTACATCGGAGTATGCATCTCCTGTTGTCCTCGTTCCGAAAAAAGATGGTACCGAAAGATTGTGCTGTGACTATAGGCGTTTGAATGAAAAGATCGCGAGGGCCAATTTTCCAATGCCCTTAATGGACGATGTGATTGAGAGATTGCAGGGCCAAAGTGTGTTTACTACACTCGATCTCGCAAACGGATTTTTTCATGTTCCAATTGAACCCGATTCGAGAAAATATACATCATTTGTAACAAGTGCAGGGCAATATGAATTCCTGTTCGTCCCTTTTGGAATATCGAACTCCCCAGCTGTATTTTCCAGATTCATTCGTGCAATTCTTGTAGATCTTGTACAAGATGGTACAGTCGTAACTTATATGGATGATCTTATAATTCCCTCCAAGGATATAAATGAAGGTATCCGAAAGTTAAAGCGCGTACTGGACAGAGCAGCAGAGTTTAACTTGCGTATTAAGTGGAGTAAGTGCCAGTTTCTTATGAAGGATGTTAACTTTTTAGGGTATGTTATACAGGAAGGCACAATAAGACCATCTGTGAAAAAAACCCAGGCAGTTCAAAATTTTCCTATACCGCATGACCGAAAGAGTTTTGCAGCGTTTTCTCGGATTAACGTCGTACTTTAGGCGCTTTATAAAAGACTATGCGCTGATAGCCAAACCACTTTCCGATTTGTTACGGAAAGACGTGCAGTTTAAAGTTGACGATGAACAACTCGTCGCATTCAGGCAATTGAAATCAGCATTAGTTACTACTCCAGTATTGCGATTGTATAATCCCAAAGCTCAGACTGAAGTGCATACGGACGCTTCAATGAATGGTTATGGTGGCGTTCTCTTGCAAAAAGACTCGGATGATCAATCGTTCCATCCAATTCAATATCTAAGTCGGAAAACGAAACCCTCAGAGGAGAAATATCATTCTTATGAGCTTGAGGTGCTGGCTATAGTCGAGGCTTTGAAAAAGTGGCGCGTTTACTTACCGGGCACTTTTCCTTCAAGATTTTGACTACAGCATTGAGCATCGAAATGGCAGCAAAATGAGGCATGTTGATGCTCTAAGCCGCGTATCCTGTCTTATGCTTGAAGACTCGCTGCAGCACAGATTGCAGCAAGCACAAGCGAGAGATGATTGGGTCCGAGCTGTGCTAGCTGTCTTGGATTGTAGCACATACGAAGATTTTTATGTTAGACATGGTATATTATACGAGGATCCCATCAAGGAACTTATATTCGTACCATCGCTTATAGAAGACGAAATCATTAGAATTGCACACAAGCAAGGGCATTTCTCAGCGAAACGAACTCAAGAAGCAATCGAAAAGACATTCTTTATTCCGCAGCTATCGTCAAAAGTGCCAAAAATTGTAAAAAGTTGCATAGAATGCATAATATCTAAGAGCAAATCAGGCAAGAAAGAAGGGTTTTTGGCACCAATCAACAAAGAGGACAAGCCTTTAGGCACGTACCATGTGGATCATGTCGGTCCAATAGAGCAGACTAGTAAAAACTATAACTATATTCTGATGATAGTCGATGCGTTTTCCAAATTCGTTTGGCTCTATCCAACAAAAAATACCACCTCAGAAGGAGTTGTAGATCGACTAAGACGGAAATCCTAAGCGCATAATATAAGATAGGTGTGCAGCTTTCGTTTCAAACTTGTTCAAGGAGTACTGTGAAGCAGAAGCATCTTACGATAGCTACAGGAGTTCCAAGAGGAAACGGTCAGGTAGAACGTATCCACAAAATCGTAATACCAATGTTGTCTAAACTATGCCGGGAAAATCCTTGTAACTGGTATAAGCATATTGATATCGTGCAACAAGCAATCAACAGTACGCCGCCAAGAAGCACTAAAGTTTCACCGTTTAGATTGTTGACTGGTGTGGAGATGAAACTTAAAAGAATATCGGACTTGCAAGAACTATTAGAAGAAGCTGCTGTAGAGGAACTAAGTAATGAAAGAGAAGAAGTCCGTAGAAGCGCAGCAAAATATAGCAAAAATACAGCAGGAAAACCGAAAATCTCTCAATAAACATCGCAATAAAAAGAGCCCAAATATAAAATAAACGAACTTGTAGCCATTAAGAGAACACAATATGGTACTGGTCTAAAATTGAAACCTAAATTCTTTGGTCCATATAAAATAGTAAAGATTCAAAACCATGGTAGATATGACGTAGAAAAGGTCGGCGACCACGAAGGTCCAGGGAAAACTACAACTGTAGCATAATATATTTGAATAAATGGGAGCCCAGTGCTAATTTAACAGAAGATTCGTCATTCGGGTCGAATGAAAAGTCAGGTTGGCCGAGTGTAGGAGTCGGAAATAGAACTAGGAGTGGTCGAATTTATAACCAGTTAAATTAAACAGGCGAGTATAATGTTGACATTATACTCATTTGGTAACATTAAATCACTGATCACGTACAACCCTGCTATGGACATCTAGTCCACGATTTATCGATAAAAATAGAGAATAAAAGTCAGTCGGAAGCTAAGAGAGAAAATGAAAAGATGTGTTCGCTGTTGCTCGTTTTCTTTGAAATACTAGTCGGAAAATGAATAATAATTATAAGTTTACGTTTGTTCAACAATTTCTTTAAATAAACTACTAAGAACATAAAGAACCCAAGTGCTGGTGAAATCCATCGAATGGCCGTCCCTACATATATATTCTTGATCAGCATCAAC
The DNA here is from genome assembly GCA_018903485.1 of Drosophila littoralis. Lineage (NCBI taxonomy): Eukaryota > Metazoa > Arthropoda > Insecta > Diptera > Drosophilidae > Drosophila > Drosophila littoralis. The sequence goes on along the minus strand of JAEIGF010000593.1, from coordinate 3,940,685 downwards.
TAGTCTTTCATTTTTAAAGCTATCTATATGAAACTTTGCAGAATTCCCTCTTTCTGTTGCACGCAGCACATATGTGAAATCCAGCTGGATCATATAGCTGCCATAGGAACGATCGGTCGAAAAGTAGGATCTTGTATGAAAAACATTTTGTTTTTCAAGATGTCTTGATCAAACTCTGCATTTATTAGTTTAACTATGCTCTTCATATATGTGCAAAATCCTACAAAAATCGGACCACTACCACATCGCATATAGCTGCCATAGAAACGATCGATAGAAAATGAAAATGTATGAAAAAAAGTTTTGTTTATCAAGATATTTTGACCAAACCCGGCATTTATTAGTTTAACTATACTCCTCATATATATGCAAAATTCTATTAATTCCCTTCATTTTTGCAAAATCTTAATTACATCGGACTACTATATCATAGATCTGCCAGAGGAACGATCGGTCGAAAACTAGGTTTTGATTAAAAACCTTTTTTGTTTACCAAGATATCTTGACCAAACTCGGCATTTATTGTACTATTTTCCCTGTGCTTATTAGATACGGGCAAAGCACTATAAGCATTATGAAAAGGTTGGCTCTGCAAGGGTATTAGATCTTCGGCGTGCCGAAGATAGCCTTTCTTTCTCGTTTTCCATATTATTGAAGCGAGACTTCATTTCCACGCGCAAAATGTTTAAAACAGCTTCCACGGGCCCACGGTTTTAACCAAAAATAGTGATAACATTTTCGAAAATATTTCGACCTAAAATAAATATAAATATTGTAATTAAACCATTAACACATATACCACATACATATTCGTTTTACACCTTTGACAACGTTATATTTCTTTCGGCAGATATTTATGTGGTGACCTCATAAAATGGCTTCAAAACGGTAAGCAATTCCTCGATAACGATCCATTCATCTTGAAGTAAAATTAACTCTGGTCTGGCAGTACAATAACTAAGGCGTCCTTAAGAGCTTGAAGCCTGCTAAGCATATCGTACGTCCAGCGTGTTTGAACGTCCATTGTCAACTTCAGCTTCGTCAGATTCAACTGCTCTTGAGCTCCTTGAAGGTTTATCAATCCACCAGCACTTCGATGGAATCGTTTTTTTATAAAAACATGTGGAGATTATAAATTGTGTGCCGTTTTCCATTTTCTTGATAACCAGGTAAAGCCATTTAATATGAAGTCCAGGAATCTGTTGTCAAGCAGACTGCGTGTGCCTTGCATAAGCTTTCACGCACTTTTTCCTTTACTTCAAGGTAAATATTTGGCAGCAAGACATTTGAAATGGTTTTTCGATTGGGCACTTTATGTGTTGGACACTGGCCTGCCATTTCTATTAATGCTTTGAAATTTGGCTCCTCCACTATTCGTAAGGAATGATTGCCCTTTGCAATGCTTAAAAGAGATTCGCAATACACGCATTTGTCCTTTTTCCCATCGTTAACAGATATGAAATGGTTCCAGACATCGCTTCTCTTCTGTTTTGTAGCCATAACTATAACTTATCAATTCATTTTTAAATAATATGCACTAATTGCCCACATAAATTGCTTACAAGTCAACAACTCAAAAGTGAACTTAAAATCCCGCTATCTTTTTTGTTCATGAACGATAAAATGTATCGGTCATGAACTGCTGATTAGAATACATCGCTCATGAACGACTGAATGAATAGCTAGACGGAGTATATCGTTCATTACCGACTGAATAGCTGACCGAGTGAACTAAATGACCGATTTAGTTCAATGATAACTGAAGAAGTGCAGAAGTTCATTTTAATGACCCGTTCAATCGAACTTGGTCTGAACTAAACGACACAACTTTAGTCAATAAGGATCATCTCCCCGAAATGCTATGTAATAGTCCTTCACTCTTACCCGTCTTGGGGGCAATGCATTTTAAACAATTCCCTTTATGCTTTATTACTTTATCCTTCATATACGGGCACCAATTACTCTTTCCTATAGCATCAATCATCTTATCTCTCCCTGCATGTCCCAACTCATCATGACATTTATAAAGGACATGTTCGTCCGATGGTACATAAAAAACTAATCTGCTCTCACTTGTCTTTCTGTAAATGATCCCAATTCTCATTTCAAAAAACTTATGCTCTCATTTTTCTAATAGCTTTCTAATGTCTACCGGGTTTTTATCTTTGCCATGGCAAATAACTAAATTGTGCTCAAAGCTATTAGGTTCGATAACTAAAATATGCTCATAACATCTGCTTAACGCATCCACATGTTTCATTTGTATGTTATTTTTGTTAAGCGTCAAAGCACTAACCAAACCAGGGAAAGTTCTCAGTTGAGAGTGATTGACATGTTTTACTTGTGTTGCGATCGAACACTCGTTGAGTAAAGACGTGCCTGCGGACCGCTGCGAAGCATTCCAAATACACAAGCAACATAAACAACAGTTACTTGCGGCGAAATTATCAGGCCAGCTGCGCTCTGATTGGTCGCTGCAACCGTTACTGCGCTCTGTCAGCTTGCGTGCCGTGCGCAAATAACGGCGCACTAATACTTACACACGCACACGCTTACACGCTTGTGCGCATTATTTCAACACACACACGACAATAAGAATACAACAACAAACAACAACACAGACTAGCACTCGCTGCTTACGCTCGCCAGACGGGCAGCTTGCTTGCTCCCGCTCCCCCGTACCCCTCACCAACAAGATGGACAAGATGGACTGGCAAACCGAGCTATGTACGTGCTATACAGCTCATTAAAACCAGCAGCACCAAGAGGAAGAAGACCAACACCAGAGCTAGCAACCCTGACTTTGAGAATTCGAGCTGCACTAGCGAATCTGGAGAAATAAGGAGGAAGCCCGCGCGCAAACAGCGCAAACAGCCTTCCCGCGTACACCTACCAGACGGACCAAGCACCAGCAAAGCTGCTAGAGAAAATCTAAGAAATAACAGATTTGCTTTACTCTCTACAGATGAAGACGACGAAGAATCTTCGGCCAGCGATGACTCCACTGAATTCATAGGACTAGCTAAGGGCAAACCAAATAAGGAGCCTGCTGAAGAACCTAAGACGATCAAGCCACCACCGATTTTTATTCCAGACGTGACCAATATCAAAGCGCTTACCAATGCCATAACTGGCGCCCTTGGCAAAGCAGTAGAAGTTACATATAAAGCCACTAAAAACAACAACATTAGAGTAATGACGCAAGATAAAGCTAGCTTCACTGCACTTAAGGCATTTCTCAATGAAAATAACAAACGGTATCAGACCTTTCAGCCCAGAGACGAAAGAGCCTACCGGATAGTGGCCAAAGGCCTGCACCACTCTACTGAGCTGGACGAGATCAAGGAAGGTTTAAGCAACTACGGGCACGGAGTAAGAGACCTGTATAACCTCACACAAAAAAGCACAAAAAAAACCCCTAAACATATTCTTCGTAAATCTCGAGCCGGCGAAAAATAACAAAGAGGCATACAAAATCAAAAGGCTTTGCTGCTCTGTGGTTACAGTCGAGCCCCCACTGAAGTTTAACGATGTCCCCCAATGCTATCGCTGCCAAGGATACGGACACACTCAAAGATACTGTCACCTGGAACATAGATGTGTGAAATGTGGAGGCGGACACTCCACGTCGGAATGCTCAAAGAAGAGCAGTGACCCGGCCTTCTGCCTGCACTGCCAGGGTCCCCATGTGGCCTCATATAAAGGATGCCCAGCCTATAAGAAGGCAAAGAGCCTCTTAACGGCAAACAGACAGACAGCTCCAAGAGATGGACTGCCCCTAAACTCCAGCAAAGTGAATGCAAACATTAGTTTTGCTAAGGCTGCAAAGAGCACCTACGAGGCAAATCAAGCTCCCTGCCCGGATTCACAGCCGATAGTGACAAGGCTAGAGGTCATGTTTGAAAAAATGATGGATAATGATGATGTTTGCTCCACATTATGCAAGAAGGTTTAGAGATCACGATCTGGAATGCTAACGGCCTGTGCAAAAACAGGCCTGAGGTTGAGCTTTACTGCAAGACCAACAATACCGAAATTCTCCTCATATCTGAAACCCATTTCTCTGCCTGCGAGGCTACGACCTGATCTCAGCCAATCACCCCAACGGGAGAGCCCGCTTCGGAGCTGCCATTCTAATTCGTAGCAACATAAGTTATGATATCCTGCCCCCTACTCTGGAGGAGTGGATCCAATGCGCAAAAATAAGAGTGAGTACCACGCTGGGAGACGTCACAATAGCAGCTGCCTACTTTTCGGGACGCTAGTGGACAGCCTAGGCACAAGGTTTCTAATAGGCGGAGACTTCAACGCCAAGCACACCTGGTGGGGCTCCAGAACAAACAACCCTAAAGGCTACGCGCTGTTCAGGCAAACGCGCTTAAGAAACCTCGACTGCCACAGTACAGGCGCACCTACATACTGGCCTACAGACCCATATAAGGTGCCAGACGTCCTGGACATCGCGATAACTCGTGGTTTGGATACTGGCAGAATCCAAGTCAGAGAAGTAGAGGACCTCCTATCTGATCACAGCGCCATAGCCAAGCCCGCAAGAGGCTTATATATAAAGCCACTGATATTGGCAAATATCAAACCTGGCTGGACAGCTGCACCAACCCCAGCCCCCCACTAAATAGCCCGGAGGATATCGAAGCGGCAGTCACAGAGCTAACAACTCATATCCACAATGCGGCGTCACATGCGGCGCCAAGACTCTCAAACCGGCCCAGAGTTGAAAATAGAGACGCTCACCTCTGGTCACAACAAGTGGTCGAGCTGCTTGCTGAAAAAAGGCGTCTGAGGCGGGTCTGGTTCCTGTCCAGGAACCCGAGGGACAAGACAGTCCTAAATAGAATCACCAAGGAACTGAAAGAGACACTCAAGATTCTGAGAAAAGATGCGCTAGATAGTTTTCTCACGCAGCTTGCCCCTAACGACCCACAACACAATTTGTGGCAAGTAACCAAGCACATTAAAAGGCCACAAAAAAGAATCAACCCAGTAAGAAAAACTGATGGCAGGTGGTGTAGAACGGAAACTGACAGAGCCAATGCTTTTACCGAGCACTTAGAAACTGTCTTCACCCCTTTCAGCAGGTGCACGCCAGACGAAGCAGCCGAAACTGCACACCAGCTAAGTGTACCGCCCGAAGGAACGAAAACGATTCCACCGGTACGTGAAGAGGAGATAGCGGAATACATAACTGCGCTAAACAACAAAAAAGCCCCAGGCGATGATGGTATCAATGCAATGGCATTAAAGCTACTACCGCAAAGAAGCATCTCGTACATCACCAAAATATATAACAGATGCATGGCTACTTCCCAATGGAAAAGTGCGCAAGTAGTAATGATACCTAAGCCTGGTAAACCTGAAGCTAATCTGGCCTCCTATCGCCCGATTAGTTTACTGCCAGCGCTCTCCAATATACTAGAATGAGTATTTTTGAGTAGAGTTTTGCCAGTATTGGACGAGGCCGGTCTGATCCCGGATCACCAATTTGGCTTCAGGCGCTGTCACGGAACCCCGGAACAATGCCACAGAGTTGTTCAAACTATCCTCGACGCATTTGAGGAGAAAAAATATTGCTACGCCGTATTCCTCGATGTCAAACAAGCCTTTGACAGAGTTTGGCATCCTGGGCTCCTGCAAAAGCTCAAGGGTAACCTCCCACACGCCTACTTCTTGTTTCTGGCTTCATATCTGGAGAACCGAACATTCCGAGTTAAATGTGGGGAAACAGTGTCCAACACCAAACACATTCATGCTGGCGTCCCACAAGGAAGTGTTCTGGGTCCGCTGCTCTATAACGTGCAATGCAGATGCAATTGAACCTCGTCAACGACTGGCAAAAGCGGTGGAACATTACAGTCAATGGCGACACCAGTTCAACTAGACGGAGTCACAATACCAGATGAACCCAATCCTAAATATCTGGGAATAACGCTAGGCAGGAAACTCATCTGGAGAGCACACCTAATAAAAAAGCGAAACCAGTGTGAGCAGCGACTAAAAGCCTACTACTGGCTTATGGGCAGGAGATCAAGGCTTTCCACCTCCTCCAAGATTCTGACCTACAAGGCGATCATCAGACCAATCTGGACCTATGGAATCCAGCTCTGGGGTACAGCCTGCAGGTCATTCAAACATTCGAAAACAAAGCATTACGCATCGCTACAAACGCACACAAATATAATGATAACGCCACCATCCACGATGTTCTCAAGTTCCCCTGGGTAAAAGACGAGATTGCCAAAAGCAGCAGACGATATATCAAGCGTTACACAACCATCCAAACACACTAGCCATTTGTCTGCTAGACAACAGCCAACAAAGGAGAAGACTCTGCCCACCACTGGATCTCCCATGGGACAATATAGCCATTTGACCTTCTGTCATGGAATAACATAGCCATTTAACTCTCTCTAAGAATAACAACTATACTAAGTTCAATACATGAAATACACATAAGCTAAGTTTATAATTATACAATTTAATGGTTGTCCACGAAGGATAGTATTAAATCAATAAAACCACCCGTTACAAAAAAAAAAAAAAAAAAAATGTTTTACTTGTGTTCCAAGATTTTTATATATTTTTGCGCTTTAATCCTGCTTTTTATTTCTAAATTTGGCCTTTATTGTGCTTTATTTAAAAAGCTTTATAATTGTGCAAAGTGTCATTCTGTTGTTGCAGCGTAAGTCTGTTAATTATTGCATTTATCAAACGCGGCGTCAGTTCCGTGTTGTTGTTATTGTCTGTTTTGATTCTTTTTCTTTGGTGCTCCCCTGTGCATACATTTGTTTGTGCGTGTGTTCGCTGCTGCATATTTCTGCTTGTGCATCGCGCTCTCGCAAATTTTTGCTGTTGCTTTTCGCTCCAAACAATTTGTTTGTTTTGTTCTGCGCTCGCGCAACTGCTGCTTACCTTTTAACGCTGGTAGTTATTATGTCGTGCTGTAAGAAACCTTGCACGTTCAAGCAGGCTGATGAATCTGCACTGCCGCAATTCGTTAATTGCTGGCTGTGTGAGAATATGACGCAGGCTAAATTTGCAGGTCTCACTGGGCGTGATTGTGACAAGATCGCTGCAATTGCCAAGAAGGACTGAGGCGGCAGTATGCATTGACAAGCAAATTGATTTCTCTAGAATGTATAATTCTGTGAGAAATCAATTCTTAAAATTGAACAATGTGGCTAAGCAGCTCTCGAGTAATTTTGACTCGAGTTTTGAGTTGCTTGGCAAATACAAATTCGAGTCTCCAACCAATCGTCGGTTGGAGCCTCAATTTTTGCAGTTGCCCTCTCCGTCTGTTCAGACACCTACGCCTCTTTTGTCCCTGCCTAGCAACTTGGATTTATTTCCAATGTTGTCCTTATCGCCTTCTCCAAGCGACTGCCCAAATACTACCCCCGTTTTATCTCCATTAATAGTCCCATTAGTCCCCGTACCTGAACCTGTCCCAGTTAGCCAAACTGCCTCAGCCCCGTCAGCTCCTGGCCGCAAAGGTAGACCTGCGCGTAATCTTGCCCAGATTGTTAAACACAATCATGGTGCCTCTTTAGCTCCTCCATCTCCTGTACTACCTGCAGCCCCATCAGCACCTACTTTAACGGTTGTTGTCCCTCGTAGGCAAGTTTTTGTGTCTCGACTTTCGTCTGACACCACTTCTGAGCCATTGGCAGCCTATATTGATAGCAAATCTTCTGTTAGTGTGTCAATTACTAAATTTAATTTCTCCACTCCTCGAAACAATATCATCATTCAAAATAAATGTTTCACATGATATGTTCCCAATCATTTGTGATCCTAAACTTTGGCCTCCTCACATGATTGTTCACGAATTCAAGCCAAAAAAGCGTAACCAGCTTGTCATACTTCCAGTCCCTTCAATACAAGGTACCATTTCTGCCCCAAAAAACTAACTTCGCCTTCTGACCAAGTCTCTATTCATTATCAGAATGTCAGAGGTTTTATTTCAAAGCTCAAAAATCTTTTCCCAGCCAGCACTTCAACCATATCTGATTTTGAGGTTTTTTCGAATAATTTTATTTTGCATAGAAATGATCGGCCGACTCGAGGTGGTGGGGTGTTAATTGCAGTTAAAGCCACTCTCCAGTCTGAACTTTTCTGTTTTAGTACGCCTACTGACGCTGAGATTGTCTCAGTCAAGGTGTCTTTTCCTACACGGAATATCTATATAACATGCTCTTATGTTCCTCCATCTTCTGATATTCAAATTTATATAAAAGATATTTCTTGTATTAAGTTTCTTCACACGTGCGTGATAATGACCTATTTATTGTGTTGGGTGATTTTAATTTGCCGAACATCTCGTGGTCATTATTCACTGTCGAAAATTATCTAGTGCCCTCAGCACAGCATGACTTTATAGATTGCATGCTTGATCTTTCGTTGTTTCAAATCAATTCAATTTCTAATCTTTTGAATAGAACTCTTGATCTGGTATTTGTAAACGACTACCTTATTTCTAGGTATGTGTCTAGGTCCCCTCCTTTATTTCTTCCTGAGGATGTATATCATCCTACTTTAGAGGTTGCAATGTGCAATTGTAATCCTCTCATTTCGTGCTCATCAGCCAATAAGCCCCGCCGTTGCTTTCCCAAAGGAAATTATACATTTCTAAATCAGCTTATTTATGCAACCGATTGGTCTTTCTTTCTTCTCGGTTGATATGAATACTGCTGTTATTTATTTTTATAACACCCTAAACTCCCTCTTAGTCATATGTATTCCCAAGTCAATACCTTCGACTACTTCTTCAAAGCCACCCTGGCTTACTCCCAGGTTATCAAATCTGAAAAATCTAAAATCAAAATATTTTAAAAAGTTTAATAAGTCTGGTTCGTGTACAGACTTAGCTAAATATTCCATAGCCGAGTCGAACTTCTTTCTTCTGAATTCTCAATGCTATGAGAATTATCTAACTCGTTGCAAAAGGCAATTTGCACAAAATCCGAGACAGTTTTACAATTTTGTAAACTTGAAGCGGAAATCTTCAAGTTTGCCAACTTCTTTTTCTTTCGGGATGGATAAAGCTAGCAATGACTCTGATTCTGCTAACCTCTTTGCTAATTTTTTCCAATCAACTTACTCTTCAGTCTGTCCTAATAATAACTCTTACCCTTACACTATTATTCCTCTAGTTCTATACCTCCTCCTATTATTTCCCAGTCCTCTCTCCTTTTTGCTATAAATTCTTTAAAATCTTCTTACTCTCCTGGGCCTGACAATATTCCTAGTTGTCTACTCAAGGAGTGTAGTTCTTCCATTCTTTATCCATTGCAAAAGCTTTTTAATCTATCTCTTGAATCTTCGGTCTTTCCATCTCTTTGGAAAGAATCTTATATCATTCCTCTCCACAAGAAAGGTGGAAAGTCTGATATACAAAATAACAGGGGCATTGCAAAACTGTCCGCTATTCCTAAATTATTTGAAAAAATAATCACTTCAAATTTGCAGCATTTCTGCAAATCAGTTGTTTCCCCTGTTCAACATGGATTCGTAAAGAATCGGGCAACTACGACCAATCTACTAGAGTTTACTTCCTTGGTAAATGATGCTTCCCTATCGAAAATGCAAACTGATGTCATTTATACTGACTTCAGTAAGGCGTTTGACTCTGTGCACCACGATATTTTACTTTTTAAACTTTACCGAATAGGTTTCCCTCCGTCTCTTTTGCTTTGGATTAGCTCTTATTTAAAAGGCAGGACCCAAAGAGTTATGCTAAGGCTGACTACCTCTAAACAGGTTCACGTTACTTCTGGTGTTCCTCAAGGTAGTCATCTTGGACCTTTACTCTTTACTCTTTTTATAAATGATCTCCCCTCTGTTATATCACATGCCCGTGCACTCATGTATGCGGACGATGTGAAACTTATTCTATCATACACTAATCTCCTACATCATTCTCGTCTACAAGACGATTTGAACGCTATGCAACTTTGGTGTTCGGCCAATTAATTGCATCTGAATTGTTCAAAGTGTATGTTTAGGACCTTCAATCGTACTACACCTTATCTTGTCAGCTATACAATTGACAATACTCCATTGCAACGTATACATTCAGATAAGGATCTAGGCGTTATTTTTGATTCTAAACTCAGCTTCAATCTGCATATGGATACCATCGTTAATGAGGCAAAAGGTGTACTTGGATTCATTAAACGATGGTCTAAAGAGTTTAACGATCCTTTTATAACGAAACTTCTGTGCATCTCTCTCGTTCGCCCTATCCTTGAATACTGCTCTTGCGTCTGGTCTCCGCAGTATATCAATAGTCAGGATCGTATTGAATCTGTTCAGAAGCAATTTCTGCTTTTTGCCTTCCGAGGATTAAATTGGTACCCTAATCTTCGGTTGCCATCTTACTCCAGCAGACAGCTTCTTTTAATCTTCCGTCGTTAATCAACCGTAGGACAATAAGTTGATTGTTGGCGATATAGATTCTCCTTTTCTGTTAGGGCGTCTTCAATTCTCTGTTCAGTCCAGACCAACTAGAAATTATCGCCCCTTATTCGTATCTACGTGCACAACAGACTACGCTATGCACAATCCTTTTCGCGTGTTATGTAAAAATTATAATAGTTTACATCACATTTTCTCTACCGAACTTTCTCTACCCCTAATAAAATCGTTGCTTTCAGGATACCTTCCGGAAGTCACTGACTATTCCCAGCTATGAGCAGGGGCATAGCTTGCCGGACAGGCTATAAATTTTCCCCCACCGTGGTCGGTGATTTCCCATTACTATATATCTCTCTATCCTATCTACATAACCTTCTATATATCTTGTTTAATTCCTTTACTTTTTTAATAACTTCTCTCTTTATTATTCCCAATTTATTGTATTTTCTTAATTAAAATAGTAAATTAAGATTATTTTGAAATTTTACTAAAGAACACTATTTTCTCTACTAACACCCTTCTTCTTAGCTGAAGGCTCTAATAGCGTCACCGACAAAATTATCTGTGAATAGGGACTGGCAAATAAAACACCTCCATCGGTTGGTGATGCTATTAGAGAATTGTGTACTCTAACTAGGCTTTTAGCATTAAATTTTATTATATATGTAAATTGTATTGAATAATTAGGAAGACACTCGTTTTGTCGACCAATAATAAATAAATAAATAAATAAAACAGCATATAGATTGGACATGCAGAACAACCAGACTAGGCAAAAAATACAACACATTCAAATATGCTGTTATGTATGTATATTCACACGCATACAATCATAATTGCTTGCACGGCCCTCATAGAGCCGAAGCTGAGAGTGCATTCTATTTTTAGCTTTATCGCTCTCTCAGCTGTGAGATCGCAATAATTTCATTTTCGTTCTCAATTTTCAAAAAATCAAGCTGCATAGTAGCATTTTTATACCCTTGCAGAGGGTATTATAATTTTGTCGTGAAATGTGTAACGCATAGAAGGAGACATCTCCGACCCCATAAAGTATATATATTCTTTATCAGCATCAACAGCCGAGTCGATATAGCCATGTCCGTCTGTCCGTCTGTCCGTCCGTACTTCCGTCCGTCTGTCCGTGTGTATGAACGCAAGGATCTCAGAACCTATAAGAGCTAGAGGCTTGAAATTTTAGATGTAGGCCTGCGCAGATCGAGTTTGTTTCCGATAATCGATAACTTACTCCGTTTCCAAGCAATCGATAAAAATCGCTATCGACATCCTGTTTTTTGAGCAAATTGGGTAAATAATAAGAGCTAGACTCACCAAACATGATATGTTGCTTCTAGAATATTATATATATGTCAAGTATCTTTCATTTTATACCTATCCCTACCCACCTCCCCGCTACCACCGCAGAGCTATAAATCAAGTTAATAACCCTACTTGTATTGCCAACCAATTTAAGCCACAATTTAAATGCAATTGACTTTTTGAGAATACACAAATATTCTATGGTTAAATAAGATATACTGTAGAAAATTTCATTAAGACCGGTTTTTGTTTTGTTTTTCGGTATTTTGACTGCGCACGTGTTGCGACGCAATATGCAAGAATTTATATATGTACAGTGTACAGTGTACATTGTACACGCACACATTCATGCGCGTCTGCTTCGAATTCTGTCTTCACTGCGATTGTTTTCTGTGTGGCTATTGTTATTGGTTTTTTTTTTCTCAATAATACTCAATTATTAGTGTGGATGTTGAGTAGTGGCAAGTGGTGCAGTCTGTCGCGAGTTCGAGTTCTACCGGGGAAAGTAAATATGCGGCCAGTTGCGAGTTCAAACTCTGCCAATGGAACTTTTTTTTTTTAATTTATCTTTATTAATTCAAACGAGCTCCATTAGGTGTTCGAATAAGAGGGTTCAGGGTATTACTTGTTATTAATAAATCTATTTATTATTTAATATAATATTGTATTATACATATAACATTATAACATATATTATAACATTTTAAAAATATATATTTAAATTTTTAATTTTATATAAATTATTTTAATTAAAATTAATTTAATTTAATTAATTTCAATTAATTATTTTAAATAATAATTAAACTTTAAAAGATTTCATTTTTATTATTTTATTTTCTATGATAAAAAAGTTGTCAGTTCTTAATAGGTCTCAGAGACAACGAGCTAGAAATCAGATAAATTGGTCTAATTCTGAATATGCTAAACAGGAGAGCATAAACAATATAGAGTCTCAACGAGAGCATGACGGCTTTAACCAAGAGAAACATAAATAGAAGAAAAAGAAGACCCAGTTTTTAGGGCAAACGAACAGAGACAAAATACTGAACACCACTCGAATCGAAACAACAGGAGCAATTGGCTGATACTTCACGTCGATCGAGACGCAGACAAGACCCAATCTATCGGGCAAACGAACAGAGACCCCGTTTATAGGGCAGGAGAACAAGAACGAGACTATATTCGGCGAGCTCGCCATTGACAACACATAGAACGACGATTTTTAGAAAGAGCTAGGGATAGGGATCAAAGATCACAGGTTACAGAAAATCCGATTCGTAGGATAATTGAGCAAGCACGTAATACAAGTGCAAGGCGAAATGCTCGTATTCAAGCACGACAGGAGGCCCTTGACGCCAATAAAACTTTGTTCAGTTTATTAGTTATACAGGTAATAGGATAGCAGAGAATGGTAGAATGCTACCAGGAACAGGGGTGAACGTGCGAACAATTTTCCAAAGGAGAGAAGCTCTCCAGCTATTAGGAGAAACTTAGATGGCTAGATCTACATTCAATAGAACAGTTAAGCAGGGTACTGATTAGGTTTGCCTTTGTTGCATAGGCTTATGGTTCCCACATCAAGTGGACAAAATTTTTTCCGTATTCGTATGTCAGTCATCTATATTTCCCTCTGATAATCAAAAATATAGTGTTCGCAAACGTGTAATCGTAGCATTAAATTTGGCAAAAAAACCAAAAACGTCTATAACAAATGGCCTAGATTTTCCCGATCTGCCAGATTGAGTAACGCCTTTAGAGGAAAGGCTGATTTCCGCTCGCTTTGATGATTATAAAGTCTTTAGGATATGGCCGACAAAATGCAACTAAAGGAGTAGTGGTCAATGTACCAATTCTTGTGGCCAATGTTGTTACGTCCCTTCCGAGGGCCATGATTTCATGGCTGAAACTATTAGGCCTTCTAAAGTTGCCGATGCAATAAAATTTCTAGTCAACACCCAGCTTTACAGAAAGCATCAAATTACTGTTAACGAACAGTGGTTGTCGTCCTTTTCGTCAGACGAAGTTCCGTTTGTTGCATGGAGAAAAGAAGAAGGTCATGGCGATGATTACGAAGATTGGTCTTCCGACCTTTTTTATAACCTTTTCGGCAGAAGAGACTTGATGGGCAGAGCTGTTAGTTTTACTTTCTAAGAATGTAGATAGGTTAGAAATTTCCAAAGAATTGGCAGCTTATTTAAGTTTTGACAATAAAGCCCGTCTAGGTATTTTGATTTTCCTTATAGGCAAATTTTAAAACGAATGAAAGAGGAAGGCGGTGTTTTTGGCAGTCACAGAGTCATTAAGTATGTTTGGCGAGTTGAGTTTCAGCAAAGAGGCTCCCTCTCATGGCATGTTTTGGCTGAAAGACACCCCGAAGGTTAACTTGGCTGATGAGTCAAGCATTCCTTTTGTAAAGTCCTTTATTGATCAGTTTCCCACAACTGAAACAAATAACCCGGGTGTGGCTCCATTTTTGGAATATCAAACTCACCATCACGGGTACTCATGCGAGAAGCAAGGGCACAAAAAATATGTAGAGTTGATATTCCATAGCCTCCCATACCCCAAACAGAAATTCTATTCCCACTAGAAGACGATGCTGATAATAGAGATGTGAATATCCGTTGATTGTGAAACCATAGATTACCTTAGCGATTTCATTAACTTTTTGTCCCACGATCAACTTAACTTAAGTTATGAGTGCTATAAAAATGCACTCACGTTGAGCATAAAGAAGCCCAAAATATATTTAAAGCGATCATTCGCAGCAATTAAGCTTAACGCTTATAGTACTCACCTAATTCAACTGCAGTTTACATTATATCCCTATGCTTGCTGTAGTTACGTCGTTAATTATATAAACAAGTCCCAGAGAGGCATTTCAAAGCTAATGCTCGAAGCTGTATGTGAGATTGGCAGGGACAATGTAACTTTAAAGCAAAGGTTACAGCATATAGGGCATAAGTTTATTTCGGGAACGGAAATATCCGCCCAGGAAGCCGTTACTACTGTCAGCAATCGGAGGATTCTATTCATCCATTTAGTACAACAGACAGTTCCGACTGATCAATTTATTTCTACCGCTGATGATTTTATTAAAGCAACACATTTAACTGCGGCTTGTAGACAGAGAAACTTGCAAACCGTTAGTAGCTTTAAGTCGTCCGAAACACAGGGATTGTGTATGTCTCTTCTCCCAAAAACCACTGGGGATGGATTACTTAATGGGGCAACCGGCATGTTAATGAAAATAGATTTTGATGCATCCAGCACTCAAATAACTTTATTGATGCAATTTTCAGATGATACCGTAGGAGTATTTGCTCGCTCAAAGTGTACACATCGTACAGAAGCTTTTTGAACCCCAATTCAGAAGATAGTTTAAAGTTTTCAATATAGAAGAAATGAGCAAGTTTATATTAGCCGTAGGCAGTTTCTAGTTGTACCTGCAGAAGGTATAACTAATATAACAAAAGTCAGGGAGCTACGTGTGGCCAAGTGGTGGTTCACACTTGCTCTCGTATGCAGCGTGCTGCAATATACGTAGCTTGTAGTAGGCCAACAACTGCTTCCGGGTTGTTTATTATAGAAGATTTTGTTCCTCCTAAGCCTCCGAAAAATTACGATAAGGTCGAAAATGAGATAGAGAAATTGCGGACTGGAAAACTACTTCGAACACATCATGATCACTTAGCTAACAATTCGGCCCTAGACATTTTCTTTCATAATTCTGAAAGCATTCACTGTCATATTGAAGATATTCGATCAGATAAGTTAATGCTTCACTTCTCTGTTCTATATTTCGTTGAGACCTCAACATACTCAAATAAAAATATTAAAATTCCAGGGTTAACTGCTGTTGTCCGTCTTGATTGCTAGGTAAGAGGCGGACCGTCATATATGTATATTAAGAATGCAATTTTGAACAATATATCTAATTGCTTAAGCGGTAGGAAACTGTCCGGGTCACTCGTTTTTGAGTATGCAATATATCTATATATAAAACTGTTTGTCCTGACTGACTGATTGGTGATCAACGCACAGCCCAAACCGTAAGAGCTAGAAAGCTGAAATTTTTACTGTAGTTACATTATGTGATGAAGGTGCACGTTAAGACGGGTTGTCGGGAAATTCCACCCGCAAGTATGGAAAAATCGCGAAAAACGTTTGTATGTAATTTTTTTGTTCACCATCCGATCGGTCTCAAACTCAATTTCAAAGTTCTTTGTTCAAATTCATTTGAGGGGTATTTCTCACTTTTTGGAAAATCCATACCTTATTGGTATGAATGGGGGTCAAAGATTTCGTGGATGACGTTTCGCGCTAAAATTCATTTTCATCCTCGGGGAAAAGTGCGATTCTAAGACTCTTTTGGTGAAGTTTTAAGTTTAGTCCGATTTGCTTCAAACTTAATTTCAGAGCTCTACATAAGAACTTCTTAAATACGTGTTTCAGCGATTTGAGAAATTCCACCCGCAAGTATGGAAAAATCGCGAAAAACGGTTGTATGAAACTTTTATGTTTACCATCCGATCGGCCTCAAACTCAATTTCAAAGTTCTTTGTTAAAAAAATCCATCCAGAAAATCCATCCCTTCTTGGTATAAATGGGGGTCAAAGATTTGGTGGTTCGGTCTCAAATTCATTTCCAAGGATCTATATGAAAAATGATTTGAGACGTGCTTCGTAAAATCTTAGCTCCTTCGGTGAAAAGTGCATTTCAAAGATTTTTGGGAGTATTTTAAGTTAAGTCCGATTTGCATCAAACTTATTTTCAAATCTCTACATAATAATATGTAGCAACAGTGATAAAAGAGTGGAAGACTTTTATATGAAAGTAGTTTGTTTACCGTCCGCTCAGTTTCAAAGTCATTTTCAAAGCTTTTTTGAGAACATTTATTTTATACGTGCCACGGGTAAGGACGGGCCATACGCGCTAGTTTTGTAATAAATCTGTAGGCTTTTTAGTTATTTACAAAAGTCCGTCATATTCGCTTGGTTTGCTTTAAACAGAATTTGAGGATTTATTTCAGCAACATTAATTTTTAAGGGACAGTTGCTTAATTTTAGGAGAATTTAATTTTTGCTTGAACATATTTGATAGATGTAGGAGCCTTTACGATGAATTGCGCAGGAAGGGATTTAGGTGTCTATTAGATTTAAAAACGCCCACTACCAATTGTGACTCTCACATTGATTGAGCTTTTTCACAGCTCTTCAGTGAGGAAGTTAGCGCTAGGACACTCGAAATAGTGTATAGTTACCACAGTGGTATCTCTCTAAGTGTTCAGGATAGGGTAAATTAAGTTTCTATATATAGGTCTATGTTATTAAAAAATGTTTAATTAAAACTTTAGAATTATGAATATAAATAAGTAAATATATACCCTATATTTATATTTTAAGGTATTTTTGGGCGCTTATACTTGGGTTCAGAGTATTTTCAAGTCGGGCACCCCCGACTAGACCACTCTTACTTTGTTTTTCTTATTTTGGTACAAAAAGCAGAGCCAACCTGACATATGCACCTGCTGAGCGTGTTATAATTGATCTTCGGTTTAACATTACGCTTCAGCTCAGATCAATAGGTTTATGTCAGTCTGGTGAATGCTTATCACAATTTATTCTAACTACACACCGCTCAAATACTAGCTACCCCGACTCTCAGAAGTTTGGTGACTCCAGCTCATAATATTTACCCAATTTATTAAAAAAACAGGATGTCGATATCGATTTTTATCGACTGCTTGGAAACGGAGTAAGTTATCGATTATCGGAAACAAACTCGATCTGCGTAGGCACTAGGAGGACCTACAGCTAAAAGTTCAAGTCTCTAGCTCTTATAGGTTCTGAGATCCTTGCGTTTATACATACGGACAGACGGACGGACGGACGGACAGACAGACAGATGGACATGGCTAGATTGACTCGGCAATTGATGCTGATCAAGAATATAAATACTTTATGGGGTCGGAGATGCTTCTGCCTATAACATACATTTACATTTTGCACAAAAACATTATACCCCTTTTACCCATTTTTAATGGGTTTAGGGTATAAAAACGAGAAAGAAGGGCAGACACTTCTTGGTGTTCGAAGTGAACTAACGTACTCGCGGAATAAAATCAAACATTGAAATTCGAGTGCACGCCCAAATGGCCAAACGCGGCTTTTGCAATCCCTCACAAAGATTGCAACGCACTAATTATTGTGACCCAATAACAAACAGAACAAGTAAGAGTTTCTAGTCGGGAGTTCCCGACTAGGGAATACCCTGAACCCTCCCATTCCAACAACAAATGCAGTTCGCGCATCGCGTTCGTTTAAAGTAATAAAGATAAATTAAAAAAAAAAAAGTTCCCTTGGCAGGGTTCGAACTCGCAGCTGACCGTATTACTTGCTGACGACTCTACTCAACAGACAAACCAGAAAAAAAAAACACAGTTTCCCAGTAGGGCTCGAACTCGCGACAAACCGCAACACTTGCTATGCCTCTACTCAACAGCCACACCAATAATTAAGTATTATTGAGAAAAAAACGAACTAAAATAGCATTGCAGAAAAAAGTCGCAATAACAATGCTGTTAGAATGCGATAGAATGCGAAGCAGACGCGCATGAATGTGTGTGTGTACACAAATTCTTGATGTTTTCGCTAGCTGTGCCATCCAATTGCGCAGTTACATATAACTTTGGTTTTCTCCTAACCGATCTTAATGCAATTTTCTTCAGTATATATTAGTGTACCATAGAATATTTGTGTATTCTCAAAAAGTCAATTGCATTAAAATTGTGGCTTAGATTGGTTGGCAATATAAGTTGGGTTATTAACTTGATTTATAGCTCTGCGGTGTAAGAGGGGAGGTGGCAATAGGTATAAAATGAAAGATACTTGGCATATATATAATATTCTAGAAGCAACATATCATGTTTGGTGAGTCTAGCTCTTATTATTAACCCAATTTGATAAAAAAACAGGATGTCGATATCGATTTTTATCGATTACTTAGAAACGGAGTAGGTTATCGATTATCGGAAACAAACTCGATCTGCGTAGAAACTAGGAGCACCTACATCTAAAATTTCAAGTCTCTAGCTCTTATAGGTTCTGAGATCCTTGCGTTCATACATACGGACGGACGGACGGACGGACAGACAGACGGACATGGCTAGATCGACTCGGCTATTGATGCTGATCAAGAATATATATATTTCCTTCTGCCTGTTACATACATTTGCATTTTGCACAAAAACATTATACCCCTTTTACCCATTTTTAATGGGTTCAGGGTATAAAAAAAACAATAACGTCATTTTTTTTTAGTGAGCAAGTCGTCTTCGCTGCCTTGCTGACATGCACCCAGCCGGTGGCAATGCCAATAGAGCCACCATACCAGAGATGCTGAGATCAGCAACGCACCCGCAATGAGTAACAAGGGGTCGTCTCGAACTAACCAACAGCCAAGCACCTCAATGCTTAACAGCCGCTAAGCAACAGCTGCCAAGAAATTCTCCGCGCTCATGTCTGCGAGAGGTACTCCAGTTCCACCTTCCTACCCTTTTATGGTCTCCGACGACCCCGGCAGCGGACTACATGCTGGTGCTAGTGTGAATAGAGACCCCGTTGACGCCCTAGTGCATATAATAGATATCGTCAAACCCAATTCACCCGCTGCAGCTGCGGCTCGCCTGATTCAATCACAGGAAAACAAAAAACAATAAGCGCAAAGTCTTAGACAGCAGGTCCCCACGTGCCGCGCGGCGAAAATAGAACAAGACTGACACCAGTTCAGTTCAAATAAATACATCCAATAGATATGCTCTCTTGGCGCCACCCGAAAACCACGAAGACATGGAAACAGATGAATCTGAGGCCCAGATAAGCTCAGCCCAAGAAGAGAACTTGCCGGCCTCAGCGATTCCCCAGGTTGAGGGCGGTAGCCAGCCCAACGCCGTCCCCCTTGCCAGCACCAGCCCAAAGAAAGAGCCAACAAAAACGCCCCCACTGGAGGAAATAAGCCACCCTCCATCGTCCTAAATGACATCGACGACATCAACGACGTGTGGCTCATACTATCTTAAGTAGTGGACCTAGACAACCTGACCATCAAGTCAAACCTAGGTCGGACTATGCGACTCCTAGCCAATGATGTGCCCACATACAGGGCCATCATAAAGAAACTGGAACAACAAAAAATCCAATTCTACTCATACCAGCTGCAGGAGGAGAAGCCCTACCGCATAGTCATCAAAGGCCATCGACGACCTGCGGAGCCAGGGCCATACCGCTCTCCATGTGCACAATCCGAGCAGCAAAACCACCAAAGAGCCCATGAACATCCGCTTCATTAACTTACCATCAGGAAGCTGTGCAAGCAGGTGGTCAAGGTGGAGACTGCTCGAAGAAATCAGGACGTGGTGCAATGCCTTAGATGGCAGGAGTACGGGCACACAGCCACATACTGCAGAAAACAATACAAATGCGTAAAATGCGGGCTCAATCATCGCACTGCCGATTGCACATGGCCCGACTCAGTTCCGGCAACATGCGCCCACTGCGGTGGTAACCACCCTGCCAACATTAAAGGCTGTGAGTGGTTCACCGAATATACAAAGCGTGCGGAAGTCCCAAAGCCCGCCAAAATGAAAATCTCGCACCGACTCAAGCGAACCGAATCCGCAGCAATAAATTTCATGGGTCTACACCTGTTGACTTAACCCGTACAGCACCCACTGAACAAGTAGAAGGGTTTTCATACGCCGCTGCCACCAGAAGAGGACTGGCTGCATTCAGCAAAGATAACAATGTACCCAGCGCCATCAAGGACATGAGCCGAGCTATCGAGTGGATGGCAGTAATGCAACAGCAGGTTTTGGGTATGCAACAGCAAATCCTTAATCTATTGACCGCGTTGCTATCCAAATGAACACACCAGTTAAGGTGTTAATCTGGAATGCCAATGGCATTTCAGGTAAAGTACTAGCGCATCGTCAAGCGAAGGTACTGGCCACAGGTTCTCCCACTAGATACCCGTAGGGCAGCAGAGGCACTCCGTCTTGCATAGACTTCGCTATCTACTAGGGAATTCCTGACCAGCTCCTCTCAACCGCTGACGACCTCCCTAGCGACCACCTGGCACTGAAAGTTACCCTGGAGAGCAGGGCCAGAGTGGTCAGCGCAATACCGAGGCTGATCAACACACGCACTGATCTCGGAGTCCTTCAGAGACAGTGAAAGTATACACCTCGCTTAACGCAAAGATTTCCGCAGCAGCAGCCGAAGCCACCCCCCCTCCAGTTCCGATGCGGCTAGATAGTTGCCACTTCGCTGCAAACGGGCAGTTTACAACGTCGTGGTGGCGCCAACTTGGAGATACGGTATCCAGGTTTGGGGAAATGCAAATCGAAGACGAATTCAGACACTCTAAAACTCGGCCTTTGGCCGAATGACCGGTGCTGACTGGTACGTCAGAAATTCTACCTTGCTTAGAGATTTCAAAATAGAGACAGCATACGCCAACCAATACAACGAACGCTTGCAGCGACACTGTAACTGGGTAGTAAGAGACCTCGCTGGGAGGTGTGTAGTCAGGAGGCTCAAGAGAAGATCCGTTAAGGGCCTCCTCCAACCACGACGCAGGAGACGCCCCAGAGATATAATGTAGTAGACCAATGTAAATAAGATTTTGACAAAATAAAGGGAGCACAGTGAAATCTTTAAATGCCGTGTTTAATCAAAATATCTTGAATGACGAAAATTTGTTCCTACAACAACTTTATTTTCGACCGATCGTTCCTATGGCAGCTATATGATATAGTGGTCCGATCTTAATAGGATTTTGGAGCATAGTAAAACTAATAAATGCCGAGTTTGGTTAAGATATCTTGACAAACAAAATGTTTTTTATATAACAAAATTAATTTTAACCGATCGTTCCTATGGCAGCTTTATGATATGTTAGTCCGATCCAACTGGTTCCGGCATTTGTGCTGCGTGCAACAGAAAAAGAGACTTCTGCAAAGTTTCATTAAGATAGCTTTAAAACTGAGAGACTAGTTCGCATAGAAACAGACAGACGGACAGTTCTTGTATGAAAAAAATTTTTTTTTAAGTTATGGTATGAAAAAACATTTTGTTTTTCAAGATATCTTGACCAAACTCGGCATTTATTAGTTTTACTATGCTCCTCATATATATGCAAAATCCTATTAAGATCGGACCACTATATCATATAGCTTCCATAGGAACGATCGGTCGAAAATTAAGTTTTTGAATGAAAAAACATTTTCTTTATTAAGATATCTTGACCAAACTCGGAATTTATTAGTTTTACTATGCTCCCCATATATATGCAAAATCCTATTAAGATCGGACCACTATATCATATAGCTGCCATAGGAACGATCGGTGGAAAATTTAGTTCTTGTATGAAAAAAAATTTGTTTATCAAGATATCTTGACCAAACTCGGCATTTATTAGTTTTACTATGCTCCTCATATATATGCAAAATCCTATTAAGATCGGACTACTATATCATATAGCTTCCATAGGAACCATCGGTCGAAAATTAAGTTTTTGAATGAAAAAACATTTTCTTTATCAAGATATCTTGACCAAACTCGGAATTTATTAGTTTTACTATGCTCCCCATATATATGCAAAATCCTATTAAGATCGGACCACTATATCATATAGCTGCCATAGGAACGATCGGTCGAAAATTAAGTTGTATGAAAAAACATTTTGTTTTTCAAGATATCTTGACCAAACTCGGCATTTATTAGTTTAACTATGCTCCTCATATATATGCAAAATCGTATTAAGATCGGACCACTATATCATATAGCTGCCATAGGAACGATCGGTCGAAAATTTAGTTCTTGTATGAAAAAAATTTTGTTTATCAAGATATCTTGACCAAAGTCATTATTTATTAGTTTTACTAAGCTCCTCATGTGTATGCAAAATCCTATTAAGATCGGACTACTATATCATATATCTGCCAGAGGAGCGATCGGTCGAAAACTAGGTTTTTGATTAAAAACCTTTTTGTTTATCAAGATATCTTGACCAAACTCGGCATTAACTATTTGCCCTGTGCTTCTTAGATACAGGCAAAGCACTATGAGCATTATGAAAAGGTTGGGTCTGCAAGGGTATTAGATCTTCGGCGTGCCGAAGATAGCCTTTCTTTCTCGTTTTTTCTTTCCTGGTGACATGGTGACATAATGCCGTAGAAGAATGTTTTTTGGGATCTTCAAAACCTCAAACGCTCAATATCATGGCTGGGAGGGTATCGAACGCGAGAGTCAGCTTACATCCTAGACATCGCCTTTACGTAGTATACATGCCCCTGATGAAAGCTATCTCCATTGTTTTGGCACTCTTAGGGCTCGTTTAATTGTGCCTGTTTAAGATTTTTTCTTCGGAGTACAGCTCCTTAAATTATTTTCTGAAGGGATCCTAAAATAAAATTGTTTATGCAGGTCGAGACATGGCAAAAAGAACCCCCACCCGAAGGACTAGGGAACAAGAGGATTCCGGCCTACCGTGATAACTCAATCACAAGGAGTCTCGGTGAATATTTCCCAAATTATTTTGTGAAGATTGGCTGAAAACTGCCGTCGCCGTTGGCCTGGAAATGTATTTCTATCTTCACCACAATACATACTAAATCAATTTTTGGCGCTCAACCATCGGGGCCCGCGATTGAATATCATTAAAGTTAATTTTTTTTTTATTATTGTGTCACGCACACTGACGTCGATATGACTGGTTTGGTCTATCTTCCGCATGCGCAGATACTAGTGGTATACAAGATAGTAATTAGGACTACGATGCTGAATATTCAGAGCTTGAATCATGCCGAGTATTTTGTTGAGTGCCTATATAAATACGATTATAGTTATTATAACCAGGTATACAATCGGTGCCATACACTTGCTCGTTTTCTTCTTATAATTTTGGAGAAAGAACAGATTAGGTTTACCTAGTTTTCGACCGATCGATCCTATGGCAGATATATGACATAGTAGTCCGATGTAAATAAGATTTTGCAAAAATTAGGGGAGCATAGTGATATCTTTGATCAAAATATTTTGAATGACAAAAAGTTTTCCAAACAACAACTTAATTTGCAACCGATCGTTCCTATGGCAGCTATATGATATAGTTTTCCGATGTAAATAAAATTTTGCATATATATGAGGAGCATAGTAAAACTAATAAATGCAGAGGTTGATCAAAATATCGTGATAAACAAAATTTTTTCATACAACAACTTAATTTTCGACCGCTCGTTCCTATGCCAGCTATATGATATAGTGGTCCGATCCAGCTGGTTTTCACATATGTACTGCGTGCAAAAGATAGAGGGACTTATGCAAAGTTTCATAAAGATAGCTTTAGAACTGAGAGACTAGTTCGCATAGAAACAGACAGACGGACATGGCTATATTGATTCGGCTGTTGATACTGATCAAGAATATATATATATATGGGGTCGGAGATGTCTTCTTCTATGCGTTACATATTTCACGACACAATTATAATACCCTCTGCAAGGGTAAAATGATTGATCCAGCCTCAATTAAATTAGATGTTGGAGATGGCTCGCCGAGAGAAACACAATCTGCTCCGCTTCCGCCTACGAACATAGGGAGAACGGTTACACGCAGTCTATCAAAATCCCTTAATCCAGCTCCGACCCAGAGTGGCAAGAATCCCCCAGAAAGGTTATTAGATGTAAGTGGTGTACCACTATCAGGACTCGACGCTTGCAATAGCACGAATTAGTGTGGGGATTTCTAGTTCAACATGCTGAATAATTACACTCGTTAATTTTCATTTATTCAGTTGAATTTCGTACTCGTTCAGTCGGTCACGAACGATTAATTTAGTACAGTCGATCATGAACGATTCGTTTTGCTTAGATATTCAGTTGCACACGAACTATATTTTCTCTACAGTTATTTTTCATGTTTTCAATTTCAAACAAGTAAGATGTTCTAGTCGGCAGGGCCCGACTAGGGAATACCCCTTATTCCAACACGAAATGCAGCACGCGCTACGCGCTCGTTTGGAGTCATAAAGATAAATTAAAAAAAAAAGTTTCATTGGCATTTGGTTGGCATTGGTTCGAGCTTGCAACTGACCGCATTACTTGCTACAGATTCTACTCAGCAGCCTCACCAGCCAAAAAAAAATTGTTTTCCCGGTAGGTCGCGAACTCGCGACACACCGCACCACTTGCCACTGACGAATTAAAATAGCAGCACTGAAAATAATACAATCGCAATTACATTGCTGTTGATGGAACTCGAAGCAGACGCGCATGAATGTTTGTGTGTACATGTATACAGAAATTCTTGAAATTTTCGGCCCATCCAATTGCGCAGTAAAAAACATAACTTTCGGGTTTTTGTTAACCGACCTAAATGAAATTTTCTACAGTATATCTTATTGCGTTATAGAATACTTGTGTATTCTCAAAATGTCAATTGCATTTAAATTGTGGCTTCAATTGTTGGGCAATACAAGTTGGGCTATTAACTTTATTTATAGCTATGATGTAGTAGCAGGAATGTGGCGATTGGTATAAAATGAAAGATACTTGATATATATGTACTATTCTAGAATAAACATATCAAGTTTGGTGAGTCTATGTCTTAATATTTGCTCACTTTGCTCATAAAACAGGATGTCGATATCGATTTTCATCGATTGCTTGGAAACGGAGTAAGTTATCGATTATCGGAAACAAACTCGATCTGCTCATGGACTAGGAGGACCTACAGCCAAGTCTCTATCTCTTATAGGTTCTAAGATCCTTTCCTTCATATATACGGACGGACATGGCTAAATCGAATCGGCTGTTGATGCTGATCAAGAATATATATACTTTATAGGGTCGGAGATGCTTCTGCCTGTTAAATACATTTGCACAAATACATTATACCCCTTTTACCCATTTTCACTGGCTTTATGGTATAAAAATAATATAACAAACTTTCTTTCATAATACGTAATAATCTTTCGATATATATATTTAATAAGGAACTTCATTGCTGAACATTTTTTATACCTAATAAATAGGCACACATTAAATTATTTCGGTGATCAGTCAACCTTTTGTGGCAATAATTGGCAGCGTCTATCAGTTATCACCTGTCCAGAAGTTGAAAAGTATCCACAATGCACAGCCGCTTCAAAATAACGCTGTATAAGCGGGGATACACCATCGTGCGCTGCTTCCACCACATCAGAGGATCATCCTTTCTGTCTAAGTATTCCTCATTGAAATACTTATCCATTTCGCGATCCGATTCCACATTTGCTGTCCCATATGGTGTCGGTCCACCATCTGTCTCAGCTAATATTTCTCTCGACGTCAAGTGTTTCTGCCGGTCAAAATTCTTGGTGACGGTGGGATGTTTTATTTAAAGGTGCCGTCCTTATTTTCGTTGTAATCCACCTGCAATGCTTAAAAGTGATTGGCAATACACACATTTGCCCTTTTCCCATCTTCAACAGACATAAAATTGTTCCATAATTAGCTTCTCTTCCCTTTTGTATTCATTTTTAAATAATATGCACTAATTTGCCCACATCAAATACAAGTCAACAAATCAAAAGTCTTTTTTGTTAATGAACGATAGAATGTATAGTTCATGAACGGCTGAACTGCAGATTATAATACATCGTTCATGAAGTTCAGTAGTTCATTTTAACGACCCGTTCAATCGAACTTGGTTTGAACTAAACGACACAACTCTAGCATGAAGCCAACTGGAACCGCTCTTGCACGATCAGATCCTGGTGTAAGGAGAAGAGGAAGACTCACTCAGTCCCACCAAAATCAGGGCATGGACTACAAAAGAATTCAGGAAATGATCGAACAATCGATTACTCGCGTTATGTCATCATTGCAAGTAGAAGCTACCCCTTCCAAAAGTGTTGCCAACCCCGATCCCGGCGTCGCCGAGTAGCTGATCATTCCGATATGGAAAAATTGCTGACACCATTCAAAAATGGAATCTTCACTTTGATAGGTCGTCAGAAGGATTGAGAGTTGAAGAATTTATATATAGAGTCAAAACCTTGACGGATGAGACTTTAGATAGCGACTTTAAGCATTTACATGTGATATTTTTAGGCAAAGCCTGTATCTGGTACTGGCGGTACCATTAACAGGTAGGCCGCATAGTCTGGAATGAATTTGCCATCAGTACAAAGATTATCGCTCCGATTTTATAAGCAAAGAATTGGTTAGAGCTAGAAAGTAAAAGCCTGGGGAATCTTATGTGTCGTTCCGTGACGCAGTAGCTGCACTGATCGAAAAATGTGCAATCAAAATTGAAGAGACAGAGTGAATTGAAATTTTAAAAAATAATTTACTACCAGAAACACGACATAAACTTCTATACCAATCAATAAGAGAGAGTTCTCAGTTGAGAGTGATTGACGTGTTTTAATTGTGCTCCAAGATTTTTATATATTTTTTTGCGCTTTAATCTTGCTTTTTATTTCTAAATTTGGCCTTTTTTGTGCTTTATTTAAAAAGCTTTATAATTGTGCAAAGTGTTATTCTGTTGTCGCAGCGTAAGTCTGTTAATTGCATTTATTGAACGCGGCGTCAGTTCTGTATTGTTGTTATTGCCTGTTTTGATTCTTTTGCTTTGGTGCTCCCCTGTGCATACACTTGTTTGTGCGTGTGTTCGCTGACGCATATTTCTGCTTGTGCATCGCGCTCTCGCAAATTTTTGCTATTGCTTTTCGCTCCAAACAATTTGTTTGTGTACGATAATTGTTTTTGAGTGTTTACTTGCTCTATTCTTGTGCACCGTTTTCGTTTTGCTCTGCGCTCTCGCAACTTGCATACTTGAAATAATTATGTCGTGCTGTAAGAAACCTTGCACGTTCAAGCAGGCTGATGATTCTGCGCAGCCGCAATTTGTTAATTGCTGGCTGTGTGAGAATATGATGCATGCTAAATGTGCAGGTCTCACTGGGCGTGATTGCGACAAGATCGCTGCAGTTGCCAAGAAGGGCTGCGGTGGCTTGCGTTGGCCGTGCCCAGATTGCATCGACAAGCAAATTGATTTCTCCAGAATGTATAATTCTGTGAGAAATCAATTCTTAAAATTGAATAATGTGGCTAAGCAACTGTCGAGTAAATTTGACTCGAGTTTTGAGTTGCTTGCCAATTATAAATTCGAGTCTCCAACCAATCGCCGGTTAGAGCCTCAACTTTTGCAGTTGCCCTCTACGTCTGTTCAGACACCTACGCCTTTCTTGTCCCTACCTAGCAACATGGATTTATCTCCAATGTTGTCTTTATCGCCTTCTCCAAGCGACTGCCCAATTACCCCCGTTTCATCCCCTATAGTAGTTCCAGTAGAGCCCGTACCTGATATCGTTCCAGTTATCCAAACTGCCTCAGCCCCGTCAGCTCCTGGCCACAAAGGTAGACCTGCGCGCAATCTTACCCAGATTGTTAAAAACAATCAAGGTGCCTCTTTAGCACCACCAAATCCTGAATTACCTGATGCCCCATCCGCTCTTACCTTAACTGTAGTTGCCCCTCGTAGGCAAGTTTTTGTGTCTCGACTTTCGTCTGACACCACTTCTGAGCCATTGGCAGCCTATATTGATGGCAAATCTTCTGCTAGTGTGTCAATTACTAAATTTAATTTCTCCACTCCTCGAAACAATACCATCATTCAAAATAAATGTTTCACATGATATGTTCCCACTCATTTGTGATCCTAAACTTTGGCCTCCTCACATGATTGTTCACGAATTCAAGCCAAAAAAGTGTAACCAGCCTGTCACCCTTCCAGTCCCTTCAATACAGGGTACCATTTCTGCCCCAAAAAACTAACTTCATCTTCTGACCAAATCTGTATTCATTATCAGAATGTCAGAGGTCTTATTTCAAAGCTTAAAAATCTTTTCATGCCCAGTACTTCCTTCGACTCGGATATAATAGCATTTTCAGAAACATGGTTAAATTCAACCATATCCGATTTTGAGGTATTTTCAAATAGTTTTATTTTGCATAGAAATGATCGGCCGACTCGAGGTGGTGGGGTGTTAATTGCCGTTAAAGCCACTCTCCAGTCAGAACTTTTCTGTTTTAGTACGCCTACTGACGCTGAGATTGTCTCAGTTAAGGTGTCTTTTCCTACACGGAATATCTATATTACATGCTCTTATGTCCCTCCTTCTACTGATATTCAAGTTTATATGAAACATATTACTTGTATTAAAGAAGTTTCTTCACACGTGCGTGATAATGACCTATTTATGGTGTTGGGTGCTTTTAATTTGCCGAACATCTCTTGGTCATTATTCACTGCCGAAAATTATCTAGTGCCCTCAGCACAGCATGATTTTATAGACTGCATGCTCGATTTTTCGTTGTTTCAAATCAATTCAATTTCTAATCATTTGAATAGAACACTTGACCTTGTATTTGTTAACGACTACCTTATTTCTAATGTGTCCTTTATCTCTTCCTGAGGATGTATATCATCCTACTTTAGAGATTACAATGTTCAATTGTAATCCTCTCATTTCGTGCTCATCAGCCAATAAGCCCCGCCGCTGCTTTCGCAAAGGAAATTTTTCATTGCTGAATCAGCTTATTTATGCAACCGATTGGTCTTTCTTATATGACTCGGTTGATATGAATACTGCTATTACTTTTTTTTATAGCACCCTAAACTCCCTCTTAGATATGAGTATTCCCAAGTCAATTCCTTCGACTACTTCTTCAAAACCACCCTGGTTTACTCCCAGGTTATCAAATCTGAAAAATCTAAAATCAAAATATTTTAAAAAGTTTAATAAGTCTGGTTCGTGTACAGACTTGGCTAAATATTCCATAGCCGAGTCGAACTTCTTTCTTCTGAATTCTCAATGCTATGAGAATTATCTAACTCTTTGCAAAAGGCAATTTGCACAAAATCCGAGACAGTTTTACAATTTTGTAAACTTGAAGCGGAAATCTTCAAGTTTGCCATCTTATTTTTCTCTCGGGTTGGATAAAGCTAGCAATGACTCTGATTCTGCTAACCTCTTTGCTAATTTTTTCCAATCAACTTACTCTTCAGTCTGTCCTAATAATAATTCTTACCCTTATACTATTTCTTCCTCTAGTTCTATACCTCCTCCTATTATTTCACACTCCTCTCTCCTTTTAGCTATATACTCTTTAAAATCTTCTTACTCTCCTGGGCCTGACAATATTCCTAGTTGTCTACTCAAGGAGTGTAGTTCTTCCCTTCTTTATCCATTGCAAAAGCTTTTTAATCTATCTCTCATCTATTTGGAAAGAATCTTATATCATTCCTCTCCACAAGAAAGGTGGAACGTCTGATATACAAAATTACAGGGGCATTGCAAAACTGTCCGCTATTCCTAAATTATTTGAAAAAATTATCACTTCGAATTTGCAGCATTTCTGCAATTCAGTTGTTTCCCTTGTTCAACATGGATTCGTAAAGAATCGGGCAACTACGACCAATCTGCTTGAGTTTACTTCCTTGGTAAATGATGCTTTTCTTTCGAAAATGCAAACTGATGTAATTTATACAGACTTCAGTAAGGCGTTTGACTCTGTTCACCATGACATTTTACTTTTTAAACTTGACCGAATAGGTTTCCCTCCGTCTCTTTTGCTTTGGATTAATTCTTATTTAAAAGGTAGGACCCAAAGAGTAATGCTGAGGCAGACTACCTCTAAACAGGTTCACGTTACTTCTGGTGTTCCTCAAGGTAGTCATCTTGGACCTTTACTCTTTACTCTTTTTATAAATGATCTCCCCTCTGTTATATCACATGCCCGTGTACTCATGTATGCGGATGATGTGAAACTTATTCTATCATACACTAATCTCCTACATCATTCTCGTCTACAAGACGATTTGAACGCTATGCAACTTTGGTGTTCGGCCAATCAATTGCATCTGAATTGTTCAAAGTGTATGTTTAGGACCTTCAATCGTACTACACCTTATCTTGTCAGATATACAATCGACAATAACCCTTTGCAACGTATACTAACAGTTAAGGATCTAGGCGTTCTTTTTGATTCTAAACTCTGTTTCAATCTTCACATAGATACCATCGTTAATGAGGCAAAAGGTGTACTTCGATTCATTAAACGATGGTCTAAAGAGTTTAACGATCCTTTTATAACGAAACTTCTGTACATCTCTCTTGTTCGCCCTATCCTTGAATGCTGCTCTTGCATCTGGTCTCCGCAGTATAACAATAGCCAGGATCGTATTGAATCTGTTCAGAAGCAATTTCTGCTTTTTGCCTTACGAGGTTTAAATTGGGATCCTAATCTTCGGTTGCCATCCTACCCCAGCAGGCTGCTTCTTCTTAACCTTCCGTCATGAACCAACCGTAGGAAAATTCTTGGTGTTGTCCTTCTACATAAGTTGATTATTGGCGATATAGATTCTCCTTTTCTGCTAGGGCGTCTTCAATTCTCTGTTCCGTCTAGACCAACCAGAAATTACCGCCCCTTATTCCTGTCTACGTGCACAACAGACTACGCTATGCACAATCCTTTTCGCGTGCTATGTAAAAATTAAGTTGGCCACCTACGAAGATTGGTACAGATGAACGAGAATTTAGTCTATGAGTTCATTTATTCATACTGATGGTATGAATAAATCCCGGCCAATAGCTTCCCGTCGCCTAGTATATAGACTAGAAAAATCTTTTCATGAACCTGAGGTAGAACACTCAGAAGATACAGATCTTGACACTGCAGCAATTCGTAGTTATGCCAAACTTAAATGTTGGAACTGCGAAGAGCAAGGGCACATGTGGGAAAATTGCCTTGCTGACCGTCGTATCTCTTGTTATGGATGCGTAAAGCTTCGGTAATCCGGCAGAAGGGTGCATCCAGCAACAGTTGGATGCCCCCAAATATGTAATTACTTGCCATACTAACTTTGTCTCTGCGGACCGAAGCAAAAGCTTGGTCCCTACACAGATTATACTGTCATAATCCAATAGTATAGAAAAAGCTCAAACTAATATACAATTTTTACCGTATCATGAAAGGTTAGCTAATTATTTGCAAGTTCGAAATAAGATATTTAGTGAAGAAAACCCCAGTATTCCCCAGTATATTTACTGAGTTTGGTCTATTGGACACAGGGGCGAATATAAGCTGCATAAGCTTTACGCTTGCGCAACGAGATTTTACTATGATGCCGAAATTGAAGCCTATTAAATCGCATGTGAGAATAGCAGATGGTCATAATCAACTTCATTGGGGTGCTTGAAGCTATTATGCAGTATAAATCGGCTACCAAGCCCTTATACTTATTATGTATATGTGATTTCGTCTATAAACCAAAATCTAATTTGAGGACATGACTTCGGAGAGCCTTGGCGCTTGCGCCAAGCATCATAAATTCAGAAGAGCTAAAATCAATTGGAAAAGTGCAAGAAACCGAGTCTAATATATACCCCCTAAATAGCCAGCAAACGCAACAGCTGCACGTAGTAAAGCAGTTGGTCCCCAACGCTTCTGACAGATTAGGTCGCACAACATTATTCCAACATCATATAGATATAGGAGAATCACGTCCAGTGAAACAAAGATTTTACCCTGTAAGTCCAGCAGTAGAAATATTGCCCTATGCAGAAATTAATCGCATATTGCAGCGTGGAGCTATTCAGCCGTCGGTAAGCGCCTGGAGCTCGCCTACGCGACTCTTCCTTAAGCCCAATAAGGTTCGCCTTGTCTGGATGCCACCAAAAAAGATGTTTATCCTTTGCCGAGCATCAATGGCATTCTTTCGCGACTACCTTAGGCAAATATAATTTCAAAACTAGATCTGAACTGTCTGCCTCGATCTGTAGTTATGAAGTTTGGCATGCGGTAGTTTGCGATCCAACTATGCAATAGCGCTTTAGCTACCGTCTCTGCCGGTTTGTCTGCTATTGGGACTGCCGTCGGCCAGCGTTAGAACCGGTCAATGCACGTCAGACAGTACCTGTAATTGCTGGACAGTGGCAACGTGCCAATTAGATCAATGTGGATATGTTCAAATCGCTTTTCAGGCAGGTTCAATTTTTGAAGCGCTGCTTTGTTGACTTTTGACTGCTGGCAGCTGATGCAGTTGTTGACCATTTGAGCAATGTTTCTTTTCATGTCTCTCCATGTCTCATGTCTTTATCTCTCTATGGACGGATTAGCTACTCCTTAAAATCTATTTGATCGTCGTTAAAGATCGCTTTAACTCTGGACAGCGTATCTGCGACGACGTTGTGTTTCCCCGATATGTGCTAGATATCCGTTGTATATTCGCTGATAAAGCTGAGCTGAGCTGTCGAGTTTGGTGTCGTTTTGTCTGGATTCTGCTGGAAAGAATAGGTAAGCGGCTTGTGGTCAGTCAGTACTGTGCAGCTGCGCCCTTCGATCATATGTGAAAGGAATTTGACGGACAGTAAAATCACCAGCAACTCACGGTCTTAAGTACTTTGCTTTTTCTACGATTCTGATATCCGTTTAGAGAAGCAACCGAGCGGCTTGAGGGATCCGTTTCGCAACTCACTCAAGGCTGCGTCCACGCAGAAGTTACTCGCGTCAACGTGCAGTACCAGTTTAGCATTTGCGGACGGATGCGCTAATGTTGTCACGCGTGCCAAATCGGTCTTGCACTACTCGAACATCTGGTCTGCTTCGGCGTTCCACACTATTGGCGTCTTGTCCTTCTTTTTGTTGCCTATGATTAGCTTTTGCAGCTGTCCTTGCTTAAAAGCTGCATTAGGTAAACATCGTTTGTACACATTCAGCATCGCTAGAAAACTCTTAAGCTCGTGCGCCAATGTAGGTCTTTTGAAATCTATGATTCCCTGTATCCGATCCTTGGTCGGAGTTATGCCGGTCTTCGTGACATGATAGCCAAGAAAATCCTCTTGTGGTTGCCCAAAGATGCATTTTGAGGCGTTTATGCGCAGTCCAAGCTGCCGTATCCTGCCAAACATTGCCTTGACGTGCTGATAATGCTCCTCTTCATTTTGCGGATATGACATTGGCCATATCACGAAATATTTGGTTCATGAATCCTTGAAATGTTTGGCTTGCGTTACATAGCCCAAATGTTATCATTAAATTCGTATAGGCCAAATGGCATGACGATTGCGGTTTTGCTGCGGTATTCTGGGGCAGTTGGTATCTGATGATATGCTCGTTCCAGATCAATTTATTTATATTTTTATTTATTTTATTAACCAATGCTGGTAGCTTTCAGGTTATCTTAACTTAAAAATATTACATTAAATGACTAACTAATTAAACAGAAAATATGAACTTAAAGAAAATTTAAAACTAATTAGTTTTAAAGAAAGAATTCTTTAAGCTTATGCTTAATATGAGCACTATTGGCAGAAAAATTGATGTGCATTTCAGTGGGAAGACTGTTATAAAGCTTTAATGATCTGTTGATAGGTTCATTACTTGCATAAGCAGTTCTATGAGATCCCACAGAAAACGGCAAATGGTATCGCAAAGACCTGCTCGGCACATTAAAGTTAACGCGTGCTAGAAGGGAAGAGCAGTCAAGAATTCCTACAATTAAATTGTTTAGAAAAAGCAACGCTGATATTACTCTTCTATCTTCCAGAGATGACAAATGTAGTAATCGGCACCTAGCTCTGTATGGTAAGGGGTCAGCAAAGTTAAGGCAATGGAGGTTAAATTTTAAAAACTGTTTTTGCAGCCGTTCAATCCTATTTGTATGCACAATTGCGGATGAGCTCCAAATATAAGAGGCATACTCTAATATAGACCGCGGAAAGGCCGAATATAAAGATAATCTTGTGCAAGGGTCTTCAAACTGGGTTGAATTGCGCCTAACGAACCCAAACATCGTATACGCCTTAGGCATAATATAGTTTATATGCGGAATGAATAAGAACTTAGAGTCGAAAATGACTCCTAAGTCCAAAGCTTCTGATTTACGAGTAAGTTTTGCCCATTAAAGAAGTAGGAAGACAGAATGCCATAAACACATTTGCTAAATGTGATGTGATAGCATTTAGCTAAGTTCAGTGGTAACTGGATATGTCTACACCATTCAGACAAGTTGTGTAGGTCCTTCTGCAAAACCAGTACATCTTGTTGAGACGAAGTGCATTTGAATATTTCAAGGTCATCGGCAGATAATAGATATTCGGACGAACGGAAGCAACTCCCTATATCAATAATAAACAAGTTAAATAGAAGCGGACCAAGAAAACTCCCCTGGGGTACCCGCGATGATGCGAAATAAGGTGCGGATAAAGTATTGTTGATGCGTACGCGATAATAACGATCAGCCAGATAAGATTTTAACTAGCTTAATAAAGAAAAGTGAAACCCCAGCCTGACCTTATCGAAGGCGTTGAAAAGTCAGTATACACTGCATCAACCTGACAACCTCAAACTCTGGATGCAAAAATTGTAAGAAATCGCTAAATTGGACACTGTAGATCTGCCCGGCGAGAAGCCATGCTGTCTAGGATCCATATATGATTTAATTACAAAGGAGATATGCTTGACGACCATACGCTCAAATAATTTAGAGATAATACTTTGTTTTGCAATGCCCCTATAATAACGAATATCGCATTTTCTACCATCTTTAAAAATTGGCATGATTGTAGCATTTTTCCACTTTTTTAAAAATACAGCAGTGAGGGATTTGGCGAAACGTAATTGTAAAGGCTGATAGAGAGACGTTATACACGATTTTAGTAAAATTGCTGATATACCATCACAGTCAGATTGTGTAGAGTTATTAAGGCTTCTAGCGGGTGTATAGAAATCTTTACAAGAAAATATAATATTTCCTAAATTTAAAATGTTAGGAATGGAGCTAGGGGAAGAGTCCTCGTCGCAATTATAAAATATCTGGCAAAGAGATCTGCTATACCTGAATCCGAATTAGCTGATAGCGTCCCAAGTGTCATAGTTGACGGAATCGATGAGGTTGTTCTTTTCGAATTGACAAACGACCAGAACATTTTCGGCAAGTCTTAACCCCATCCTCGATATTGAGTATATATTGGTTATAGAGAAATTTGTTTAAAAATTAAAACTCTCGCTTATGGAGAGAATATCTTTCCCAATCAGAGGGTCTCCGATATTTACAGAATTTCTTAAAAAATTTGTTGCGTAGGTTTTTCAGTATTTTTAGACCCTTTCTGTACCAAGGCAAACCAAGAAAACCCTGCCTTTTCAATGGGACATGATCATGCAGAACATAATGAAGAGCTGAAATGAAGTTATCAAATCAGTAATCCATTCTCTGCCAATCGAGAGTAGAACAACAGTTATTGATAATATTAAAGTTGCAGTGAGTAAGATTATACTCATATATGTTATATGACTGTGTAAGAGGCAAGCATGTATAAAATTTGACTAACAATAGGTTAGGAACATGATGCATGTCACTACTAGTTAGAGGGTTTAAACATTTATTTAAGTTAACATTAACGTCTAAATTCAGAAAAACTAGATCTAATATTTTATACAATTGGTTGAAAATTATATTAGTTTGGGATAAGCCAATACTACATAATTCATCAATTACAACAATTTCGTGAGGGTGATGAACATTAGAAGGCAGATAAAGTGTGGAATTAGGAAACGACGACCATGTCAGTATATATATTGTCCACATGCGATTTGTATAGGTCGAAAGGGCTATTAGGCGGTATATATGAGACACATATACAAATATTGCCAGAGCCGCCGGCCACAAGCACGGCCAACTGGTCCAGTGTAGAGTCATTGAAATTTAGCCGTAGCGTTTCACAGCGCAATGTGTGTCTCATAGCTATTATAAAACCACCCCCTCTCGAGCGCTGTAATTTCACAGCGTCTCTGTCTTTACGAAAGACACGAAAGGTTCTGGTATCAAAAAATTCGTCGTTATAGAAATACGAGTTGAGCCAAGTCTCAACAAGTATTATAACATCAAAATCACATGGGGTTGTTGCCATGTGAAGCATTTGAGATTTAGTTCGCATTCCAGATACGTTCTGATAATAAATCCTGAGACAACCAGTAGATTTATCTAAATCCAGCAATAACGCAGGCGCAATTGAATGGTGTGATGGCAATAAGGGATTATTTCCCAAGACGTGAAGGGTATCAGATGAGCGACTTGCCGCACTGGCGCTGATAAAGAACAGAAGATCGTAACCCAAGCAAAGCGATCCAAAATTCCAAATAATCCAAGGGAAGAGAGTGGCCAACGCAAGGGAGTTGATGGCCTATAAGATGATCGTAGAGCCTCTTACCGATTGTCAAAACGCAGTCCGGTGAAGAGAGCGCAACTCGGAAATAAGGGTAGCGGATTAGAAAAACACGACCGAACGCTGCGAAGGCTGATGATCTAATTGTCGTGACTTGCCATTGAGTTTGTATGTGATATCATGAATATGCGGCAATTGATACCTGACTGGCTTTGTGATATGGCTCAGCCAAAGACAATATTAACACTAAGATGGGTAACGCCCATACATTTGAATGCGACGCAAAATTTCTAGCCTGACCTTTGAGGCTTCGTACGACATGCCTGCCGACTGACTGTTCGTTCTCCAAAGACCAGACGAACGAATGCTGATGCTGACACGAGCAACGAAGTTAGTCGCCAGCCTGCCTTCAGCAAAGCTGGTCGATGGTGCTTTGCGTCTTTTGTGTACTTTGTGCTTGTGTACTTTTACTTATTTTCACAAGGTGGCATCTTTATGTTCCCATGGTCTAGCTTTCTTTATAAGTTGGCAGCCCCAACATAGCGGCACTTGAGCATTCCATGCTATTTAATTTAAAAGAAATTTAAATACATATTTTTATATATATATTTATACACATTTGTTATTTATTTGTTTATATTTTAATCAAACGAATTTGAAATGGCTCCAGGAATCGCAAAACGGTAAGATTTTATTTATTGACTGATTGTGTTCGCGTTTTTATAGCCTGAACCCATTAAAAATGGGTAAAAGGGGTATAATGTATTTGTGCAGCCGTATGTAACAGGCAGAAGGAAGCATCTCCGACCCCTTAAAGTATGTATTCTTGATCAGCATCAATAGCCTAATCGATCTAGCCATGTGCGGGCATTAGCGACCAAGCTCTTGTGTCGATCGGACGTTTGCATATCTGCTCCCGTGGGTGCCTGTAATAGTGCGCCGGTTATAACAATTTATTTATTTATTTATTAAGAGACACTTACCTCACCCGCCCCAGGGCACCTAAAATAAATGACTTGCATAGTTGGTCTTCAAAATACGAATGCTGCCGCTGGCAGCTCCGTGCATTGCTAAATTTAATTATTAAAGAAACTTTAATGCAAGTCAACACGTGCCGGTGTTCTTGCGCGAGTTAAACCTCAAAAGCTTAGTTATCTTATTAACTCTCTTATCCGAGTACGTGAGAGCTTTAGAGCGCTGAGCGATCACCTCGTGACTTGATCACCAAAATCACTCTTTGGGAACAGTGACTTTCCCAAAAATACTGGTTATTTTTGGAGTAAAGTCTAGTTCCCCCAGTATGGATGATACACCCGCTCCCTCTCAGCCGAGAGTGCTCCGACCGAGGAAATGATGAGAATTGCTGGCGCTACACCTGCCGAAATTCTGGGAAATGATTTCCAGATATACTGCTAGTGCTTCAAACGCTACAATTAAGTGCAGTAGTAGTAATTTCGCTGCAACGACTTGCACATTGACGTCGTCAAACTCCGCCTACGCGTCAACCTTCACCACCACATTTTCTTCAAGCGGTGTAGCTACAAACGATCTGGCCCACAAAACTCCGGAAAAAGGGAAGTCATCCCAAAAAGCACTCAGCTGGATGACGACAAAATAAAACATAAGCTGCATCCACGCTTAACTAAGAAATGGTAAAAAAGGAAAGTTAATCGACGGACAGTCATCTGAATGAGAGACCAGTAAATTCCAATAACCGATTTGCATTACTGGCAACAGTGAACGACGACCCTACAGAGGGGGAAGTAGCCCATGCCGAGGCGCTGGCTGAGGAAATGGATATTGATCGGAATGCCGAAAAAGAATCCAGAATACCCAGATCGAGGAAGCCACCCCCCATCTTCATCGAAAACGTCAACAATGTGACCCAGATGGAGACAGATCTTGATGCTGTCATTGGGCCAGACAATTATACCCTCCTGTTGAAAACCCTGACTCTTATCGTAGTTTAGTGAATTTTCTCAAAGAAAACAATGCACACCATTTCACCTATCAACTGAAAGAAGACAAGGCCTACAGGCTTATCATCCGAAATTTGGCCAGCACTTCCCCTGAAGAATTCATTAAGGAGGAGTTTAGGAGACATGGACACAATGTCCTTCGCATCCACAACCCCCGCCCTCGTAAGAGCAGTCACCTGGAAAATGGAGAAGCGGTTGAAGAACTTATCCCAAATAATTTCTTCTTCATCGATTTGGCTCGTGGGTCTAATAATAAGGAAGCCCTAAAAATTAGGCAAATATGGCGACAAAGAGTCTTGGTGGAAATACCCAAGAAAAATATGGATGCCATTCTCTGCCACAGATGCCAAGGATTTCGACACACAAAAAACTACTGCATGAGACCCTATATATGTGGAAAGTGTGCTCAAAATTACGCAACAGCTCAATGCAAGAAAACCTTGGTTGAGAAACTCTGTTATATTAACTGCGGTGGAAATCACGAGGCTTGGCATAAGGATTGTAATGTGTTCAAGGCTAGTTCGCAAGAAAGAAAGCCAAAAGTATCCACAATGATAGGATTAAAAATTAATGCCAGCAAAAAAGACCGTCAGCAAGCTATCCCAGCAGCTTTAGTACGTGGAAATTTTTCGTATGCAGATACTTTGCGTACTCTCACGGCAAAAGTCGACACACTTCAAGCTATGTTCAAGGAACTTCAGGAGACGAATCAGTTCCTTAAACAAATGTGCCTGAGTCTTTTGAATGCCAAAAAATGACGCGCAGTTCACTAAGCCTCGGACTGTGGAATGCCCGTGGTATCTCAGGGCATGTGGAGGAGCTAAAGCACTTTCTGGCTGCACACAACATTGATGTGATGCTCATTACAGAGACCTGGCTAGAGCCCGGTATTTCCATCTTTATTCCAGGCTACAAAATTCACAAAGCGGAACATCCCAGCGATAGAGCAAGAGGAGGAGCGGCGGTGCTTAGTAAGCAGGAGATCGAATTTTCCCAAAATGAACCAATAAGGACGGAAAAATTGCAAATGGCCAGCATCCAGATTACAACTAGCAGGGGTGAGTTAACAGTCGCTGCTATATATCTCCCGCCGCAACTGTTGTGGTCAACATTGGAGTTCCAGCAAATTTTCAGCAGCCTAGGAAGAATGTTTCTTATGGGAGACGACTTTAACGCCAAAAACAGATGCTGGGGTTGCTTTATAGCTGACGCAAGAGGCACCCGCTTACTAGACGCGGTTCAAAACATATCAGCTGAAATACTAGCGACTGGACGAGCTACACACTTCCCGTACGCGCAAAGTTACACGCCTAGCGCTATTGACTTATTTGTTTATAATGGGCTTCAACCAGGTGGCTTGAGTATAAGGCCGGAGTTTCAGTTATCCTCCGATCATATCCCACTAGTGGTTGGTTACGACTGTATTCCAAGAAGCAAAACAATAAAAGGTCGTCTGCTGCCTCCTGGAGCCAACATTGCTGCATTTCAACGAGATCTGGAGGAAACACTAGACCTAAACTTGGAAATACTGACACCAGAAGACATCAATGATGCTCATGCGCTATTCCTGAACAAGGTTCACTCGGCAGCCCTCATTTCTGCGCCAGTAAGTCGTTTAGAAAGCTCTCGACCACAGGTGAGACTTCCGCCAGCTATCTATGCACTACTGCTGATAAAGAGAAAGCTTAGAAAGCAGTACTGTCGAACCAGGGATCCAATTGTGGACAGGATCTACCGCAGAGTGAGTCTTCAAGTCACTCCCTGTGGAGACTGACGAGAAGGTATGTTTATACAAGTGACCCCCAAATTTCCGATCAGAAAGCCTGATGGATCTTGGGCCAGATCTCCAAAGGAACTGGCTGATGACTTGGAGGAACGCTTCAAGCCTTTTAATATAAGCTCGGCAAGCATGAACAGAAGGGTTCAACTCACACTGGAGAGCCCAGGACAGTTAAGCCTCCCAGTTGCTCCTATCACTGTCAACGAAGTCTCAGACCATATAGCAGCACTTAAGACAAGAAAAGCTCCTGGCGAAGATGGGATTGACAATATAACACTTAAAGCATTGCCGGTCAGTGCAGTCCTATTTTTAGAGTTAATTTTTAATGCGGTATTGAGACTGGGGCATGTTCCAAGCCAATGGAAAAAAGCGAGGATATGTATGATCCATAAGGCTGGAAAGAGTCCCTCATCCCTAGACTCGTACAGGCCCATTAGCTTATTGGCTACGATTGGA
Source organism: Drosophila littoralis (assembly GCA_018903485.1). Taxonomy (NCBI): domain Eukaryota; kingdom Metazoa; phylum Arthropoda; class Insecta; order Diptera; family Drosophilidae; genus Drosophila; species Drosophila littoralis. Next base: position 3,899,447 of record JAEIGF010000593.1, on the reverse strand, counting down.
AAACTCTTCGAACGTGGTTTGCTGACGAGACTGCTATCTATGGATAGAATAAAAGAAAAAATTCCCCTTTCAGTTCGGGTTCCGAAAATCTCATGGCACACCGGAACAGCTAAATAGGGTGGTGAATTTTATCCTCGAGGGTTTCGAAGCTAAGGAATACGTATGGCAGCGTACTTAGATATAAAACAAGCCTTCGACAGAGTCTGGCATGATGGACTATTCTGCATAATCAAACCCTTGTTGCTACTGTGATATAAATATCTTTTCTTAGTTTTGAAAGAATTGTAAAAGCACGTCAGTGCTGGTTAGCTTGAATGTTCATAATGATTTTATTCAGTTTTTACCATGAGAGCTTAGCCTATGGATATACATATATTCTTATGCTGTTATTCGTTAACAGCTACAAAGAGAGGGAGAGTGAGTAGCTCATATGCGTGTATTAGTGAGCATATATATTGCTCACGGAATGCGCTCAGACGGAGCGTGGGATCTGCAGCGTAAGCATAAACGGTCAGCTAGTGAGGCTAGTGAACCGCGCTGCGTAATCTGAGACCGAGCCAATACATAAGCTGGCTCTGGGCTGGTTTACGTTATTATTGTTATTGTATTGTATTATTGTAGCAACAAAGTGCTGCATACTTTATATTTGAATACAGGGTATTCTATATGGGCATATACGCACTACACCTCCCCTTTTAGAGAAATAAAGTAACATTATGAATGTGTAGTTATTAAATGAACTTAATTATTAAGGTTTTTATTTTTTTTTTGAAAATTAAAATTTTTTTTTTTTGTTTTGAATATGACAAGAAATTTAAAAATGTTGGAATATAAAAATACAAAATTATTAAAGTTATAAAAATTTATAATTTGTTTATTTGTAAAAAGTTTTTTTTTTTTCATTCGGTTGATCAGGCCGTTATATATTTTTTTTTTGGGATTCGAATTCTTAAAGAAAATTTGGATTATTAAGAATTAAAAATTTTTAATCTATTCTTATGAACTTTTTGTTTTTTATCTTTACTATCTTTAATAAAAATGTTGTCCTTATCTTCTATTTTCTCTACTATATATGGTCCTAAATATACTGGGTCTAATTTGTGCCCTGTTTCGTTTCTTATAAGTACTTTATCTCCTACTTTTAATTCAAAATTTTTTATTTTTTCGTCATATGCTAATTTCCTATTAGCCTTGGCTTTTTCTAACATAATTCTAGCTCTTTTGTATGCTATTTCTAATCTAAACTTTATTTCCTTAGAATAGTCGTCTAAATTATAAATAGGATCTATGTAATTAGTTTTGTTTAAATCTATGAACTGTTTTGGTAGTCTGCCAAATACTAGCTCGTATGGACAATACTCATGCGTTGCTGATGGTGTCGTGTTGAAGCAATAAGTGAAATATTGAATCCAGACATCCCAATCAGATTTGTCTGCAGAGATGTATGAACGAATGTATTCATTGAAAGTTCGATGACTTCGTTCTATTGTCCCAACTGTCTGGTGGTGGTGTGCTGTTGAAGTTATGTTTTTGATACCAAGGTACTTACATAAATCTTCTATAACTGAATTTTTATATTCTGTACCCATGTCCGTAATGAACGTCTTCATTGGACCGTATTTCAGAATAAAATCTTCAAATATAGCTTTAGCTACGACTTTTGCACTTTTGTTTGGAATAGGTATGGCAACTAGATATTTTGTTAAGTCACATATCAGTGTAACTGCATATTCGTTGCCTTGCTCTGATTTTGGTAGTGGACCGATCGTGTCTACTATTACTCTATCAAAAGCATTGATTGGGGTTTCTGTAATTGTTAAAGGAGTTTTTGTATGTGATGTCACTTTTGATTTTTGGCATTTTTGACATTTTTGTATATACTCAGTAATATATCGAGTCATACCCTTCCAAAAATAATGTCTTTTGACCTTGGCCAAGGTTTTTGTAATGCCTGTGTGACCTCCTTGTATTGGATCATTATGAAATGTAGACAGTATAGCTTCTTTTTCTTTTTCTTCTTTTATTAGGGTCACCGGGTTGAGTAGCGCTACTCTTAATGTTTTCAATATTTTATTGCCCATTTGTTTGAAATTATCAATTGAAACTTGTTCAAAGATATTTTCCCACGGTGCCACTTTGAGTTGGCTGATTTCATTTATACCGGCTTGCCTTTCAAGCCTTTGGAAGAACTGACCTAAGTCAAGAATTCCATTAGTATATAAATCGCTAACATCGTATCTTGCAGTAATTTTCTTCCCATGTTTAAAGAAACATAGCATATTTTTTACATGCAAGGTCACTACTTTTCGTACATCGTCATTTTTTATGACTTCATATACGTTGGGCTTTGAAGCTTTTTCTATAGATTGCATAGGCAATTCTATTTCTTTATAATCTCCTGCGCAGGATTGCTGTCTACTTTGGTGCCTGGTAGTGACTTTCAGGACTTTATGTTGCATATCTTTGAGTTCTTTTATATTAATACGCGAAAGTGCGTCTGCTACGAAATTATCTTTCCCCTTTAGGTATTCTACTGTGAAGTCGTATTCTTCAAGCTCTAGCCGCATGCGAGTTAATTTCGAACTGGGATTAGTCATAGAAAAAAGATATGTCAATGGTCTGTGATCCGTTTTAATAGTAAAGTGTTTGCCATAAATATATGGTCTAAAATGGGTAATTGCCCAATGAATTGCCGCTAACTCTTGTTCTGTTGTGCTCTTATTGCTTTCCCCTTTTGTAAATGAACGAGATGCATAAGCTATTGGGAGCTGAATTCCTTCGCGGTTCTGAGTTAGAACCGCTCCGCAAGCCTGTTTACTAGCATCTGTTATAATGCAAAATTCTTTGCGAAAATCTGGATATTGTAATAATGTGGGATGCATAAGCTTTTCTTTAAGGTATTGGAATGCGTTTTGGCATTCACTTGACCATTCAAAAGGAACATTCTTTTTACATAATCTAGTTATGTGCCGTGAATAATCGGCGAAGTTTTTTATAAATCGACGATAATAATTGCAGAATGCTACAAATCGTCTCGCGCTGTCCGCATCATGAGGGACAGGGTAATTTTTGATGACGTAAAATTTCTTGTCATCTGGCAATACTCCTTTGTCAGTGCAAAATGAACATTTTTCTGGATGCAACTTTAGGTTATATTTCCTACATACATTAAAAACATCAGTTAAGTTTTTAATCATGTGTTTTTCGGAACATCCTATCACCATTAAGTCATCCATATAAAGGAATGCCTGAGAGGGTTCTAAGCCCGAGAATGCTATAGTCATCATTCTCTGAAATGAATTTGGTGCTATTTTAAGACCAAATGGTAATCGCGTGAAGCGATATGAGCCATTGCTCGTTGAAAAAGATGTTATATTTCTTGAATTTTCTTCAAGTTCAATTTGGTGGAAACCTGACATTAAGTCAAGGCATGAAAAGTATTTAGCTCTGCCCAGTTGGTCCAGAATATCATCAATTCTGGGGAGCGGGAATTTATCAGAAAGTAGTTTTTTGTTGATTTGGCGATAGTCAATTACTAATCGCCATTTCTTTTCTTCCGAATTTGGTAATGATTTTTCGGAACTAACAAGAGTGGGCTGTTATACTCGGATACAGACGGTTCTACGATTTTGTCATTTATTAATTTCCCTACTTGTTTTTGAATTTCTTCAACGTGGCTATGCGGGCTTCTGTAGTTTTTAATATAAATGGGTTCATCATCTTTAAGTCTTAATGTTTGTTTATAAAAATTATTTGTCGCTATTGGTTCGGTTTCCAGTCCGAACACATCACTATACTTGGTGCATAATTCTGTTAGTTGACTTTTGAATTGTTCTGGAAAATTTTTTTTTAATTTTGAAATAACTTGTTTGCTTCTATTTTCTGGATTAGTGTTATGAATGTCGTAATCTGTTAAATTTTCATATTGGATTTTGTTTACTCTGACCAATTGGTCGAAATTAGTTGTGTTTAGAAGGCGAATGTATACATGTTTGGATGCTGCTATTGTATTTGCAACATAAATTCCATTATGTATTTCTTGATTAGGAACAAATATATAATCATTTACTGTATTAATGTCTATTTTTCGAATTACTTGGGATCTGGCTGGCAAGAGAACTGTATTGTTGCCAGCACTATATGTTATCGGAACATAAATTGGATAATTTAAATTTTGAGGTCTAATTATAAACCAGTCTTCACTTGGTTTGAAATCTAATTGACAATTGAATTTTTTAATAAAATCAATGCCTATTATTCCATCACACGGTATTGAAAAATCGGAATCTACTAAATGAAATTCGTGTGGAATAATATATTTCTTTGATTGAAGTTCTATTGAAGTCGTTCCTTGAGATTTTATTACACCTTGGCCTATGCCTTGGATGTTTATAATTTTTTCTTCTTGAATTTTAAAATTGTCTGAATTTATTTTTAAAAGTGAGATATCTGCACCAGTATCTATTAGGAATGTGAGTTTATTTTCAGTTGAATGATTATAAAAAGTGACAAATATATTAAGACTGTAATTGATGGAATGAACTTTTACATTTACTGGTTGTTTCCTAAAGGGTTCTGAGAGTTTTCCGGCGTATTTTGCGCCATTCTCACATTGTTACTGTTATAACCTTGGTTGGAGTTACCTCGGCCTCTTCCTCTATTTTGGCCTCGTCTTCCTCCACGGTTATTGTAATTATTGTTGTTGTTACCGCCTCGGTTGTTATTGTTGTGGTTGTAATTTCTGCCACGATTATAACCTCGGCCTCCTCTATTATTGTTGTTTGCACCTCGTTGATAATACAGGACAGTGTTACTTTGACCTGTTATCTCCGTGCAGCTATTGACAAATTTGGAAACGGCATCATTCATATTTATGAATGTGCCTGCCTGCATGATAAGTTTTACCTTATCAATTGAACAATTTTGGGTCATAGCTTTTACAGCTGTTGTAGTGCTGTATTTGTTTGCTAGTGATTGGCTTAGACCTTCACTGATATAGGCGCCTTCAAGGGCCTTTGCCAGTTTTTCCACCTCTTGGGTGTATTGGTTAGCCGTTTTATTTTTCTGTTGCAGATTAAGAAGCTTAGCAGATACAACTTCTACCGATTCTCCTTTTACTGCATTTGATAGTTGCGTAATGATTGCAGCAATTGTCTGCTCATTACTTATCAAATTTCTCGCATGGCCTTTTAGCTTAGTTTTTATAAGGCTTATGGCTGTTGGCTCATGTGTGCCTTTTAATGTTTCTAACAGATTCAAAGAATCTAGAAAACTTTGTAGATTTTCCGGCTTACCGTCAAACTCTGGTATCAGAGATGTGGCTAGCTTGATAAATTCTACAACTGTTTGTTCCATGTTTACTAATTTTGTGTGTTCTATTTGGTCGTTTTTCAGTAGTGACTTATCAAATGTTACCGGTGTATTTAACACCGATGGTAGATAAAGCTGGAGATCATACTTTTTATTTAAGTTTACCAGATTATCCCTTAGACGCTGTAAAACGTCTGAAGTTTGGACTCTGTGTAAACTTGTCAGTTTATTTTGACACTCGGTAACTAGACTCCTGATTTCATTGTACTCATATACAAGGATCTCAGTATGTTTAATTATGGTGGGTCTTAAAACTGGTGCGCTTTTATTAAGGCACTTGTATGATTTATCGAAATTTTCCCTATGCTGCTTTATCTTTTCTACTATTTGAGACCAGTCCATGTAAACTTCCGCTACTTAAATATTTTATTTAAGCAGTGGCTTAGACCTTGTCTAAGTCGTGGGCTCGACTCATGTAACGCTTCCTCAGTGATTTTTTATGAAGAAGATAAATCTTCAGAAGTATGTTTACTGAGGCTATTACAACGAGTATTATTAGCAGTATGTTTGTTAACTGCACATGGGGAGTGGTGTCTACGACTTCTACTACATTAACTACATTGGCAGTGTTATCAGCTGCCTTTGATTGTTTTCCTCCCATAATATATATAAATACTCTTGCTTTTTTGATTTGAAAACTACCTATGCAGACGTACTAAGACAATTGTTGTCTGCCCTAGAATCGGATGCTCGTCAATAATTGTCTTTATTTTGACGTAAGGTAGTGTAGACAAGATTATTCCGCTCTCTATTTTAGAACATGAATAGAGTGGACTTGTCACTGTGCCGAATGTTTCTATATATTCGGATTCGAACTCATATACTGATATGAATTCTCTATGCCTTTGCAAAATTTGTATGGATCGCATACGAAAGTCAGTATAATCGTTATATACTTTGTTAATAGTGTCCTCAATCATGCTAATTCTTGATCAAAAATTTTTTTTTCAAATGAACGAATTATTACTTCTCAATTTCCTTGTTTTCAATTTAAAATTCTTGTATATTCTCAAAGTTAAATAATTTTTTTTTGTGTTTTGTACCTATGTACAATTACATATATATATATATATATATATAGTTTTTTTTTTTTTTTTTTTTTAACGGAAATATGTGATATAAATCTATTTTAATTGTTTAGTTTCTGTCATAATTCATTATAGACTGATTTACGAAAGGAAAAATTTGAGTTAGTTAGGGCATACGGTTGGCTGACAATTTTTATTTATACAATTAATAGTCCAACCGTATGTGTTAGTAAAAGCCTAACAGATTTTAGTATTTTTCAAGTAGCGCTTTCGCGCATCGGCTTGAATTAGAATTTATATTTAAAGGCAATTTAGGCATTGGCAGTTTTGCAGCCCTTATTGCGTTGCTTCGCACCAGTGCGAAGTTGTTTCTCGATGATTTCGAGATTCTTTAATTGTTCCTTTTTCTCCTGGGTCGTTGTTGCTGTCTTGATGAGATCCTGTAGGAGTCTTCTCTGTTGAAGCAGTTTGATCCTTCTTCCGCTTCGTTTAGTTTTCTTCTTTCCCTTCTTCTGTTGTCGTGCCCGGTACTCAGCTATTGTGAGTGGGCGTGGTCCATCGTTGGGGTACACCTCTAAAGCCTCTTGCAGGCTGGGTGCATCCCTTTGCTCAACAGGAGCAGCTTCTTCCAGTCCAACGTTGCTCATTTACTTCCTGCGTTGGTGCAAAGGGCAGATTGCCTTTCACACTTTTGGTATCTGCTGCTGCTGTCCGGGGCCTATGTGCTCAGGCGGTGCCGGTGCTGGTCATCGCACAGGCTGTCTTTGGTTTACACGTTTGTCTCCTCTGTTAATTTTTTTTTGTTGTTAAATTTTTGTTTTTTCTTTTTTAATATTTTGTGGGCGTGGCTTTGCGTTTTTGCACTGCTTTCAATTTGCCCTCGAATTGAATTTTACATCAAGTACTTGTTGTTCTTGCATTTTATATACTTTTTTGTTTAAATATATTTTTTTTTGTTTAACACACATTTTTTTTGACACAAACGGCAAACCACTGTCACGGTCGCCATGTGATATAAATATCTTTTCTTAGTTTTGAAAGAATTGTAAAAGCACGTCAGTGCTGGTTAGCTTGAATGTTCATAATGATTTTATTCAGTATTTACCATGAGAGCTTAGCCTATGGATATACATATATTCTTATGCTGTTATTCGTTAACAGCTACAAAGAGAGGGAGAGTGAGTAGCTCATATGCGTGTATTAGTGAGCATATATATTGCTCACGGAATACGCTCAGACGGAGCGTGGGATCTGCAGCGTAAGCATAAACGGTCAGCTAGTGAGGCTAGTGAACCGCGCTGCGTAATCTGAGACCGAGCCAATACATAAGCTGGCTCTGGGCTGGTTTACGTTATTATTGTTATTGTATTGTATTATTGTAGCAACAAAGTGCTGCATACTTTATATTTGAATACAGGGTATTCTATATGGGCATATACGCACTACACTACCTCAACTTTATTTGATTGTGCAAAGCTACTTGACAAACCAGTCCTTCTACGTAGTTCTCGATGGAGTTGATTCCAACATGAAAGCCATCAGAGCTGGCGTTCCTCAAGGGAGTGTGTTGGGGCCCACGCTCTACACCCTATTTACCTATGACATGCCCACTGGCTCTACAATTGAAATCAAAGATCCGCACGACTTAACCATCGCCACTTTTGCAGATGACACAGCCATTTTATCAAGAAATGAATGTGTTTACGAAGCTACTGACGTCCTGCAGCAATACTTGCACAAATTTGAAATGTGTGCTAAGCGTTGGAATATTGGCATCAATTTAAATAAATGGACCAATGTGACCTATGTGCTCCGCAAGGATATATGTCCAGGAGTTTTCTTGCGCGGTCAATTGGTGACGCACCACAATAGCTACAAATACTTAGGGGTGCACCTAGACAGGCGCTTGAATTTCAGCAAACACATCACAAGTGTTTCAGGAACCCTGAAGAACAGATTGGGAAAACTAATATGGCTTCTGAATAGTAGAAATGCGTTATCTTTAAAAAATAAAGTAACCATCTACAACACCTGCATAGCACCCGTCTGGCGTTACGGCATTCAGGTATACGGTATTGCTGCAAAATCCCATCTTAACAAAATCAGGGTGTTTCAAGCAAAAACGCTCAGCTATTTGTCTGGTGCCCCCTGGTATATGCGAAGTTCCGATTTGGAAAATGACCTATGAGTGCCCAAAGTCGGGGACGTCATAAATACACAGGCTGCAAATTATATAGCGCGACTGGGAAACCATCCAAATCGTCTGGCTAGGCGCCTTCGAAGAAGGCGTAGAATTGGAGGAGTCCGAACGCGGAGGAGATTGCGAAGGTCGCATTCAATCGATCTTCCAGATCGATTTATATAGTCACCATAGTAAATTTGTATATTAGACTTAATAGTAGAATAAGTAGTTTTGTAAATATTCATTCAAATTTAATTTAAGTTGCTACTCATAATAACAGGAAAATTAAAATAAAAGTAATAAGTAAAAAAAAAAAAAAGACATGTGCGTCTGCCTGTCCTATGAGAACTATAGACTTGAAATTTTGAACGTAGTAGCTCCTATTGCCCGCAAGTAGCTTCCTGAATAATAAATACAGATCAGGTATCTTTCATTTTATACCTATCGCCCCGGCAGCCCCTAGTGCAAGCGGTGTTTGTTGTTGGTAGGAACGGTATCCCCTAGCCGTGCACTCCCAACTAGAGCATTCTTTCTTGTTTTTTACCTAGAAGCTATTGAAAATGAGTGAACATTTTTTTGCAAGCGAACTGGTAAATAAAGGAATTTTTAATTTTGAAAAAAGTTTTTAAGGAACATCTTTCTTGGATTTCCTGATGCCATAACAGAAGCCATTGCCAGAAACATAATAGCTCCAGTTGGAAATTAAAGTCCAACTGATTTTCAATCTATATTACTTATTGTTAACAATAAGTTTATAGAGCGAAATTGGACAGATTTTCAACTGGCAGATAATGTTAAGAATCGAAAGATTATTATGAAAAGTTTCAAACGCGTAAGTAATCATAAAACTTTAATATTTATTATAAACCTAATTCGTGTGTTGTTTTACCAGTTTCAGGCTGCCTACTTAAAAGAACGCCAGGACGTAACCATGTAAACAGTAAACTAGAAATTAGCAATATTATTAGTAATATGTCTAGCATAGATAATTATAGTGTTAATGAGCCTAAAAATTGTCCGTCTGAGTTTAATAATGACGCAAGCTTTGTCGAAGCGACATTAAAATGCTTTCGGAAAAAATACCACAATTTTCATGATAGCTGAAACAGAGAAGTTCAGTTAGTTAGTAATTTGAAATGATGCCGCGCAGCACTTTCAGGTTGCAACAATTTCGATGCTGAAATGAGTATCCAAGAATTTATGGCCACGTTAAATCAATTGTGTGCGATTTTTGCATAAAAAAAAACGCATGTGTTTTGTATTTTAAGACAATTAGACTTAACAAAAATTCTTTTGCTGCATATGGTTACTGCAAAGTAGATAGTCATGCAACTACTGTTTGTTCCGTGGGACGGTGTTGTAAATGTATACACAAGCAGCCCACATATCTCCCATACAATTGGCCTTAAAAAGTCAACGCAGTGCGGATCAATAAATAGATTTATAGAAAAGGCTTCCATTAGAAACTCTTCTGCGTTTGAATATAGATAAAAAAAATTTTTAAAAAATTTGATTTTGACAAAGATCCATTTAAAGTTACCTTCGATATAATTTCTAATGGGTATGCTAACTTCATTCAGTTTCTTTCTACGAAACTAGAAGTATTTTTATGGGACAGACAACATATAAAACTACAGGCACTGCATATTGACGCGACTGGGATTGTAGTACAGCCAATAAACTTTGTCAAAAAACGTACATTTTTATATTCATTGGTTGCTCATATTCCAGAGCTTCGAATCGTTTTCCCTGTCGCACATGAAATTCTCTCCAATCATACATCGTATGATATAGGCAGATTTCTATCTGGGCTGCGCGAGTTTTGCACAAAAATTAAATTAAAATGGCCTATTTGCAAATGAATTATAACTGATGTCAGTCTTGCAATAATTGGAGCCATTTTAAAAAAATATAACAAGATTGATCTTGCAACGTACAATGAAATTTGTTTTAGTTTTTTGTATAATTTAAATCGCACATTTCTAAAAGTCTTCGTTTAATTTTGTACGAGCCACTACAGCAAAATGATGTGTCGCAACATAGATGAAGTAGTTGGTTTCGTTTGCAAAAAAAAGTTCACTCATTTTCAATAGCTTCTAGGTAAAAAGTAAGAATGGTCTAATAGTAAGAATGCTCTAGTTGGGAGTGCACGGCTAGGGGATACCGTTCCTACCAACAACAAACGCCGCTTGAACTAGGAGCTGCCGGGGCGATAGCTATAAAATGAAAGATACCTGATCTGTATTTATTATTCAGGAAGCTACTTGCGGGCAAAAGGTGCTACTACGTTCAAAATTTCAAGTCTATAGTTCTCATAGGACAGGCAGACGCACATGGCTAGATCGACTAGGCTATTGATGCTGATCAAGAATACATACTTTAAGGGGTCGGAGATGCTTCCTTCTGCCTGTTACATACGGCTGCACATATACATTATACCCCTTTTACCCATTTCTAATGGGTTTAGGCAAAGACAATATAAACACTAAGATGAGTAACGCCCATACATTTGAATGCGACGCAAAATTTCTAGCCTGGCCTTTCATCTGGCCTTTGAGGCTTCGTACGACATGCCTGCCGACTGACTGTTCGTTCTCCAAAGACCAGCCAATCGAATGCCGAAGTCGCGGCTTGCTGATGCTGACACGAGCAACGAAGTTAGTCGCCTGCCTTCAGCAAAGCTGCTCGATGGTTGCGTCGCTTCGTTTTCGAAGTACATTGAGCGAAAAAGTTTAAAACTTACGATCGACGCAAAGTGCTTGTGCTTTATCCATGAAATGCATGTTTTATTTAAATGATATATTACTCTAGATATTAACGATTAATTTAACAGGAAAATTTAAGAATTAAATAATTTTTACACAAGGCTCATCTTGTGCAATAACTATGTTAAGAAAACAGCACACATAGATTGATTTCACTTTTGTTTTTGGACAGTGTATGCTCGAGAAAATTTCTTGTCTCAACCAATGGCGTGCAAGCACCTTTGTTTGTATGCGTGAATTATGCATGTACATATAAGAACTTTAAAATATGTATATATGTATGTGTTGTTATTCACTGCTCTGGCTTTAGCTGGCAAGAAATTATTTTTGTTAGTTTTCTAGCGCTGATCATGCATGACCTACTCCAAATATGTATTCACATATGAATGCATGTTGTGTACTGATGTTGACTCCGTAGAAAATATGTTATTTTAAGTCGATGCAAATATTTATATAATTTCTTTAAATTAAATTTATAGTTTTTTATTTCCCCATTAAGAAATAAAAGAGTGCTAAAAAATACAAATCAAATATTTATTTGTATAAATAAATATGAATTTGGGCCCAATATTTAGTTAGCGGTGACTTTGTACTGTATAATTCGAATAAAAAATAATTAAATAAGAAAAAAAACCAACAAATTTGCACCTTTATTTCTTACTTTATTTTTTATTACTTAAAAATAACAACTTAATTAATAATTTAATTTAAAGAAATTATATAAATATTTGCATCGACTTAAATATACATTTTTTCTACGGAGCCAACCTCAGTACACAACATGCATTCATATGTTTTATTTTTTTTTATATTTTTTATTTATTTAATAATTGGTTTGTAAGGACTCTTTTGCCTTATGCACCATTTGATGTCTTGTGTTAATTTCGCCATGTTTTTACAATTTTTAAAACTTGTTTCGTTATTCTATTTTATGTATCTAATATCTATGTTGTCTGTATTATTGCTGCGTAGCCCTGCGGATGGGTGGGCGTTGTTGGTGGAGTTGGGTGGGTATTATGTGGGCAAATGTTCTCCTCCTTAACCTCCTGATGGGATGGGCACCTTGAAGGTTGCTGGCGAGCCTATTGGCGTGCGTGGCTAGCCGGTTGTTATAGAGGGCGCAGTGGGTCCTTATTTGCTCTTCAAACCAGGGGATCCTCAGGTCTCTGTGTAGAACGCTGTTGCGCACTTAAAATGGGGCTCCTGCCATCCTGCGCAGAGTTTTGTTTTGGAGAGATTGAACTCTTTTTCTGTTCGATGGAGTAGCCAAGCCCCAGATTTGTATGGCATATCGCCAGATGGGTGCCACAGTTTGTAAATACACAAGCCGTTTACTTCCAAGGGAAAGTTTGCTGCGGGGGTTGAGGCGCCAATTTAACTTGGTCAGCTTATTTCGACAGCGTTGCACAGCTCCTTTGATGTGGCTGGCGAAAGTGAGGCGCTTGTCAAGGGTGACGCCCAGGTATTTTGTTTCACTTTCTTGGGTAAGCGTTAGTCCGTTTAACCTCAGCGCTGGCGGTACTCCTCATCTAATTGTGAAGCACACGGTGGTGCTTTTGGCAGGGCTTAGTTTGACGTTCCAGCGTCGAGCCCAGCTCCTTTGATGTGGCTGGCGAAAGTGAGGCGCTTGTCAAGGGTGACGCCCAGGTATTTTGTTTCACTTTCTTGGGTAAGCGTTAGTCCGTTTAACCTCAGCGCTGGCGGTACTCCTCTTCTAATTGTGAAGCACACGGTGGTGCTTTTGGCAGGGCTTAGTTTGACGTTCCAGCGTCGAGCCCAGCTGCTTCGGTGCTTAGGAGGTCCAGATAGTCCTGCGCAGCATCTGTAGCAACAACTGGGGACTTGGCGCTGACCATTGCGCAGACGTCGTCGGCATATGAGGCCATTAGAAGTGAGCGCGAAGGCACACCGAGGGCATGGGCGTGGCCCTAGTACACTACCTTGCGGGACGCCAGCTTGGATGTAATGTGTGGGGGACTGCTCCGCCCTAACTTTCACCCTGAAAGAACAACCCTCCAAGTAGGATCGGATCAGGGTGAAGTAGGGCGAGGGCAGTCCGCGTTTCAGTTTTGCCAGTAGCCCTAGGTGCCAGATACGGTCGAATGCCTGGCTGATGTCGACAAAAGTCGCCACACAGTACAATTTTTTGTCAAATGACTCCAGAACGTGGTTGATGACCCTATGTAGCTGCTCCGTGGTTCCGAGCCCAGCGCGAAAGCCAAACTGGTGGCCAGGAATTAGGTGCTGTGACTCTGCAAAGGCCGTAAGTCTTGCTGCGACAAGTCTTTCCCAGACCTTGGATAGTGCAGGCAGGAGACTAATCGGTCGATATGACTCGGGGTCGTCCTCCGGCTTGCCAGGCTTGTGGATCATGGTCACGATGGAAATATTCCACGCTTCCGGAAAATACTTCAACCTCATTATGGCGTTGAATATTAATACTAGATAAAGGATAGCATTCGTGGGGAGCGCTTTTAATGTGCGATTGCACACCAAGTCGTGTCCCGGGGCTTTGTTTGGCTTCAAGCGTTGGAGCACTCTTTTCACCTCCTCTTTGGTAAATGGAGTTGGGGGGAGTCCGGCTCTGTTTCTGAGGCTACAGCGGCTCTTGTCTCGGCAATCTCGTCTTCCGTGGCGATGCTGAATGGCGTGAATCGCTCCTCGAGGTGGGCAGCAAAGGTTGCAGCCTGCTCTGCGTCTGAGCGGCACCAGACGCCGTCACTTCTTTTGAGGGGAGCCAGCCTCAGAGGTTGGCGTTTTGTGCCGCGTGTCGCCTTCCACAGCGAGAAATCCGCGTTATGTTGGGACGACATGTTCATCAGCATGTTGTCAAAATATCTTGCCCGTTGCACTTGAAGCTCCTGATGCAGTTCGTCAGCGATTCTGCGAAGCCTTCTTTTTTCTCTAAGTAGGATTAACAGGTACGGCGAGAGTTTGTATAGCCCGTCGCGGTGCCTGCATCGACTGGGTAGAGGACGCTTGGCTTCAGCTGCTGCAGTCCGCACCTTTTCGGTGAATCCGTTAAGAGCGTCGTCGATGTCCTCTGCGGAAGCTATATCCATGTCCGGGTAGATGATGTCGTTTAGCTTGCGGCTGAAGACATTTATATTGGTCTGCCTGTCGATGATCCTTTCCATTGTTGGGTAGTGTCTGGCGGCGGTATTAATTGAAATTATCAGCGGCAAGTGGTCGGAGCTCAGGTCAGCACAAGATTCAATGCTGAGCGTCCAGTGTGGGAGACCCCTGTATATTGCAAAGTCGAGGCAGGAGGGTCTGCGGCCAGCCTGTGGTGGGAACCTTGTGGGGCTGCCAGTGGCTAGACATTCAAAGCGCGCGTCGTGCATGAAATCGGTGAGCTCACGTCCCCTGGCGTTGCTGCGGCTTGCCCCCCAAAGCTGATGGTGTGCGTTCCAATCACCGCCGAGTAAGCACTTTGGATCGAGGGTGCTGAAACGCTGGCAGAGCTCATTGGCTGTCCATCTGAAGCCGGGCTGGCAATATATGGCCCCAAATTCGACGTCTCCAGAATCCGTTGAGACTATTGCAGTGGCCAGTTGCAGGTCGGCTTCGCGTTTGGGGCGGTGGGGAAGTGCGAGATACCACTGCGGATAAGAATTGCTGCGCCACCCCAGCGTCGTTGGGCGGGGTGATTCGCTGGGTAGGAGGAGTACCCAGGAATGCGGGGAGTCTCCAGATCACGCATGTGGGTTTCGCTTAAAAGTGCGATATCTACCTTGTGGAGCTGCTTGTAGAGTTGCAACTCATGGATTTTGGCTGTGACGCCGCCCGCGTTCCAGCACAGGACCCTGAGGGAGCTCATTTTGAAAGAAGCGCGCTAAGGAGCTCGAGCATGCGATTCTGCATCTGCATGTTCGCCTCTTGCATCTTGAAAAAGCTCTGTATCGATGTGTTTAGAGCTTCGATTGCTTCGAGAACTCGATCCATGGGAGGATGGTTTTCGGTGCGGTTTGTGGGTAACTCTTGATGCCCAGGCTGTTGTTGAGCACCACGGCGTTGGCGAGGCGTTTGTTGTTGGCGTTGGTGTTCCTGCTCTTGAAAAAGGTTAGGTTGTCGTTGCCGAGGGTGCTGTGTGGGAGCGATGAACTGTCCAACAGTTGGCCATTCGTCTTGCATAGAGCTGTTGCCACGAGCGACTTGGGCGTATGTGTGGCCTGTTGTAGGGCTGGATGCTGGGGCCAGAGGGCGTGAAGAGCTTGCCACTGCTTGATGGCGATGGCTAAGTGGTTGTCGAGCTGCTTGTGTGCTGCTGAGGATCGATGGCTTGCGTTGGTTTCGTTTGGCGAAACTCTGATAGGCCTCACAGCCCTTGTAGTTGGCTGGGTGTTCCAGGTCGCAGTTGGCACAGGTCGCTCGAACCGAGTCGGCGTGTGCAGTCCCCGGATTTGTGCTGTTCCCCGCATTTGACACAGTATGCTTCTGTCGGCAGTATTTTGCTGTGTGGCCAAATTGCGGACATCGGCTGCACTGAGTTAGAGATTGCTTTTTGCGGGCTTCCTCGATAAAGCATCTCTGGCCGGCAAGATAGCGTATGTTATGAATTTGGTCCTTATTCATTATTATTTTCGTGCCCTAGAGCGTTGAAATCGTCCCGGATCTTAGCGTGTGAAGTTGAGTCGTGTAGTCTTTTTATGACTATTTTGTACGGCCGCTCCTCCTTGAGCTGGTACGTGTGGAATTCGATGTTAGCAGCTTCGAGTAGTTTTTGAGCTGCTCTAAATGTGTCTGCATCTTGGGCATATAACCGAGTTATACCCCCTACTGAAGTTCTTGGTTCGACTTTGTTCAAGTCGATGTTGTTTTTTTGGAGCAGATCCAGTAGAAGCGGTAAATTGCTGATTCTCGGAAGAGAAACTGGAGGAGGCTTGGGTTTCGCAAGTTGTCGCCTATTTTGGTCAGGGATTCCTGTATTAGGAGTAGGGCAACTATGCCCGGGATTTGAGTGTTCACATGCTTGAACATTACAAGCGTCCGGGCTCACGTCGGCCTCCTGCTCCGAGTCGCTGGTTGCGGCTGAGTTGTTCTGCACGCAGCCATTTTGGGTGCGCTGTTTGATTTCGTCCAGGAGATTTAAGAGCGAGTCTGCGTGGTCGACGGACATATTTTCCATATCTTCGATATCCTCGTCTGCTGATTCATCGTCTGATTCGCTACTCAGTGCATGGAATCTGTTGCTTGTTGCTTTCGAGAGCAACGGGAAAGAACTAGCTGATGACTTTTTATTTGTAATGCTCTTACGTTTGGGCTGAGCATGGGGAGAAAGTTGCTTCGCAACTTTGCGCGGCTGCAGTTGTCTTTGAATTGTAACTGGATCAAAGTCAGCTAGCTGAAGGTTACCTTGGTTACTGTTGCTAGTGATGGCGTTATCCGTGCCGATGTCGGAATTAGTTGGTGGTGGGATGTTGTTGGTGTTGTAGGTGTTGCTGCGTGTGCTGTATGTATAGGCAGCAGGGACGTCGTTGTTTTTGAGGTTTTCATTTGCCATGGCAGCCTGACAATTTCTTAAGCTGAGTGCTATTTTTTTAGGCAACTCTGCATTATTATTGGCAGCACTGACTTTGACAGCTCCCAATTTTTGCTTGTGTGCAAGTTGCACATTTGCAGTTTTAATTTTTACACTCTTATACTGTTTTTGATTGTTTTGGGGTTGAGCTCACTTTTAAATTTTCTGTTATGCCACTGTTGGGTGGGCTTGTCCGTGATTTGACACTTTTTTTTAAGATTTTAGCGGAGCACAATATACACTGTATATTTTTCGGTGAAAGGCGTCGCCGCATTCATATGTGAATACAAATTTGGGATTGTTCATGATCAGCGCTGGAAAACTAAGAAAATTTATTTCTTTGCCAGCCAGAGACTTTGCTAGGGCAGTGAATAGCAACACATTCAAATATGTTATTATGTATGTATATTCACACGCATACAAACACGGCCCTCATAGAGCCGAAGCTGAGACTACATTCTATTTTTAGCTTTTTCGCTCTCTCGGCTGTGAGAGCGCAATGATACAGATTTCGTTTGCGTTCTTAATTTTCAAAAAATCAAGCAGCAATGAAACATTTTGTTGCATGGCGTTACTCATCTTAGTGTTTAAATCGTCTTTGGTTCAGCCGACGCGCTTTTAATACTACGGGCTGGTGCTTTGTGAAGATGTGATGCTGTACTGCCGTCTTTACTTCGTGTGCTGCGTACTTGCAGGGCATGGTCAAGTCGCTGTATTCGCGTAAAAGTTGTTCGAAACGGTCGTTGCTCACTGGAGACACAGTGAGGAGTTTTTCGAATTCCACGCTGCACGTTGTGCCCCTTATGTACAGTTTTGTAGAGCTGTCCGTAAGGAGTTTTCTGCGTACGTCGACCAGCAGCCCGTGTTCGTGTAGGAAATCAGCTCCAATGATTGGTTGTGTGACGTCAGCGATGACAACTTGATGCCAACGCAAGGGAGTTGATGGCCTATAAGATGATCGTAGAGCCTCTTACCGATTGTCAAAACGCAGTCCGGTGAAGAGAGCGCAACTCGGAAATAAGGGTAGCGGATTAGAAAAACACGACCGAACGCTGCGAAGGCTGATGATCTAATTGTCGTGACTTGCCATTGAGTTTGTATGTGATATCATGAATATGCGGCAATTGATACCTGACTGGCTTTGTGATATGGCTCAGCCAAAGACAATATTAACACTAAGATGGGTAACGCCCATACATTTGAATGCGACGCAAAATTTCTAGCCTGACCTTTGAGGCTTCGTACGACATGCCTGCCGACTGACTGTTCGTTCTCCAAAGACCAGACGAACGAATGCTGATGCTGACACGAGCAACGAAGTTAGTCGCCAGCCTGCCTTCAGCAAAGCTGGTCGATGGTGCTTTGCGTCTTTTGTGTACTTTGTGCTTGTGTACTTTTACTTATTTTCACAAGGTGGCATCTTTATGTTCCCATGGTCTAGCTTTCTTTATAAGTTGGCAGCCCCAACATAGCGGCACTTGAGCATTCCATGCTATTTAATTTAAAAGAAATTTAAATACATATTTTTATATATATATTTATACACATTTGTTATTTATTTGTTTATATTTTAATCAAACGAATTTGAAATGGCTCCAGGAATCGCAAAACGGTAAGATTTTATTTATTGACTGATTGTGTTCGCGTTTTTATAGCCTGAACCCATTAAAAATGGGTAAAAGGGGTATAATGTATTTGTGCAGCCGTATGTAACAGGCAGAAGGAAGCATCTCCGACCCCTTAAAGTATGTATTCTTGATCAGCATCAATAGCCTAATCGATCTAGCCATGTGCGGGCATTAGCGACCAAGCTCTTGTGTCGATCGGACGTTTGCATATCTGCTCCCGTGGGTGCCTGTAATAGTGCGCCGGTTATAACAATTTATTTATTTATTTATTAAGAGACACTTACCTCACCCGCCCCAGGGCACCTAAAATAAATGACTTGCATAGTTGGTCTTCAAAATACGAATGCTGCCGCTGGCAGCTCCGTGCATTGCTAAATTTAATTATTAAAGAAACTTTAATGCAAGTCAACACGTGCCGGTGTTCTTGCGCGAGTTAAACCTCAAAAGCTTAGTTATCTTATTAACTCTCTTATCCGAGTACGTGAGAGCTTTAGAGCGCTGAGCGATCACCTCGTGACTTGATCACCAAAATCACTCTTTGGGAACAGTGACTTTCCCAAAAATACTGGTTATTTTTGGAGTAAAGTCTAGTTCCCCCAGTATGGATGATACACCCGCTCCCTCTCAGCCGAGAGTGCTCCGACCGAGGAAATGATGAGAATTGCTGGCGCTACACCTGCCGAAATTCTGGGAAATGATTTCCAGATATACTGCTAGTGCTTCAAACGCTACAATTAAGTGCAGTAGTAGTAATTTCGCTGCAACGACTTGCACATTGACGTCGTCAAACTCCGCCTACGCGTCAACCTTCACCACCACATTTTCTTCAAGCGGTGTAGCTACAAACGATCTGGCCCACAAAACTCCGGAAAAAGGGAAGTCATCCCAAAAAGCACTCAGCTGGATGACGACAAAATAAAACATAAGCTGCATCCACGCTTAACTAAGAAATGGTAAAAAAGGAAAGTTAATCGACGGACAGTCATCTGAATGAGAGACCAGTAAATTCCAATAACCGATTTGCAGTGAACGACGACCCTACAGAGGGGGAAGTAGCCCATGCCGAAGCGCTGGCTGAGGAAATGGATATTGATCGGAATGCCGAAAAAGAATCCAGAATACCCAGATCGAGGAAGCCACCCCCCATCTTCATCGAAAACGTCAACAATGTGACCCAGATGGAGACAGATCTTGATGCTGTCATTGGGCCAGACAATTATACCCTCCTGTTGAAAACCCTGACTCTTATCGTAGTTTAGTGAATTTTCTCAAAGAAAACAATGCACACCATTTCACCTATCAACTGAAAGAAGACAAGGCCTACAGGCTTATCATCCGAAATTTGGCCAGCACTTCCCCTGAAGAATTCATTAAGGAGGAGTTTAGGAGACATGGACACAATGTCCTTCGCATCCACAACCCCCGCCCTCGTAAGAGCAGTCACCTGGAAAATGGAGAAGCGGTTGAAGAACTTATCCCAAATAATTTCTTCTTCATCGATTTGGCTCGTGGGTCTAATAATAAGGAAGCCCTAAAAATTAGGCAAATATGGCGACAAAGAGTCTTGGTGGAAATACGCAAGAAAAATATGGATGCCATTCTCTGCCACAGATGCCAAGGATTTCGACACACAAAAAACTACTGCATGAGACCCTATATATGTGGAAAGTGTGCTCAAAATTACGCAACAGCTCAATGCAAGAAAACCTTGGTTGAGAAACTCTGTTATATTAACTGCGGTGGAAATCACGAGGCTTGGCATAAGGATTGTAATGTGTTCAAGGCTAGTTCGCAAGAAAGAAAGCCAAAAGTATCCACAATGATAGGATTAAAAATTAATGCCAGCAAAAAAGACCGTCAGCAAGCTATCCCAGCAGCTTTAGTACGTGGAAATTTTTCGTATGCAGATACTTTGCGTACTCTCACGGCAAAAGTCGACACACTTCAAGCTATGTTCAAGGAACTTCAGGAGACGAATCAGTTCCTTAAACAAATGTGCCTGAGTCTTTTGAATGCCAAAAAATGACTCGCAGTTCACTAAGCCTCGGACTGTGGAATGCCCGTGGTATCTCAGGGCATGTGGAGGAGCTAAAGCACTTTCTGGCTGCACACAACATTGATGTGATGCTCATTACAGAGACCTGGCTAGAGCCCGGTATTTCCATCTTTATTCCAGGCTACAAAATTCACAAAGCGGAACATCCCAGCGATAGAGCAAGAGGAGGAGCGGCGGTGCTTAGTAAGCAGGAGATCGAATTTTCCCAAAATGAACCAATAAGGACGGAAAAATTGCAAATGGCCAGCATCCAGATTACAACTAGCAGGGGTGAGTTAACAGTCGCTGCTATATATCTCCCGCCGCAACTGTTGTGGTCAACATTGGAGTTCCAGCAAATTTTCAGCAGCCTAGGAAGAATGTTTCTTATGGGAGACGACTTTAACGCCAAAAACAGATGCTGGGGTTGCTTTATAGCTGACGCAAGAGGCACCCGCTTACTAGACGGGGTTCAAAACATATCAGCTGAAATACTAGCGACTGGACGAGCTACACACTTCCCGTACGCGCAAAGTTACACGCCTAGCGCTATTGACTTATTTGTTTATAATGGGCTTCAACCAGGTGGCTTGAGTATAAGGCCGGAGTTTCAGTTATCCTCCGATCATATCCCACTAGTGGTTGGTTACGACTGTATTCCAAGAAGCAAAACAATAAAAGGTCGTCTGCTGCCTCCTGGAGCCAACATTGCTGCATTTCAACGAGATCTGGAGGAAACACTAGACCTAAACTTGGAAATACTGACACCAGAAGACATCAATGATGCTCATGCGCTATTCCTGAACAAGGTTCACTCGGCAGCCCTCATTTCTGCGCCAGTAAGTCGTTTAGAAAGCTCTCGACCACAGGTGAGACTTCCGCCAGCTATCTATGCACTACTGCTGATAAAGAGAAGGCTTAGAAAGCAGTACTGTCGAACCAGGGATCCAATTGTGGACAGGATCTACCGCAGAGTGAGTCTTCAAGTCACTCCCTGTGGAGACTGACGAGAAGGTATGTTTATACAAGTGACCCCCAAATTTCCGATCAGAAAGCCTGATGGATCTTGGGCCAGATCTCCAAAGGAACTGGCTGATGACTTGGAGGAACGCTTCAAGCCTTTTAATATAAGCTCGGCAAGCATGAACAGAAGGGTTCAACTCACACTGGAGAGCCCAGGACAGTTAAGCCTCCCAGTTGCTCCTATCACTGTCAACGAAGTCTCAGACCATATAGCAGCACTTAAGACAAGAAAAGCTCCTGGCGAAGATGGGATTGACAATATAACACTTAAAGCATTGCCGGTCAGTGCAGTCCTATTTTTAGAGTTAATTTTTAATGCGGTATTGAGACTGGGGCATGTTCCAAGCCAATGGAAAAAAGCGAGGATATGTATGATCCATAAGGCTGGAAAGAGTCCCTCATCCCTAGACTCGTACAGGCCCATTAGCTTATTGGCTACGATTGGAAAACTCTTCGAACGTGGTTTGCTGACGAGACTGCTATCTATGGATAGAATAAAAGAAAAAATTCCCCTTTCAGTTCGGGTTCCGAAAATCTCATGGCACACCGGAACAGCTAAATAGGGTGGTGAATTTTATCCTCGAGGGTTTCGAAGCTAAGGAATACGTATGGCAGCGTACTTAGATATAAAACAAGCCTTCGACAGAGTCTGGCATGATGGACTATTCTGCATAATCAAACCCTTGTTGCTACCTCAACTTTATTTGATTGTGCAAAGCTACTTGACAAACCAGTCCTTCTACGTAGTTCTCGATGGAGTTGATTCCAACATGAAAGCCATCAGAGCTGGCGTTCCTCAAGGGAGTGTGTTGGGGCCCACGCTCTACACCCTATTTACCTATGACATGCCCACTGGCTCTACAATTGAAATCAAAGATCCGCACGACTTAACCATCGCCACTTTTGCAGATGACACAGCCATTTTATCAAGAAATGAATGTGTTTACGAAGCTACTGACGTCCTGCAGCAATACTTGCACAAATTTGAAATGTGTGCTAAGCGTTGGAATATTGGCATCAATTTAAATAAATGGACCAATGTGACCTATGTGCTCCGCAAGGATATATGTCCAGGAGTTTTCTTGCGCGGTCAATTGGTGACGCACCACAATAGCTACAAATACTTAGGGGTGCACCTAGACAGGCGCTTGAATTTCAGCAAACACATCACAAGTGTTTCAGGAACCCTGAAGAACAGATTGGGAAAACTAATATGGCTTCTGAATAGTAGAAATGCGTTATCTTTCAAAAATAAAGTAACCATCTACAACACCTGCATAGCACCCGTCTGGCGTTACGGCATTCAGGTATACGGTATTGCTGCAAAATCCCATCTTAACAAAATCAGGGTGTTTCAAGCAAAAACGCTCAGCTATTTGTCTGGTGCCCCCTGGTATATGCGAAGTTCCGATTTGGAAAATGACCTATGAGTGCCCAAAGTCGGGGACGTCATAAATACACAGGCTGCAAATTATATAGCGCGACTGGGAAACCATCCAAATCGTCTGGCTAGGCGCCTTCGAAGAAGGCGTAGAATTGGAGGAGTCCGAACGCGGAGGAGATTGCGAAGGTCGCATTCAATCGATCTTCCAGATCGATTTATATAGTCACCATAGTAAATTTGTATATTAGACTTAATAGTAGAATAAGTAGTTTTGTAAATATTCATTCAAATTTAATTTAAGTTGCTACTCATAATAACAGGAAAATTAAAATAAAAGTAATAAGTAAAAAAAAAAAAAAAAGACATGTGCGTCTGCCTGTCCTATGAGAACTATAGACTTGAAATTTTGAACGTAGTAGCTCCTATTGCCCGCAAGTAGCTTCCTGAATAATAAATACAGATCAGGTATCTTTCATTTTATACCTATCGCCCCGGCAGCCCCTAGTGCAAGCGGTGTTTGTTGTTGGTAGGAACGGTATCCCCTAGCCGTGCACTCCCAACTAGAGCATTCTTTCTTGTTTTTTACCTAGAAGCTATTGAAAATGAGTGAACATTTTTTTGCAAGCGAACTGGTAAATAAAGGAATTTTTAATTTTGAAAAAAGTTTTTAAGGAACATCTTTCTTGGATTTCCTGATGCCATAACAGAAGCCATTGCCAGAAACATAATAGCTCCAGTTGGAAATTAAAGTCCAACTGATTTTCAATCTATATTACTTATTGTTAACAATAAGTTTATAGAGCGAAATTGGACAGATTTTCAACTGGCAGATAATGTTAAGAATCGAAAGATTATTATGAAAAGTTTCAAACGCGTAAGTAATCATAAAGCTTTAATATTTATTACAAACCTATTTCGTTTGTTGTTTTACCAGTATCAGGCTGCCTACTTAAAAGAACGCCAGGACGTATCTAATGGTAGTAATCATTTAAGCAGTAAACTAGAAATAAGCAATATTATTAGTAATATGTCTAGCATAGATAATAATAATTCTAATTATAGTGTTAATGAGCCTAAAAATTGTCCGTCTGAGTTTAATAATGACGCAAGCTTTGTCGAAGCGACATTAAAATGCTTTCGGAAAAAATACCACAATTTTCATGATAGCTGAAACAGAGAAGTTCAGTTAGTTAGTAATTTGAAATGATGCCGCGCAGCACTTTCAGGTTGCAACAATTTCGATGCTGAAATGAGTATCCAAGAATTTATGGCCACGTTAAATCAATTGTGCGCGATTTTTGCATAAAAAAAAACGCATGTGTTTTGTATTTTAAGACAATTAGACTTAACAAAAATTCTTTTGCTGCATATGGTTACTGCAAAGTAGATAGTCATGCAACTACTGTTTGTTCCGTGGGACGGTGTTGTAAATGTATACACAAGCAGCCCACATATCTCCCATACAATTGGCCTTAAAAAGTCAACGCAGTGCGGATCAATAAATAGATTTATAGAAAAGGCTTCCATTAGAAACTCTTCTGCGTTTGAATATAGATAAAAAAAATTTTTAAAAAATTTGATTTTGACAAAGATCCATTTAAAGTTACCTTCGATATAATTTCTAATGGGTATGCTAACTTCATTCAGTTTCTTTCTACGAAACTAGAAGTATTTTTATGGGACAGACAACATATAAAACTACAGGCACTGCATATTGACGCGACTGGGATTGTAGTACAGCCAATAAACTTTGTCAAAAAACGTACATTTTTATATTCATTGGTTGCTCATATTCCAGAGCTTCGAATCGTTTTCCCTGTCGCACATGAAATTCTCTCCAATCATACATCGTATGATATAGGCAGATTTCTATCTGGGCTGCGCGAGTTTTGCACAAAAATTAAATTAAAATGGCCTATTTGCAAATGAATTATAACTGATGTCAGTCTTGCAATAATTGGAGCCATTTTAAAAAATATAACAAGATTGATCTTGCAACGTACAATGAAATTTGTTTTAGTTTTTTGTATAATTTAAATCGCACATTTCTAAAAGTCTTCGTTTAATTTTGTACGAGCCACTACAGCAAAATGATGTGTCGCAACATAGATGAAGTAGTTGGTTTCGTTTGCAAAAAAAAGTTCACTCATTTTCAATAGCTTCTAGGTAAAAAGTAAGAATGGTCTAATAGTAAGAATGCTCTAGTTGGGAGTGCACGGCTAGGGGATACCGTTCCTACCAACAACAAACGCCGCTTGAACTAGGAGCTGCCGGGGCGATAGCTATAAAATGAAAGATACCTGATCTGTATTTATTATTCAGGAAGCTACTTGCGGGCAAAAGGTGCTACTACGTTCAAAATTTCAAGTCTATAGTTCTCATAGGACAGGCAGACGCACATGGCTAGATCGACTAGGCTATTGATGCTGATCAAGAATACATACTTTAAGGGGTCGGAGATGCTTCCTTCTGCCTGTTACATACGGCTGCACATATACATTATACCCCTTTTACCCATTTCTAATGGGTTTAGGCAAAGACAATATAAACACTAAGATGAGTAACGCCCATACATTTGAATGCGACGCAAAATTTCTAGCCTGGCCTTTCATCTGGCCTTTGAGGCTTCGTACGACATGCCTGCCGACTGACTGTTCGTTCTCCAAAGACCAGCCAATCGAATGCCGAAGTCGCGGCTTGCTGATGCTGACACGAGCAACGAAGTTAGTCGCCTGCCTTCAGCAAAGCTGCTCGATGGTTGCGTCGCTTCGTTTTCGAAGTACATTGAGCGAAAAAGTTTAAAACTTACGATCGACGCAAAGTGCTTGTGCTTTATCCATGAAATGCATGTTTTATTTAAATGATATATTACTCTAGATATTAACGATTAATTTAACAGGAAAATTTAAGAATTAAATAATTTTTACACAAGGCTCATCTTGTGCAATAACTATGTTAAGAAAACAGCACACATAGATTGATTTCACTTTTGTTTTTGGACAGTGTATGCTCGAGAAAATTTCTTGTCTCAACCAATGGCGTGCAAGCACCTTTGTTTGTATGCGTGAATTATGCATGTACATATAAGAACTTTAAAATATGTATATATGTATGTGTTGTTATTCACTGCTCTGGCTTTAGCTGGCAAGAAATTATTTTTGTTAGTTTTCTAGCGCTGATCATGCATGACCTACTCCAAATATGTATTCACATATGAATGCATGTTGTGTACTGATGTTGACTCCGTAGAAAATATGTTATTTTAAGTCGATGCAAATATTTATATAATTTCTTTAAATTAAATTTATAGTTTTTTATTTCCCCATTAAGAAATAAAAGAGTGCTAAAAAATACAAATCAAATATTTATTTGTATAAATAAATATGAATTTGGGCCCAATATTTAGTTAGCGGTGACTTTGTACTGTATAATTCGAATAAAAAATAATTAAATAAGAAAAAAAACAACAAATTTGCACCTTTATTTCTTACTTTATTTTTTATTACTTAAAAAATAACAACTTAATTAATAATTTAATTTAAAGAAATTATATAAATATTTGCATCGACTTAAATATACATTTTTTCTACGGAGCCAACCTCAGTACACAACATGCATTCATATGTTTTATTTTTTTTATATTTTTTATTTATTTAATAATTGGTTTGTAAGGACTCTTTTGCCTTATGCACCATTTGATGTCTTGTGTTAATTTCGCCATGTTTTTACAATTTTTAAAACTTGTTTCGTTATTCTATTTTATGTATCTAATATCTATGTTGTCTGTATTATTGCTGCGTAGCCCTGCGGATGGGTGGGCGTTGTTGGTGGAGTTGGGTGGGTATTATGTGGGCAAATGTTCTCCTCCTTAACCTCCTGATGGGATGGGCACCTTGAAGGTTGCTGGCGAGCCTATTGGCGTGCGTGGCTAGCCGGTTGTTATAGAGGGCGCAGTGGGTCCTTATTTGCTCTTCAAACCAGGGGATCCTCAGGTCTCTGTGTAGAACGCTGTTGCGCACTTAAAATGGGGCTCCTGCCATCCTGCGCAGAGTTTTGTTTTGGAGAGATTGAACTCTTTTTCTGTTCGATGGAGTAGCCAAGCCCCAGATTTGTATGGCATATCGCCAGATGGGTGCCACAGTTTGTAAATACACAAGCCGTTTACTTCCAAGGGAAAGTTTGCTGCGGGGGTTGAGGCGCCAATTTAACTTGGTCAGCTTATTTCGACAGCGTTGCACAGCTCCTTTGATGTGGCTGGCGAAAGTGAGGCGCTTGTCAAGGGTGACGCCCAGGTATTTTGTTTCACTTTCTTGGGTAAGCGTTAGTCCGTTTAACCTCAGCGCTGGCGGTACTCCTCATCTAATTGTGAAGCACACGGTGGTGCTTTTGGCAGGGCTTAGTTTGACGTTCCAGCGTCGAGCCCAGCTCCTTTGATGTGGCTGGCGAAAGTGAGGCGCTTGTCAAGGGTGACGCCCAGGTATTTTGTTTCACTTTCTTGGGTAAGCGTTAGTCCGTTTAACCTCAGCGCTGGCGGTACTCCTCTTCTAATTGTGAAGCACACGGTGGTGCTTTTGGCAGGGCTTAGTTTGACGTTCCAGCGTCGAGCCCAGCTGCTTCGGTGCTAAGGAGGTCCAGATAGTCCTGCGCAGCATCTGTAGCAACAACTGGGGACTTGGCGCTGACCATTGCGCAGACGTCGTCGGCATATGAGGCCATTAGAAGTGAGCGCGAAGGCACACCGAGGGCATGGGCGTGGCCCTAGTACACTACCTTGCGGGACGCCAGCTTGGATGTAATGTGTGGGGGACTGCTCCGCCCTAACTTTCACCCTGAAAGAACAACCCTCCAAGTAGGATCGGATCAGGGTGAAGTAGGGCGAGGGCAGTCCGCGTTTCAGTTTTGCCAGTAGCCCTAGGTGCCAGATACGGTCGAATGCCTGGCTGATGTCGACAAAAGTCGCCACACAGTACAATTTTTTGTCAAATGACTCCAGAACGTGGTTGATGACCCTATGTAGCTGCTCCGTGGTTCCGAGCCCAGCGCGAAAACCAAACTGGTGGCCAGGAATTAGGTGCTGTGACTCTGCAAAGGCCGTAAGTCTTGCTGCGACAAGTCTTTCCCAGACCTTGGATAGTGCAGGCAGGAGACTAATCGGTCGATATGACTCGGGGTCGTCCTCCGGCTTGCCAGGCTTGTGGATCATGGTCACGATGGAAATTTTCCACGCTTCCGGAAAATACTTCAACCTCATTATGGCGTTGAATATTAATACTAGATAAAGGATAGCATTCGTGGGGAGCGCTTTTAATGTGCGATTGCACACCAAGTCGTGTCCCGGGGCTTTGTTTGGCTTCAAGCGTTGGAGCACTCTTTTCACCTCCTCTTTGGTAAATGGAGTTGGGGGAGTCCGGCTCTGTTTCTGAGGCTACAGCGGCTCTTGTCTCGGCAATCTCGTCTTCCGTGGCGATGCTGAATGGCGTGAATCGCTCCTCGAGGTGGGCAGCAAAGGTTGCAGCCTGCTCTGCGTCTGAGCGGCACCAGACGCCGTCACTTCTTTTGAGGGGAGCCAGCCTCAGAGGTTGGCGTTTTGTGCCGCGTGTCGCCTTCCACAGCGAGAAATCCGCGTTATGTTGGGACGACATGTTCATCAGCATGTTGTCAAAATATCTTGCCCGTTGCACTTGAAGCTCCTGATGCAGTTCGTCAGCAATTCTGCGAAGCCTTCTTTTTTCTCTAAGTAGGATTAACAGGTCCGGCGAGAGTTTGTATAGCCCGTCGCGGTGCCTGCATCGACTGGGTAGAGGACGCTTGGCTTCAGCTGCTGCAGTCCGCACCTTTTCGGTGAATCCGTTAAGAGCGTCGTCGATGTCCTCTGCGGAAGCTATATCCATGTCCGGGTAGATGATGTCGTTTAGCTTGCGGCTGAAGACATTTATATTGGTCTGCCTGTCGATGATCCTTTCCATTGTTGGGTAGTGTCTGGCGGCGGTATTGATTGAAATTATCAGCGGCAAGTGGTCGGAGCTCAGGTCAGCACAAGATTCAATGCTGAGGGTCCAGTGTGGGAGACCCCTGTATATTGCAAAGTCGAGGCAGGAGGGTCTGCGGCCAGCCTGTGGTGGGAACCTTGTGGGGCTGCCAGTGGCTAGACATTCAAAGCGCGCGTCGTGCATGAAATCGGTGAGCTCACGTCCCCTGGCGTTGCTGCGGCTTGCCCCCCAAAGCTGATGGTGTGCGTTCCAATCACCGCCGAGTAAGCACTTTGGATCGAGGGTGCTGAAACGCTGGCAGAGCTCATTGGCTGTCCATCTGAAGCCGGGCTGGCAATATATGGCCCCAAATTCGACGTCTCCAGAATCCGTTGAGACTATTGCAGTGGCCAGTTGCAGGTCGGCTTCGCGTTTGGGGCGGTGGGGAAGTGCGAGATACCACTGCGGATAAGAATTGCTGCGCCACCCCAGCGTCGTTGGGCGGGGTGATTCGCTGGGTAGGAGGAGTACCCAGGAATGCGGGGAGTCTCCAGATCACGCATGTGGGTTTCGCTTAAAAGTGCGATATCTACCTTGTGGAGCTGCTTGTAGAGTTGCAACTCATGGATTTTGGCTGTGACGCCGCCCGCGTTCCAGCACAGGACCCTGAGGGTGCTCATTTTGAAAGAAGCGCGCTAAGGAGCTCGAGCATGCGATTCTGCATCTGCATGTTCGCCTCTTGCATCTTGAAAAAGCTCTGTATCGATGTGTTTAGAGCTTCGATTGCTTCGAGAACTCGATCCATGGGAGGATGGTTTTCGGTGCGGTTTGTGGGTAACTCTTGATGCCCAGGCTGTTGTTGAGCACCACGGCGTTGGCGAGGCGTTTGTTGTTGGCGTTGGTGTTCCTGCTCTTGAAAAAGGTTAGGTTGTCGTTGCCGAGGGTGCTGTGTGGGAGCGATGAACTGTCCAACAGTTGGCCATTCGTCTTGCATAGAGCTGTTGCCACGAGCGACTTGGGCGTATGTGTGGCCTGTTGTAGGGCTGGATGCTGGGGCCAGAGGGCGTGAAGAGCTTGCCACTGCTTGATGGCGATGGCTAAGTGGTTGTCGAGCTGCTTGTGTGCTGCTGAGGATCGATGGCTTGCGTTGGTTTCGTTTGGCGAAACTCTGATAGGCCTCACAGCCCTTGTAGTTGGCTGGGTGTTCCAGGTCGCAGTTGGCACAGGTCGCTCGAACCGAGTCGGCGTGTGCAGTCCCCGGATTTGTGCTGTTCCCCGCATTTGACACAGTATGCTTCTGTCGGCAGTATTTTGCTGTGTGGCCAAATTGCGGACATCGGCTGCACTGAGTTAGAGATTGCTTTTTGCGGGCTTCCTCGATAAAGCATCTCTGGCCGGCAAGATAGCGTATGTTATGAATTTGGTCCTTATTCATTATTATTTTCGTGCCCTAGAGCGTTGAAATCGTCCCGGATCTTGGCGTGTGAAGTTGAGTCGTGTAATCTTTTTATGACTATTTTGTACGGCCGCTCCTCCTTGAGCTGGTACGTGTGGAATTCGATGTTAGCAGCTTCGAGTAGTTTTTGAGCTGCTCTAAATGTGTCTGCATCTTGGACATATAACCGAGTTATACCCCCTACTGAAGTTCTTGGTTCGACTTTGTTCAAGTCGATGTTGTTTTTTTGGAGCAGATCCAGTAGAAGGGGTAAATTGCTGATTCTCGGAAGAGAAACTGGAGGAGGCTTGGGTTTCGCAAGCTGTCGCCTATTTTGGTCAGGGATTCCTGTATTAGGAGTAGGGCAACTATGCCCGGGATTTGAGTGTTCACATGCTTGAACATTACAAGCGTCCGGGCTCACGTCGGCCTCCTGCTCCGAGTCGCTGGTTGCGGCTGAGTTGTTCTGCACGCAGCCATTTTGGGTGCGCTGTTTGATTTCGTCCAGGAGATTTAAGAGCGAGTCTGCGTGGTCGACGGACATATTTTCCATATCTTCGATATCCTCGTCTGCTGATTCATCGTCTGATTCGCTACTCAGTGCATGGAATCTGTTGCTTGTTGCTTTCGAGAGCAACGGGAAAGAACTAGCTGATGACTTTTTATTTGTAATGCTCTTACGTTTGGGCTGAGCATGGGGAGAAAGTTGCTTCGCAACTTTGCGCGGCTGCAGTTGTCTTTGAATTGTAACTGGATCAAAGTCAGCTAGCTGAAGGTTACCTTGGTTACTGTTGCTAGTGATGGCGTTATCCGTGCCGATGTCGGAATTAGTTGGTGGTGGGATGTTGTTGGTGTTGTAGGTGTTGCTGCGTGTGCTGTATGTATAGGCAGCAGGGACGTCGTTGTTTTTGAGGTTTTCATTTGCCATGGCAGCCTGACAATTTCTTAAGCTGAGTGCTATTTTTTTAGGCAACTCTGCATTATTATTGGCAGCACTGACTTTGACAGCTCCCAATTTTTGCTTGTGTGCAAGTTGCACATTTGCAGTTTTAATTTTTACACTCTTATACTGTTTTTGATTGTTTTGGGGTTAAGCTCACTTTTAAATGTTCTGTTATGCCACTGTTGGGTGGGCTTGTCCGTGATTTGACACTTTTTTTTTAGATTTTAGCGGAGCACAATATACACTGTATATTTTTCGGTGAAAGGCGTCGCCTAATCCGCATTCATATGTGAATACAAATTTGGGATTGTTCATGATCAGCGCTGGAAAACTAAGAAAATTTATTTCTTTGCCAGCCAGAGACTTTGCTAGGGCAGTGAATAGCAACACATTCAAATATGTTATTATGTATGTATATTCACACGCATACAAACACGGCCCTCATAGAGCCGAAGCTGAGACTACATCTATTTTTAGCTTTTTCGCTCTCTCGGCTGTGAGAGCGCAATGATACAGATTTCGTTTGCGTTCTTAATTTTCAAAAAATCAAGCAGCAATGAAACATTTTGTTGTATGGCGTTACTCATCTTAGTGTTTATATCGTCTTTGGCTCAGCCGTCTGTAGTCGCCGCATGGCCGCCATTTCTATTTGTTCTTCTTGGCTGCCATGTGTAGTGAGCTTGGGCTGCTGCTTGGACTGCAAATGCCCTGCTTCATCATGTATGTAGTCAAATTCTCGTTTAGCTATAGCTAATTTTTCAGGGTTCAGCCAAAGACAATATAAACACTAAGATGAGTAACGCCCATACATTTGAATGCGACGCAAAATTTCTAGCCTGGCCTTTCATCTGGCCTTTGAGGCTTCGTACGACAAAGACCAGCCAATCGAATGCCGAAGTCGCGGCTTGCTGATGCTGACACGAGCAACGAAGTTAGTCGCCTGCCTTCAGCAAAGCTGCTCGATGGTTGCGTCGCTTCGTTTTCGAAGTACATTGAGCGAAAAAGTTTAAAACTTACGATCGACGCAAAGTGCTTGTGCTTTATCTATGAAATGCATGCTTTATTAAAATGATATATTACCCTAGATACTAACGATTAATTTTAAAGGAAAATTTAAGAATTAAATAATTTGTACACAAGGCGCATCTTGTGCAATAACTACGATAAGAAAATAGCACACATAGATTAATTTCACTTTTGTTTTTGGACAGTGTATGCTCGAGAGAAGTTCTTGTCTCAGCCAATCGCGTGCAAGCACCTTTGGTTGTATGCGTGAATTATGCATGCATAAGAACTTTACAGTATGTATGTATGTGTTGTGATTCACTGCTCTGGGTTTCTAGCGCTGATCATGCATGACCTACTCCTAATATGTATTCACATATGAATGCATATTGTGAACTGAGGTTGACTCCGTAGAAAATTAATATTTTAAGTCGGTGCAAATATTTATATAATTTATTTTATTTCTTAATTTATTTTTTATTACTTAAAAATAAAAATAATTTAATTAATTATTTAATTTAAAGAAGTTATATAAATATTTGCATAGAATTAAAAATACATTTTCTCTACGGAGCCAACCTTAGTACACAACATGCATTCATATGTGAATACAACATTGGGATTCTTCATGATCAGCGCTGGAAAACTAAGAAAATTAATTTCTTTGCCAGCCAGAGACTTTGCTAGGGCAGTGAATAGCAACACATTCGAATATGCTGTTATGTATGTACCCAGCGGACCAACATGCGAGCCTTTAGCGAGAGTCTCGCGAAATGCTCTCAAATGAGCTCGTATGTGAGCAGAAAACGAGTGGGATATATTTTTATAGCAAAACACTCGCACACGCGCGTTGCAGTGAGATCTTTGCGATAAAAATGCGTGCCCAGTAGAGAGAATGGTGTGTTGTTTTTGTTTTAAATATTGATCGTGCTCAGAGAGTGCAACATTGTCAAGAAAGAGAGAGAGAGTAAAAATGACGCGGCATTCGGATGCTGTGTTGTTTTTGTTGTTTCCTACTCAGCCCGTAAAATATGTGTTTTTTGGGGGTTGAAAAATTCCTTTGTTCTCTTTTCTATTGTCCGCCGAAGCGAGCAGACACGTGGTTAAAGTGATTAGTGGAAATTGGATTTCTGTAGAGAGGTAAGTAACTAACAAGTGTTTATTAATAACTAACCTATTCCCTTTCAGAATAGTATTCAATATTTTCACGAGCTATCAATAAATTAAAAAATAATAAATAAATAAATAAATAGGAAAGTAGTGAAAATGCCATATAAAAGAAAAAGCAGGCAATATATTTGCGAAGCTCGGCATGTGAAACGAGTCGCGGAAAAAATTGAGATTGTTGATAAAAATGAAGTAGAAATGAAATTTGAGTCTAATTTATTATTTTCAGATAGCAATGAGTTGCTATCTACAGAACATTCCAGTTCAACCGAGTTTAATACTCGCTTAGCCCAGTGGCTGTCCGCTAATAACATCAGCAAAAGGGCAGGCAATGATTTGCTTTTGCTGTTGGGCGAAAAAATTCCTGGCTTACCACGGGATGTACGTACTTTAAAATGTACTCCACGTGGTATTGTGAAACGAATTGTTGAGCCAGGCGAGTACGTTCACTATGGTTTAAAAGACGCGTTAACGGATTTCCTTTCCAATTTTACTTTTCTCTCTCCCAATATAAGTTTAAATATTAATGTAGACAGGCTTCCATTGAGTAAAAGCACAAAAGAAGAAACATGGCCAATTTTGATTAACGTGAACGGTACAAAGCCAGTATTTGTAGCTGGAATATATGTAGGTCATTCCAAACCCCGGGATCCAAATGTTTATTTGGAAGAATTTGTCTGTGAATTATCAGAATTGATCACAGAGGGCATGATGTTTCGAGATACGCAATTCAAAATATCTATTAGAGCATTTATTTGCGATGCGCCGGCCCGCGCCTTCATTTTGGGTGTGAAATATCACTCTGGGTTTTACTCATGCAACTATTGCGTTCAGAAGGGAGAAACTTTTAATAGGCGAGTGCTTTTCAGAGGATCATGTAATCCTCCACGAACCAATGATAGCTTCCGAAACAGTCTTCAACCAGAGCACCACAACATACAAAGCAAACTCATTCTTGAAGATTGATTTAGTAAATCAGTTTCCCCTAGACTATATGCACGTAGTTTGTCTTGGCGTCAGAAAATCCGTTTTAGTGGCATTAGCGAGAGCCAAGGGTCATTCCTTTTCTTTAAGTCGGCAATCCCTAACTTCTCTTAATAATAAACTAACGCACTTCAAAAAATGTTTGCCTAGAGAATTCAATAGAGAAGTTAGGTCTTTAGACAATCTCGATAGATTTAAGGCCACAGAGTTTCGTACTTTTTTATTATATACCGGACCCATTGTCTTGAAAGACATTAGAGACTCAAATTTATACAATCATTTTTTATTACTTAGCTTAGGAATTAGACTTCTTCTACACAAGGAGTATTGTGTCACACAAAACTCTCTTGCATCCAGTTTGCTAAATGACTTTGTAAGCCAAGTGCCTACTATGTATATGTTTAAGATGCTCACATTTAATTTTCATTGCTTAACACATTTAAGCAAACAATGTTTACAGTATGGTTCTCTGCACAACATAAGCTCCTTTCCATTTGAAAACTTTCTGGGGCATCGAAAAAAAATGGTGAAAAAGTCGGACTACTCCTTGGAGCAATTATACAACCGAACTGTTGAACGCAGTATTTTAAAAGTTGCTCTGAAAGAAAAAACTTTAAATTTCAATGGGTCCAACGGTAAAATTTCATATAAGCACTGGTATTTTGATCTAAAAGATCGCAATAGTTTTTTCTTCGTAAAGGATGGCAACATATATAAAATATATAAAATCATTGACATTGACAACAAAATTTTGCATAGCCGATTAGTTGTTGACCTAGAGCCATTTTTTACTTTTCCAATAAATTCCATCTTTGTAGGCATATTCTCTTCAAAACAACTCAATTTCCACTCGAAAGTAGTGCTACATAGCGTTGAAAAAATATCAGGCAAAATATTTCATTTTGAAGAAAATGGTATACACACTTACTTTCCTTTAATTGACTAAATTCAGATAACAATGAGTTCGTCGTATAATTTTGTTTTGGATGGCAGCGAAAACGGAGGAGGGTACGACAATAGTCAAAATTACAGTCTATCAGGTAACTTATTGACTTACTTATACATTTTGTATATATTTTATTCATTTTTATTTCACCTATATTCAGGCTTAACTAATAATCCACCAAATACTAAAGGAATGAATAACTCACAAGCTCAATGCAATCATTCCGGTAATGTATTAAAACAATTTCGAATTAAATCCACATTTAATAGATTTTTTTCTAATATACTTGCAGAACTATTAAGCCTGATGCATCAAATGTTGATGAAAATTGATCGTCAAGGGGCTGAATTGATTTCATTAAGAAATTAAATATCAATTATAAAGGGACGAGTTTGCGGAGAGGCGCACAAGGCAAAATTGACACTGCCAAGTGCGCCAAAAGCAACTATTGGGGACTTTGAGGCATTTGAAGAATGCTAAAGAAGAGAAGTCCCTAAAAACTTGGTAAGGAAACTTTAAATTAAATACTTTTACTATTCACTTATAAATCCTACATTTTCCTTAAGGTCGTTGAATTAGTCGAAAGCAGTGAAAAGACCTACGACAAGTTCATTAGGAGCTCCTGGCGCCAAATAATAACTGACGATGTGGCAAGGCAATGCTCTTGGCGTGGGACGGAGAAAAAAATGTGTGTTAGAGGCCTTCGAACCACATTGGCAATACGAAGTTAGCATTACTTTTAAAACTTGTATATGTGCGATTTAATATTATTTTGTTATTGTCTACAGATGCATTTAAACAGAAGTTTGCGCTGGAAGACAGCGATTTCGACCGCGTCACACAAAAATATTTTCAGTACGCGCAGGAAAGAGTGGCGCGCATGGAAAAGGCTGATGCCAAAAAAATTTATTTTTATAATAAAATTTGAATTTAAAATGAATGTTAAAAAAAAAAACAACAAGCAACATTTTTATGAGAACAAAATGGGCATTATTAAAAAAAAAGTTTCGTAAAACATATTTCCAGCGAGCCTTTTGCCTTATCATTTAAGAGACTTTTTTAATATTGCTACCGGCTTAAAAAAAATATTTTTTTTAAAGTTATTTTGAATCAAAAACGTATCACAGAAAATATTTTATAAGACTCGTTAGAAATATCAGAAAAGGCTCGCAAAACATATCACAAAAGGCTCGCTAGCCGTATTTCTTGCGACAATCGTAAATGAAACTTTGACTGCCACAAACTGAACGACATATGTATGATTCATTTTGCTATCGTTTTCCGATGCGATTGCGAGAGTTTTGTCGGGTAAACTCTCGCATTTCACCAGTTTGTGATATCATTTGCGACAGTTTGGTCCGCTGGGTATATTCACACGCATACAAACATAATTGCTTGCACGGCCCTCATAGAGCCGAAGCTGAGATTACATTCTATTTTTAGCTTTTTCGCTCTCTCGGCTGTGAGAGCTCAATGATACACATTTCATTTGCGTTCTCAATTTTCAAAAAATCAAGCAGCATAGAAACATTTTGTTGCATGGCGTTACTCATCTTAGTGTTTAAATCGTCTTTGGTTCAGCCGACGCGCTTTTGATACTACGGGCTGGTGCTTTGTGAAGATGTGAAGCTGTACTTCCGTCTTTACTTCGTGTGCTGCGTACTTGCAGGGCATGGTCAAGTCGCTGTATTCGCGTAAAAGTTGTTCGAAACGGTCGTTGCTCACTGGAGACACAGTGAGGAGTTTTTCGAATTCCACGCTGCACGTTGTGCCCCTTATGTACAGTTTTGTAGAGCTGTCCGTAAGGAGTTTTCTGCGTACGTCGACCAGCAGCCCGTGTTCGTGTAGGAAATCAGCTCCAATGATTGGTTGTGTGACGTCAGCGATGACAACTTGGCAGTCAATTTTTCTGCGTAGGGCAGCTTTTAGTGTTTCGGAAGTGCAGAACGAAGAGCGATCTGGCGACTTAGAGTTGCTGTGTACGCGATTCCAGGATCTCAATTTCAGTTTTCGCATCTCCTTGCGCAACTCATCGATTTCCATTTGATGTTTGCCGTCGTTGGCGTCTTTATGCAGTGCGCATACTGTTGTGTGGCGCTGGTGTTCCATATTTTGTCTGCCTGCAGGGAGACTCTGGCCGAGTCGGCGTCAACGATGGCTCGAACATTATCTGGAAGACGTTCCAACCACAGTGCTTTTATGGCCTCGTCGGAAATTTGGGTGCCTGCTAAGTCTTTCATGCGCTTTAACAACTGAACGGTTTGAGATCGCCCAATTGCACTTCGTATATAAGCTTGTTCAATTTTCGTTGATCGGAATCTGTGTATTCCTTGATGAAAGTTGTTTTGATTGCGTCATACTTATTGAGCTGTGGTTGATTTCGTATGATGTCGGCAATGTGCACCAAGTACTGTGGTTCTAGCGTATCACTTGATACTGTGTGCTGTCAGGAAATACACCCGATACAGCAAACTGTGACTCCATCTGTATGAAGTACCTCAGGGAAATAAGTATACATATGTGCATAGAGAATTTATTAAAAAAAAGTATGTAAAACAAAAGGAACTTTTCAAACTATATTTTTATGTTGTTGTACTCATAAATAGTAACAAAAAACAAAAGGATCTAATTATAAAATGTTCATATAAAACAAAAAAACAAGTGAAGTAATATGGCTTCTTAGGAAATAAGTATATGTGCATAGTACAGTTTCTAAATTTATTTTAAAGAAAACTAATCCCCTTTTATTTTCTTATTTTTCTTTAATAGTTTATATGCTTGCCCTTTGCTAATAAGACCTTATTTAGTCTTGTAGGCATTGAGTTGATAAGGTTTTCAAGAGTTGAAGGGTCTATTTGATCCCACTCCTTCAGTAAAGATTCTTTTAGTTGCTTTATGGTATCAAACTGCCGACCACCCTTGTAAACTTTATTGGAAAGTATGCCCCATAAGTCTTCTATTTCATTTAGATCCGGGCTGATTGCTGGCCATTCCAAGAACGGTATTTTTCTTTCCGATATAAAGTCTCTAGTTTTACGCGCAGTGTGTATTGGGGCGTTGTCTTGCTGAAAGATCCAGTCAGCTCCGTACAAGTCACCCGCAAACTCAATTAGCTCATTCTCCAAGAGTTCTACATATATGTCCGCATTTGTTCTTGTCGGTATGAAGCAAATCGAAGTCTTTCCAGCATATTCAAAAGCTACCCAAATCATCAGTGAACCGCCACCATGATTCCGCTTATGTCGAGTCTGCCGCGGTTGCCTTAAATGAATTTTTCTCGTCCGAAAAAATTACATTATGAAATTCATGGGTCCAGAATTTATATTTTTCCGCAAATGCCAAACGGGCGCATATGTGACGTTTCATTAGCTTGGGTACAGGCTCTCGGTAAGCATATGCAACGTTTTTGTTTTCCACTAAAACATGATGGACTCGTTTTCTAGATATGTTAAGATGTAAATGACGTCTGATCTCCATACAAGACATGTATAAGTCTGGCTGTTCCTTGCAAAATGGTGGCGGCTTGACGCCTACGCGAAAAATTTCCTGATTAGCCTGAGTCATGGGATGTGCCTTGCGAGTTCTGCCTGTAAGTGTTGGTGTTGATGCCGGCGGCTGTGCTCCCTTGGTTGGCTTGCTGCTCCATTGCTGTTCCGTCACTCTACATTTTTTATATGAGCTTACAGTAATAAATTCAATTTCACAGTTCTTGGCAACTTGTATGTGTGTGCAATAAGCGTGCACTATTGCTTCACCCAATTTTAGTAATTGCTTAGTAGTAGACTGAATTGTTTTACTGAAACTTTTGCGTTTATTCAAGCGTTGGGGTTACAAATGTGCGACTTTACTCGCATCTTTTATTTATTAGCAAAAATTTCTAAATCTTTTTCATATGATTAAACGATTTTCATGACTGCCTCCAGAGAGTCGTTTTCGGGAACCGCGAGCTGAATCAGTTCCGTACCCGTTCACGACTAAGCTATGATTTATCGATTATAGATATTTTTTGAGGTGATGAGACTGCCACAGATGGATTGAACTTCCCGAGACATAAGTTTAAGGTCATACCCTTTGTTTTTTGTAATGCACATTATACCATGTGTCGGTTAATGGATGAGACAATTCCACCTGACCTGCGCTATTGTATTTTTGGTTATTTAGATGACCTTTGTATTGTTTCAGAGTTTTCAGATCGTATCTGGCGGTTTTGGATCGTATCGCTGAGCAATTTAGAAAAGCCAACTTGACTTTAAATACTTCCAAGTCAATTTTGATTAACCAGTATCAATTGTTTTGGTAACGTGATCGGTAGCGGTGGTATTTGCACAGATCCTGACAAAGTAGCTTGCATCGTAAATTGGCCGCCGCAAAAAACTTGAAGCAAGTTCGAGGATTTCTAGAAGTCTGCGGTTGATATCGTAGGCTTATATGCAACTATTCCGATCTCACCTGCCCTAAAATGGATGTATTTAAAAGTGTGGACCCCTGAAGCACAGACCGCACTTACAAACAGTGTTAACATCCTCGCCTGTTTTGAAAAATGCTGATTTTAAGAAACAAATTTTCTTACATTAAGACACCAGTGATTTTGGCATTGGCGCCGTTCAAGATCGGCCGATAGCTCTCAAGTCAATACAAGTAAGAGGTTCTAGTCGGGAGCTTCCGACTAGGGGGTACCCTGAACCAAAGACAATATAAACACTAAGATGAGTAAAACAACAAAATGCTACTATGCTGCTTGATTTTTTGAAAATTGAGAACGCTTACGAAATTTGTATCAATGCGCTCTCACAGCCGAGAAAGCGAAAAAGCTAAAAATAGAATGTAATCTCAGCTTCGGCTCTATGAGGGCCGTGCAAGCAATTATGTTTGTATGCGTGTGAATATACATACATAACAGCATATTTGAATGTGTTGTTATCCACTGCCCTAGCAAAGTCTCTGGCTGGCAAATAAATAAATTTTCTTAGTTTTCTAGCGCTGATCACGACGTACCCCAATTTTGTATTCACATATGAATGCATGTTGTGTACTGAGGTTGGTTCCGTACAAAATATGTACATATATATATATATATATATATATATATATTTAAGTCGATGATACTTATGTAATTTTTTAGATTTGAAATTATTAATTAAATTATTATTATTTTTATGTAATACAAAATAAATTAAGGAAATAAAAGTGCAAGTTTGTTGTTTTTAAAGATACATTTTATTAATTATATTTATTTTTTTATTTTAGTATTTTTTATTCGAAATTTAAAGTACAAAGTCGTCGCTCGAATTAGCTACCGATGCAAAATCGGAACCCAGGGAACACCGCGAGGAGGCCATTACAATTATAATGGGGTCATGAATTAATATAACCTTCGAGTCGACTTGAAATACTTTAATTTTTTAAATTAAAATATTTCCATATTCCCCAACAATGTTATTTTATTATAGTAACTCTTTCTTTTATATCTGGCATATACCTGCATATTCGTTTTGTAACATGTTCATTTATGTGAAAGTATATTCAGTTTTGCTTTCTTTTTATAGCTATCCGTCATCACAGTCCATTTACAATGTTTAAATAAGTAGTAAAACTTTGTTTGCCCAAAAGATATATTTTATGGGCGAAACATGAATCATTATCATCAAACCACGATGAATAAACACTTTCTTTAGTGCGCTTTATACACTGCTCTATAATGCATGTTTTAATGTTGAGTTGCATCTTATTTGTAGAAAATATATTTTCAAAAACCTTTATTTGAATTTTGCTAGCATTAAAAATAAATCTGATGGTGCTTTTAAGTTTTCAGATATAAATAGTTCTGAAGGTGCTGTTAAAAATGCACTATTTTTAATAAGGTGCATTTGGCATTTTTCGCAATTCGATCTCTTTGCAATATAGCCTACAAAATAACTACTTGATGGTCAACTCAATCGGTAAATCATTACATAACATATCGTCCATTTGTTCGTCAAAATAGGTTTCATTACCTTTTACAGTTTGTGACAATGACACTGAAAATGCATTATCATCATAAAATGAAAAATGTGTTACGAAATTCATTTTGCTATAATGATGTTGAATTCATAAACTTATGGGTTTCTACAGTTTCCACCTTTGGCTCGAACGGATGCAAATATATTCTCTTGGTTGATTCGACTTGTTAAAAAGAAACAAGTATGAGGTTCTAGTCGGGAGCTCCCGACTAGGGAATACTCTGATCCCTCTTATTCCAACACCAAATGCAGTTCGCGCAACGCGCTCGTTTGAAGTAATAAAGATAAATTACCTTGGCAGGGTTCGAACTCGTTGACCGTACTACTTGCTGACGACTCTACTCAACCGACAAACCAGCAAAAAAAAATAGTTTCCCAGGTAGGGCTCGAACTAGCGACAGACCGCAACACTTGCTATGCCTCTACTCAACAGCCACACCAATAATTAAGTATCATTGAGAAAAAAACGAACTAAAATAGCATTACAGAAAATAGTCGCAATTGCAATGCTGTTAGAATGCGATAGAATGCGAAGCAGACGCGCATGAATGTGTCTGTGTACACAAATTCTTGATGTTTTCGCTTGCTGTGCCATCCAATTGCGTAGTAACATATAACTTTGGTTTTCTCCTAACCGATCTAAATGAAATGTTCTACGGTATATGTATATTATTGTACCATTGAATATTTGTGTATTCTCAAAAAGTCAATTGCATTAAAATTGTGGCTTAGATTGGTTGGCAATATAAGTTGGGTTATAAACTTGATTTATAGCACTGTGGTGTTAGAGGGGAGGTGGCATTAGGTATAAAATGAAAGATACTTGACATATATATAATATTCTAGAAGCAACATATCATGTCTGGTGACTCTAGCTCTTATT
The DNA here is from genome assembly GCA_018903485.1 of Drosophila littoralis. Lineage (NCBI taxonomy): Eukaryota > Metazoa > Arthropoda > Insecta > Diptera > Drosophilidae > Drosophila > Drosophila littoralis. The sequence continues at coordinate 3,857,180 of JAEIGF010000593.1, read as the reverse complement.
ATTTACCCAATTTTCTCATAAAACAGGATGTCTATATCGATTTTTATCGATTGCTTGGAAACGGAGTAAGTTATCGATTATCGGAAACAAACTCGATCTGCGCAGGCACTGGGAGCACCTACATCTAAAATTTCAAGTCTCTAGCTCTTATAGGTTCTGAGATCCTTGCGTTCATACATACGGACAGACGGACGGACGGACGGACAGACAGACGGACATTGCTAGATCGACTCGGCTATTGATGCTAATCAAAAATATATGTAAGTTAACAGAGGCCAACGACACCAGCTCCATATGCTGATATAGCACTGGGCCGGATGTTCTTACGAGCTAACAGGGGTCAGCAAAATGCAACATGACACCAGCCGCAGATGCTGACATAGCTCTGGGCCGGATGTTCTTGCACGACGGCAGAGCACGAGGCGCAAGCTAAGCATTCTAGCGGCCGTTGTGAAAGCACACAATAGCTTAGGTATTTTTGATCAATCTTTTGTAAATTTAGTTTTTATTCGACTTTCACTGAGGCACATCGGCCCAGCGACTTCGTGTATAATTTAACTCACTCACTACGGCGTGTCGGCCTAGTGTTTTATAAATCATTATCAAAATAAAGTTCTATCAAATAAACCGCGAGGACTTATTATTTAAATCCTAATTGGCGCCCAACGTTTTTCGGACCATTTTGTTCCATAATTATTTTGTGTGCTGTGCAGTGTAAAGAACTAACCTACCAGTGCAAACAATAAAAGCTGTGCCTGACCTACATCAACTTACGTCAGCGGCACAAGCACAATAAAAACCATTTGATACACCGAAGCCGCTGGAGCTCTTCGGCCAGTGACTTGTCACCAAACCAGCGCCCAAGCGGGTTTGGGCAGCGACGTAAACCAACACCACAGAATTCAGCGAGGGATGAAAAAAAAAAAAAAGCATTCGCGACTGCAGCGTGGGAATCAGTAGTTTTATACGTAGAACATACAACCCTTCTAGGATCAAATAAAATGTAAGTGGGCCATCATTTGGCACAAACTTTTTTCAATTTGCGTGATTTATTTAAAATAAAATCGTAAAAAAATTATAAGTAGAAATATTAAAATTGCAGTAATTGTGTTCCCAACTAACTTTGAGTAACACAATTTTGCGTCCATCAGCAATTTTCAATAAACTCTCCTCTGTCAGCATTCATTTAATTTACCGTTGTTGATTTGCCCTTGAAATTGTGTTGTTATTATTGTTGACAAGTATAGTCCATGAACAGCTCGTTTCTCAGGTACAGAGACCGCTCTGCGAGGGGATCTGAGTCAGACGACTCCACCACCTTAGATAGGGAAGCCGTCCCGCAAAAAATCGCTGACAACTGGTGTAAAATAGGAATGGAGCCTGAGCAGCTTAGGGCCTTGGTGCAGGCCGCAGTGGCCTCCACCTTAGAAGCACAGAGCGCAATATTGAGGCAAAGAGATGCAGAACTGAGGGCTTCCTTTGACGCTCAGATACAAGAATTGGTAGGCAGAATATCTACCAGTAGTATAGAAACACCGCCGGTCCAGGCATTTGAGCCGGTGGAAATCAGAAACGACGTCCAATTGAATGAACCATTGGACGCCGCTTACCAGAATTTATGGGGATGCCAGAGACGTACGCCTCTTGGAGACAAGCTGCGATAGCGGCATATAAAATTTACAAATAATACGACGGCAGCTCACGCCACTACCAGGCGGTCATTATTATAAAGAGCAAAATTAGAGGGGCAGCTGACGGCGTTTTGGGTCAGTTTGGCACAGTAATGAATTTTGATGCCATAATAAACCGTCTCGATTTCACATACAGGGATAAGAGAGGCATTCACGTCATAGAGCAAGAGATGAGCACCCTAAGACAGGGCTCGTTAACAATTTTACAATACTATACTCACCAATAAGGTCAACATGTCTTATGAACCAAGCATGGCACAAGGGCTCTGTACAAAGTTTAGAGATGATGCGTTGCGTGTTTTTGTCTCAGGCCTAAAGCGTAGCCTGATGGATGTCCTGTTCGCGGCAAAGCCTAAGGACTTACCGTCGGTCCTAGCGCTAGCGCAAGAGGTAGAGGCAAACCATGAGAGGTACGCCTTTGCCGCTAGCTTCGCTAAAGGACAAGAAGATAGGGAACGAAAAGTGACCCCGAGGCCGCAGGTCCGTCAGCAAGATAGGGGTCAACAGCAGGGGGATCCGCAACCCAGCGGTTCCAAAAATCCTCACTTCACTAAACAACAGAAACAGCAACAAAGTCAATTTGAGCAACAGAGTGGCAGGTGGAACAAAGGTGGCGGGTCACAGGAACCAATGGACGTCGATCCATCTGTGTCTAAAATTCTACAACCATCGCAAGCACCAGCCTACGTTAACTCTAGCGCTCCTCAAGCCTACAAAAGAACGGCCACGTCTGGGCGTTTAAGCGGACAGAGGAGGCAGAGAGTCAATCACACAGCTCACGAGCCGGATCAAGATTCAGGTTCGTATGCTAGCTCTGCAGCAGCAGCAGAACAGCAAATTGCCGACGACAATGGTAGCGGTTATGACTCAGACACTCTCAATTTTTTAGGGGAAGCTCCCTGCTGCCCTACATCAGTAGAAGAGTAGCAGGGATCCAGATGAGGTTTCTCATCGACACGGGCGCTTCCAAGAATTATATCAGGCCACATAAAAATCTAAAAGGTGTGTGCCCAGTAAATTCTCCCTTCTCTACCCATTCTATACACGGCACCACGAAGATCACTCATAAGTGCCTTATATCTCTGTTCGGCAAAACTGCCACATTTTTCTTACTCCCAAACCTGTCCACATTTGATGGAATTGTGGGCCTCGACTTGCTCACACAAGCAGGAGTTTCGCTTTGTCTTTCTTCTGGCCAACTCAAATGTGGCGCAGAAACTGAACAAATCGAATTCCACAGGTGCGCGGATGTTAACTTTACCAATGTTGACTGCGCCGACGCGCCCGATGCTGTAAAAGATGCATTCCTAAAAATGCTAAAAAGCAAACGTAAGGCTTTCGCAGATCCGGAAGAAGCACTTCCCTATAACACATCAGTGGTGGCAACCATCAGGACCACTGATGAACAACCAGTTTATGTCCGACTGTACTCCTACCCCATGGGAGCAGCGGAATTCGTTAATAAAGAGATTCAAAGCCTTCTGAAAAACGGTATCATCAAAAAATCTGTCTCCCCCTACAACAACCCCATTTGGGTGGTGGACAAGAAGGGGACGGACGAGTTTGGTAACAAGAATATGCGCCTAGTAATGGATTTTCGCAAACTTAACGAGAAAACCATCGCAGACAGATACCCTATGCCTAACATTCCAATGATTTTGGGGAATCTTGGCAAAGCTAAATACTTTTCGACATTGGACCTAAAATCCGGCTATCACCAGATCACGCTAGCAGAGCGTGACCGTGAAAAAACAGCCTTTGCAGTTAACGGGGGGAAGTACGAATTTTGTCGACTTCCCTTTGGTTTGAAGAATGCGGCCAGCATCTTCCAAAGAACTGTTGACGACGTACTGCGTGAGCAAATTGGCAAATCTTGCTATGTCTACGTTGACGATGTCATCGTCTTCTCAAAAGACGAAAGTTCTCATGTCCAACATGTAGAGTGGGTCTTAAAGAGCCTGTACGAGGCAAATATGAGAATCTCCAAGGAAAAATCGCGTTTTTTTAAGAAAAGCGTAGGTTTTCTTGGTTTCGTGATAACCAGTAATGGAGCTACAACGGACCCTGAAAAAGTCAAAGCGATTCAGGAGTTCCCAGAACCAAAGAATATATTCGAGATCAGATCATTTTTAGGACTGGCTAGTTACTATAGGTGTTTCATCAAAGACTTTGCCTCAATAGCAAAACCCATTTCTGATCTTCTAAAGGGCGAGAATGGGTCAGTAAGTAAACATAGATCGCGAAACATCCCGGTAGAATTCTCTGAGATTCAGCGTCACGCATTCCAAAAGCTACGCAACATTTTGTCGTCAGAAAACGTCATGCTCAGATACCCTGACTTTAAGAAGCCGTTTGATCTAACGACAGACGCTTCAGCTTACGGCATAGGGGCAGTGCTTTCTCAAGAGGGTCGCCCCATCTCAATGATTTCCAGAACATTGAAACCCCCGGAGGTGAACTACGCCACCAACGAGCGGGAGCTTTTGGCTATAGTTTGGACCCTTAGCAAGCTACGTCACTACCTATATGGAGTAAAAGACATTAACATTTTCACGGACCACCAACCGTTAACTTTTGGAAACGAATGCGCGAAAATTTTTTTAAGCCAGGCAAGGAGAATTTAGTTGCTGATGCGCTATCGCGACAACAGCTCAACACTCTTGACGAGCTGAATACTGATTCCTGCGCAGCCACAGTCCACAGCGAGCTGTCCTTGACCTATACAATTGAGTCGACCGAAAAGCCACTTAATTGTTTCCAAAATCAAATTGGCATTGAAGAGGCACGCGTCCCCATCAAACGCAACTTCATTCTTTTCGGGGACAAGAGACGTCATGAAGTGGGCTTCACTGATCACACAGCCCTTTTAGATGAACTGCTTGACTTGATAAATCCAAATGCGGTCAATGCCCTCTATTGCAACCTGCACACACTAGCACAGGTGCAGGATGGCTTAGTTCGCATGTTTCCAGGCACAAAGTTCTGGCACTGCAAAAACCGAGTTGCAGATGTCTTCAACGTTGATGAGAGGAGAGAAATTCTCGTTGAGGAACATAATAGAGCGCACAGAGCAGCTCAAGAAAATGTTAAGCAAGTGTTATCAGAATACTATTTCCCTAAAATGGCGAAGAAATTGCGGAAAGTTGTAGAATCTGCTCAGCAGCATTGATATTTTTTCCACGGACAAAAAATTTTTTTTGACCTGTGTTGATAAGTTCTCTAAATTTGCAGTCGTACAACCAATTCAGTCGCGCACTATCGGGGATTTAAAAGCTCCACTACTGCAGCTCACGAATTTCTTTCCACGAGCCAGAACAATTTATTGCGACAACGAGCCTTCGATGAATTCTCAAACGATAAAGACCCTGTTGTTAAACAACTATGGAATCCATATTGTTAATGCGCCGCCGCTGCATAGCGCCTCCAATGGCCAAGTCGAGCGCTTCCATAGCACTCTAGCCGAGCTGGCACGTTGCCTCAAGCTGGAGAGAAACATCAGTGACTCAGTCGAAGTCATAATGCTAGCCACGATTGAGTATAACAAGACAATACATTCGGTCATCAACAAGAGACCTGTTGATGCCCTCCATGTGCCCTCAGGCGAACCTGAAAGGGAAATATCAGCAAAGTTAAGAAGTGCACAAGATGCGCTCCGGGCTAAGCTGAACGACCAGCGACAGAATAGAGTCTTTGAAGTAGTAGAAAAAGTTATAGTAAAAAGAAACCGCAGGCTTGGCAATAAACTCACGCCCTTATGTGAAGAACGGATCGTAGAGGCAGACCTTGGTACAACCGTTCTCATTGGAGGGAGGGTGGTCCACAAGGACAACCTTAAGTAGGGCGAGAGCTGAAATAAAACATCGATTATATGCATCTTGAATTTAACTATAAGTTTCAACATTTGTGCCACTAGGCTTCACCTTCAAGTTTTAATATTTACGCCACTTGGCATTTCCTTTAGGAAGACACGTCCGTTTTGTCTGTCTTCCGCAGGTTCGGGTTTCTGCTATTTCTATTTTTTTGCAAATGCGGCAGCGAGTAAGTAAGCAAGTATATTCCCATTGTTGAGGGCCAAGTTCTGGTCTGGGACGAATTCAATTTCGTCAGGCACACAGCAAACATCTCTGAGTACGAGAAAATGGTAAACGAAACAATGGAGCTATGTAAAATATTTCCGCAGTCACACATGAGAAAGCTTCTAAGCGTAGATGCGTCCCACCTCAGAGATCTGTTAGAAGCTCTTGGCGTGCACCACAGGGTGGCAAGAAGTTTAGATTTCTTGGGCACAGCCCTCAAAGTAGTTGCGGGAACACCTGACGCCAGCGACTTCGAGAAGATCAAATTCACTGAGTTACAGTTGGTGAACTCTAACAACCGACAGGTAGCTATCAACACAAAAGTTCAGGAACAAATCAATCAACTCACTACAAGTGTCAACACATTACTAAAAGCTGCAAAAAAGAATCAGATAGATTCCGGGCATTTATACGAAACTCTTTTAGCTCGGAATAGAATGTTGCTGATGGAAATGCAGAATTTGATGCTCGCTGTTACCCTTGCAAAAATTAATATCATAAGCCCAAATATATTAGATCACGCAGATTTGAAATCTGTTTGGGTCGATGAACCCACAGGTACTTCAATAGCTGACCTTATGTCCGTTGCGTCCGTGAAAGTATTACAATCTGTTAATGCCCTTCACTTTATCATTAAGTTCCCGAAAATCAAAATGGCTTGCAGAAAGGTGAAGCTGTATCCAGTTGCACATGAGAATGCTGTGCTACAAATTGACGACAACATTATAGCTGAGTGCGGAGATCAAGTGCTTGCCCTTAAGAATTGCACTTCCACGCCGGGAGGAACCTTTTGTCAACTTTCACCGACCAGCTCTTGTGCCAGAGAGCTGCATGCTGGTAGCTTGGCAAACTGCCAAATGCAGCCGAGTCACTTAGACCCGATCACATGGGTCGATGACGGAATTCTGATTATCAATAACCGGCCTGCTAAAGTTTGCACTGACAACGGTACTGAGACTTGGGTTCACGGAACGAATCTAATCACGTTCAATAATTGGGCTCTGATCAACGAAACTAAGTACTTGAATCGCAACAACATCCACAGTAAGTTCCCCGGCATCGCGGCATCTCCCCTTCTGAACGTCACCGGCCACCAAGACGTGTTGAGTCTCCCCTACCTTCATCGCCTGAATGAACGTAACCTGGAGATCATCAAGGAAGTCAAGGACGAAATTGGAAGCGTTGACAGCGTGGTAATAGCCTTCTTATTGGGTGCTGTGTGTTGCACCATAGTTTGCGTCGGAGTCACCTACCGTCGGTTCACCAAAAACATGGCATCGGCCAAGGAGATTAAGAAGGTGATCGCCGAGATAGGAACGGCCGAGGGCGGCCTTAACTTAAAAAGGGGAGCAGTTAACAGAGGCCAACGACACCAGCTCCAGATGCTGATATAGCACTGGGCCGGATGTTCTTACGAGCTAACAGGGGTCAGCAAAATGCAACATAACACCAGCCGCAGATGCTGACATAGCTCTGGGCCGGATGTTCTTGCACGACGGCAGAGCACGAGGCGCAAGCTAAGCATTCTAGCGGCCGTTGTGAAAGCACACAATAGCTTAGGTATTTTTGATCAATCTTTTGTAAATTTAGTTTTTATTCGACTTTCACTGAGGCACATCGGCCCAGCGACTTCGTGTATAATTTAACTCAATCACTACGGCGTGTCGGCCTAGTGTTTTATAAATCATTATCAAAATAAAGTTCTATCAAATAAACCGCGAGGACTTATTATTTAAATCCTTATTTGTATATACTTTATGGGGTCGGAGATGGTTCCTTCTGCCTGTTACATACATTTGCATTTTGCACAAATACAATATACCCTTTTTACCCATTTCTAATGGGTTCAAGGTATAAAAATGGTCGGGATTGTCTTTAAAAAGGTCTTCGACAAGTCCAAGAATAGCCTCAGTAGTTTGGAGCAAGCCGTCAATGCAATATGTCAAATTGCCTTGGTATCTTATATTTCATAAGTATACCTGCATTACTTTTAATTTTTTCCAAACTATATTTTCTTTTTGGAGTGCACATTTCATGGGGTTGTTATCATTTAAAACTCTGCTATTCAGGCAATCAAAGTAGTCATCAACTTTTTCAACAAAAGTAGCGGTTGCGTCAGCCACTTCGGGACAAGTTCTAATAGCCGCTGCTACGGTGTGACTGAAAATTTGCGTGGCCAAACATACACGCATTAATTATACATGCATAATTCACGCATACAACCAAAGGTGCTTGCACGCCATTGGCTGAGACAAGAACTTTTCTCGAGCATACACTGTCCAAAAACAAAAGTGAAATCAATCTATGTGTGCTGTTTTCTTAACATAGTTATTGCACAAGATGTGCCTTGTGTACAAATTATTTAATTCTTAAATTTTCCTTTAAAAATAATCATTAGTATCTAGGGTAATATATCATTTTAATAAAGCATGCATTTCATAGATAAAGCACAAGCACTTTGCGTCGATCGTAAGTTTTAAACTTTTTCGCTCAATGTACTTCGAAAACGAAGCGACGCAAAACACCATCGACCAGCTTTCCTGAAGGCAGGCTGGCGACTAATTTCGCTGCTCGTGTCAGAATCAGTGTTGCCAATTCAGTTTTTTTCCCGTAAGATCTGGCTTTTTTGAAAGTCTGATTACGGAAAAATTAAAAACAGCGGGCAGCGGGAACTCTGGCTTTTTAAAAATGAGATTAACTTGTTTTTCGCTTTTCTTATAAAATGATTTAATATTAATAAAGATGTGTCTAAACTTGAAATGAGCAAAGTTGGTATCATTATTGACACGAAAGCGCGAAGTTGGCATGTTGGTATAACTATTGATATTAGTTTCAAATTGCTTAGTGCGATTTCCGCGCGGCTCACCCGCCTGTGAATTTCACAACATAGAAAACGTTTGATTACAAAATGTCAAAAGCAGTGTATAAACAAAAAGTACGTGAAGTTTGGCTGCAGAGTGCCGAGTTTAAAAGCTGGATCCGCGAGGATGTAACAGACGATACGCGGGCTTATTGCAGCTATTGCAAAAGCAATATACCTGCCAAGTTGTAGGATTTAAAAGCACATGCAGCCACAACAAAACATTTAAGTATGGTTGTCGCACATGCGCAAAAAAATAAAATTGATTTTGCACATGTGCCTGTTAAAACAGTAGAGCAAGAGGTCGCGCTGTGCCTATTTGTAGCCCAACACACTGCAGTGGCTCCAGTAGATCACTTGAGCAGTTTGTGTGCTTTAAAATTCGATGACAGTAGTACAGCTAGCCGTATAAAAATGCATCGATCAAAATGCACTAGCATAATAAAAAATGTTTCATTTTTATTTATTATTTTATGGATCTGCAGATATGGGTGATGCCAAGTTCAGTTTGCTGTTAGATGAAACAACAGGCATTAGCATCACAAAACTGCTTGGCATGTATTATATGTATATGCACATTTTATATGCGTTTAGTGTTATTAAAGTTTTGTTTTTGGTTTGTGTAGGTGTGGTAGTTAATTATTATTCCATGCAACGTGGAGTCATGGTGTCCACATTCCTAAGCTTGATCAAAAAAGAGGCGCGCTCAAAAGAAATGCAAAATTTGTTCGTCCTAGGAACCGACAACACTAGCGTTATGGTTGGGTGCAATAATAGTGTCTACACTGAACTAAAAAGACACGCCCCATCGTTAATATTAATTAAGTGCCACTCGGTGCAGTTGGGAGTTAATTACGCATGTAAGAACTTCTTTCCAGAAGGATTGGAGTTTTTAATCTATGAAACCTACAATTGGTTTTCAAAAAGTGCATCTCGCCAAATGGCATATAGGAAAATATACCAATGCATAAATAATGAAAATGTAATGCATTAATAACCATGTCTAACATATGTATTTGTATTGTCATATTTACCTATATATTGTATTTGTCTTGTAATACTTCCTATTGCTTTAAGGCGCGAACCAACGTGTCAACGTGTAATGTCAAGTGATAGTACAACTTTTCGTAGCTGTTTAAATCATTGTATCTGTGTTATATTGCGTTATTTTGTATTATGCTATGAGTTAGTTATAAATTAATAATACGGTTGTATTCGTATCCTCGAAGGGCCCACTTAAAATTCATAGAGTATGTGACACCAGGTGGCTATCAATTGAGTTGGCTGTAGCGCGAATTTTGGAACAATGGCACGAGCTCAAATTGCATTTTAGTCTTGCTGCTACGCAGGAAAAATGTCAAAAAGCTCATTTTGACCATTTAATGTTTAAGGACGATATAAACTATTTATATTTAATGTTTCTGAAACCAATTCTCTCGGACATGCAAAGTCTAAACAAATGCTTTCAAAGCAAGTCCGCAAATGCAACAAAATTGCTCAATGACTTGGTATTAGCTATGAGCTGTTTAAAAATGAAAATAATACCAGCAGAAATGGAAATCAATATCCTTGAAGAAAAAGTATTTTGAAAAAAAAGTTCAAGACAATTTATACCTAGGCTATGAATTTGAAAAGACTGCAAAGGAGGCATGTGCTGAGCAAACAGTTCGAAAATGCTGCAGAAACTTTGTAGTGGAGCTCATAAAGCAGATGAAGCAAAGGTATTTTTACTATTAACAACTTTCCAATAAATATAAAATTAAAAATATTTTTAACTTTTTTAGATTGCCTGATAACTTCTAATTCAGAATTCTGACTCAGAATCAGCAAGCCGCGACTTCGGCATTCGTTCGTCCAAATGTTCTTCCAACACCAACTGCAAATATATATACTATTCTAGAAGCTATATGTCAAGTTTGGTGACTCTAGCTCTTATTATTTACCAAAATTGCGCAAAAAACAGAATATTGATATAGATTTTTATCGATTATTTAAAAACGGGGCAAGTTATCGAATATCGGAAACAAACTTGATCACAGTCACTAGGAGGACCTACAGCTGAAATTTCTCCAGCTCTTATAGGTTCTGAGATCCTTGCGTTCATACATACGGACAGACAGATAGACGGACATGGCTAGATCGACTCGGCTATTGATTCTGATCAAGAAAATATACTTACGGAGTCGGAGATGCTTCCTTCTGCCTGTTACATACATTTACATTTTGCACAAAAACATACCCTTTTTACCCATTTTTAATGGGTTCAGGGTCTACAAAATTAAGCCGTGCGCAGCGAAATTATAGCGTTACCGAGCGTAAATGCCTAACAGTTATATTAGCCATCGAAAAATTCCGATGTCAATTGGAACTCCTGGAATTTGAAGTGGTTGTCGACTATTTGAGTTTGCTGTGGCTTATGCGCCGGCAAAATAAATCGGTTACAATTTAAATTTCCATCTCCCATCGGAAAGGGAAAGATCACATTGTTCCCGATGCATTGTATCGGTTGCCTAAGAATGAAATCGCTCAATTAGATATGGGTCCTGTAATAGATCTTGTGTTCGTTACGTTTATGGACCCTAGCTACTTATGTACAAATTAAAGAGAAATTTTTCCAGAATTTGACTCAGTTTCCTGACATTAAAATAGTTGACAAGCTTTTGTGTATACACACCGAACATTCGAGAGCAGATACGACACAAGAAAGTGCTTCGTGGAATCTTTGGGCGCCTGATCGACTTAAAGTCGACGTGCTCAAACAAGCCCATGACAGTATAACGTCGTCGCAGGCCGGCATGCAAAAAACTATTGAGAAAATCAGCAGAAATTTGTTCTGGCCAGGATTAGCTAAAGATGTGTATACATTCGAAATTGCGATTTATGTAAAGGAACTAAGCCTCCATCTGTGGGTGCTCACATCACAATTTGTAGACCATTTCAAAGACTTTATATTGATTTTCTTTGGTTACAGCTCCTGAAAACATTCAACTCAGCTGTGATACAAAAATTTCTTCTAGAACAAATATTTCATTGTTTTGGTGTGCCACTAACTATAATAAGGGACAACGGCACCCAGTTCAAGGCTCGTGAGTTCTATGCCGAACTCGGCATTGAACATTTGTATACAGATCTATATTCACCGCAGAGCAATGCTGCAGAATGAGTTAACCGTTCAATACTCACCGCCATTCGCTTGCACTTAAAACAGGATCAGACCCATTGTTCTTTAAGGTCTGCTCTGAACCAACCGATCGGGTGTTCTTCATATCGTGCCCTATTTGGGGTGGATATGATCACTCATGGTACCGATTACAAACTTTTGAAGGAGTTGTCCTCGGCATTGCTAAGAACAGATGTGCAGACAAACATCAGAAAAACCTATGAGCGCAATGCGGCTCAATAAAATTTACGCAGCAATCGCGTTCCTTTCTGTCAAATATTTGCGCTTGGTAAATTCTCACACAATTTTAATGCCAATCTTGCTCCTCAGTTTATCTAATACCGTGTCTAAAAGAAACTGTTTTTATGCCCTTGAAAATGCCAAGGACATTAGAGTCTAATTCCCAGAGAGATTTCTCAGTTGAGAGTCATTGACTTGTTTTACTTGTGCTCCAAGATTTTTATATATTTTTGCGCTTTAATCCTGCTTTTTATTTCTAAATTTGTCATTTTTGTGCTTTATTTAAAAAGCTTTAAATTTGTGCAAAGTGTTATTCTGTTGTTGCAGCGTAAGTCTGTTAATTATTGCATTTATTAAACGCGGCGTCAGTTCCTTGTTGTTGTTATTGTCTGTTTTGATTCTTTTGCTTTGGTGCTCTCCTGTGCATACATTTGTTTGTGCGTGTGTTCGCTGCTGCATATTTCAGTTTGTGCATCGTGCTCTCGCAAATATTTGCTGTTGCTTTTCGCTGCAAACAATTTGTTTGTGGATTATTTTTTGTGCACCATTTCTTGTTTTGCTCTGCGCTCTCGCAACTTCTGCTTATCTTTTAACGCAGATGGAAATTATGTCGTGTTGTAAGAAACCTTTTACGTTAAAGCAGGCTGATGATTCTGCACAGCCGCAATTTGTTAATTGCTGGCTGTGTGAGAATATGATGCATGCTAAATGTGCAGGTCTCACTGGACGTGATTGCGACAAGATCGCTGCAATTGCCAAGAAGGGCTGCGGTGGCTTGCTTTGTCCGTGCCCAGAATGCATCGACAAGCAAATTGATATCTCCAGAATGTATTATTCTGTGTGAAATCAATTCTTAAATCTTAATAACGTGGCTGAGCTGCTTTCGAGTAATTTTGACTCCAGTTTTCAGCTGCTTAGCAAATACAAACTCGAGTCTCCACCCAATCGCCGGTTAGAGCCTCAATTTCTGCATTTGCCCTCTCCCTCTGTCCATACACCTACGCCCTTTTTGTCAATATCTATCAACTTGGATTTATCTCCAATGTTGTCTTTATCGCCTTCTTCCAGCGACTGCCCAATAATTACACCAATAATAGTCCCATTAGACCCCGTACCTGAACCTGTCCCAGTTAGTCAAACTGCATCAGCCCCGTCAGCTCCTGGCCACAAAGTTAGACCTGCGCGCAATCTTGCCCAGATTGTTAAAAACAATCATGGTGCCTCTTTGGTCCCACCAAATCCTGTATTACCTGTAGCCCCATCAGCTCCCATTTTAACTGTTGTTGTCCATCGTAGGCAAGTTTTTGTGTCTCGACTTTCTTCTGACACTACTTCTGAGTCATTGCTAGCACAGCTTCTGCAAGCTTGTCAATTACTAAATTTAATTTCTCCACTCCTCGTAAAATATCATCATTCAAAATAAATGTTACACATGATATGTGCCCAATCATTTGTGATCCCAAATTTTGACCTCCACACATGATTGTTCACGAGTTCAAGCCAAACGAGAAAGAAAGGCTATCTTCGGCACGTTGAAGATCTAATACCTTTGCAGACCCAAGCTTTTCATAATTTTCATAGTGATTTGCCCGTATCTAAGAAGCACAGGGAAAATAGTTAATGCCGAGTTTGGTCAAGGTATCTTGATAAACAATAAAGGTTTTTAATCAAAAAGCTAGTTTTCGACCGATCGATCCTATGGCAGATATATGATATAGTAGTCCGATGTAAATAAGATTTTGCAAAAATGAAGGGGAGCATAGTGAATTCTTTAAATGCCGTGCTTAATCAAAATATCTTGAATGACAAAGGAGTTTTCCATACAACTACTTAATTTTCGACCAATCGTTCCTCGGCCAGCTATGTATATTCTATGGTGGTCCGATCTTAATAGGATTTTGCTTATATATGAGGTAATAAATATGGTAAAACTAATAAATGCCGAGTTTGGTCAAGATATCTTGATAAACAAAAAAAGGGGTATAATGTATTTGTGCAGCCGTATGTAACAGGCAGAAGGAAGCGTCTTCGACCCCTTAAAGTATGTATTCTTGATCAGCATCAATAGCCTAATCGATCTAGCCATGTGCGTCTGCCTGACTTATGAGAACTATAGACTTGAAATTTTGAACGTAGTTGCTCCTATTGGCCGCAAGTAGCTTCCTGAATAGTAAATACAGATCACTTATCTTTCATTTTATAGCTATCGCCCCGGCAGCTCCTAGTTCAAGCGGTGTTTGTTGTTGGTAGGAACGGTATAGGGGATACCGTGCACTCCCAACAAGAGCATTCTTACTATTAGAGCATTCTTACTTTTTATCTAGAAGCTATTGAAAATGAGTGAACATTTTTTTGCAAACGAACTGGTAAATAAAGGAATTTTTAATTTTGACATAACTTAGTCGTTAGTTCATTTTTTAAATTTTTTGGAATTGTACTGAGTTTTTAAAACTAAAAACTAAAAATAGCTAATAAAATTTTAGTTTAACTAATTTGATTTAAATTTACCATTAATATATAACAAAATTTTTAAGGAACATCTTTCTTGGATTTCGTGAAGCCATAACAGAAGCCATTGCCAGAAACATAATAGCTCCAGTTGGAAATTAAAGTCCAACTGATTTTCAATCTATATTACTTATTGTTAACAATAAGTTTATAGAGCGAAATTGGACAGATTTTTCAACTGGCAGATAATGTTAAGAATCGAAAGATTATTATGAAAAGTTTCAAACGCGTAAGTAATCATACAACTTTAATATTTATTATAAACCTAATTCGTGTGTTGTTTTACCAGTTTCAGGCTGCCTACTTAAAAGAACGCCAGGACGTATCTAATGGTAGTAATCATGTAAGCAGTAAATTAGAAATTAGCAATATTATTAGTAATATGTCTAGCACAGATAAAAATAATTTTAATTATAGTGTTAATGAGCCTAAAAATTGTCCGTCTGAGTTTAATAATGACGCAAGCTTTGTCGAAGCGACATTAAAATGCTTTCGGAAAAAATACCACAATTTTCATGATAGCTTAAAAAGAGAAGTTAAGTTAGTTAGTAATTTGAAAGGATGCCGCGCAGCACTTTCAGGTTACAACAATTTGGATACTGAAATGAGTATCCAAGAATTTATGGCCACGTTAAATCAATTGTGTGCGATGTTTAAAAAAAAAAAAAGCATTGAACACATTATTCGAGAAGCATACACTTCTCATAGAAACGCATGTGTTTTGTATTTTAAGTCCATTAGACTTAACAAAAATTCGTTTGCTGCATATGGTTACTGCAAAGATCCCTCATGCAACTACTTTTTGTTCCGTGGGACGGTGTTGTAAATGTATACACAAGCAGCCCACATATCTCCCATACAATTGGCCTTATAAAGTCAACGCAGTGCTGAGCAATAAATAGATTTATAGAAAAGGCTTCCATTAGGAACTCTTCTGCGTTTGAATATAGATCCAAAAAAATTAACAAAATCAATATGTATCGAGCCAGAGTTGGTAATGATCAGATTACTAATGAGAAACTACCCTTTTATTGAAATTTAATTTCGGAGGAAAATGGAAAATTTGATTTTGACAAAGATCCATTTAAAGTTACCTTCGATATGATTTTTAATGGGTATGCTAACTTCATTCAGTTTCTTTCTACGAAACTAGAAGTATTTTTATGGGACAGACAACATTTAAGTATGTTGTTGACCCATTTAAAACTACAGACACTGCATATTGACGCAACTGGGAATGTAGTACAGCCAATAAACTTTGTCAAAAAACGTACATTTTTATATTCATTGGTTGCTCATATTCCAGAGCTTCGAATCGTTTTTCCTTTCGCACATGCAATTCTCTCCAATCATACATCGTATGATATAGGCCGATTTCTATGTAAACTGCGCGAGTTTTGCATAAAAAATAAATTAAAATGGCCTATTTGCAAAAGAATTATAACTGATGTCAGATTTGCAATAATTGGAGCCATTTTAAAAGAATATAACAACATTGATCTTGCAACGGACAATGAAATTTGTTTTAGTTTTTTGTATAATTTAAATCGCACATTCCTAAAAGTCTTCGTTCAATTTTGTACGAGCCACTACAGCAAAATGATGTGTCGCAACATAGATGAAGTAGTTGGTTTCGTTTGCAAAAAAATGTTCACTCATTTTCAATTGATTCTAGGTAAAAAGTAAGAATGGTCTAATAGTAAGAATTAGTGTGGGGATTTCTAGTTCAATTTGCTGAATAAGTTCACTCGTTCGTTTTCGGGTCGTGAATTAAATCGGTCATTTAGTTCACTCGTTCATTCATTCAGTTGGTCATGAACGATGTATTTCGTACTCGTTCAGTTGGTCATGAACGATACATTCTCCTCAGTTATTCAGTTGGTCATGAACTATTCGTTTAGTTCAGTTATTCAGTCGGTCATGAACGACTCGTTTTGCTTAGATGTCAGTTGCACACGAACTATATTTTCTTTTCAGTTATTTTTCATGTTTTCAGTTTCAAAAATATGTTTTACTTTACTAATGCCATTATAGTGTACAATTAATAATAGTTGTTCTTATCTTTAATTTATTCTAGCTTTAACGTTATATAAATAAAACATAACGAGAAAGAAGGGCTATCTTCGGCACGCCGAAGATTTAATACCCTTGCAGACCCAACCTTTTAATGCCGAGAAAATGGTTAAGGCCGAGTTTGGTCAAGGTATATTGATAAACAAAAAAAAGGCTTTTAATCAAAAACCGATGTAAATAAGATTTAGCAAAAATGAAGGGAGCATAGTGAAATCTTTAAATGCCGTGTTTAATGGCAAAATCATGAAAAACAAAAAATTCTCCATACAAAAACTTAATAATATGATATAGTGGTCCGATCTTAATACGATTTTGCATATATATGAGGAGCATAGTAAAACTAATAAATGCCGAGTTTGGTTAAGATATCTTGAAAAACAAAATGTTTTTTCATACAAAAACTTAATTTTCGATAGATCGTTCCTATGGCAGCTATATAATATAGTGGTCCGATCTTAATAGGATTTTGCATATATATGAGGAGCTTAGTAAAACTAATAAATGCCGAGTTTGGTCAAGATATCTTGACAAACAAAATGTTTTTTCATACAAAAACTTAATTTTCGACCGATAGTTCCTATGGCGGCTATATGATATAGTGGTCCGATCTTAATAAAATTTTGCATATATATGAGGAGCATAGTAAAACTAATAAATGTCGAGTTTGGTCAAGATATCTTGATAAACAAAAGGTTTTTTCATACAAAAACTTAATTTTCGACCGATCGTTCCTATGGCAGCTATATGATATAGTGGTCCGATCTTAATAGGATTTTGCATATATATGAGGAGCTTAGTAAAACTAATAAATGCCGAGTTTGGTCAAGATATCTTGACAAACAAAATGTTTTTTCATACAAAAACTTAATTTTCGACCGATCGTTCCTATGGCGGCTATATGATATAGTGGTCCGATCTTAATAGAATTTTGCATATATATGAGGAGCATAGTAAAACTAATAAATGTCGAGTTTGGTCAAGATATCTTGATAAACAAAATGTTTTTTCATACAAAAACTTAATTTTCGACCGATCGTTCCTATGGCAGCTATATGATATAGTGGTCCGATCCAGCTGGTTTTGACATATGTGCTGCGTGCAACAGAATTAGGGACTTCTGCAAAGTTTCATTAAGATAGCTTTAAAACTGAGGGACTAGTTCGCATAGAAACAGACAGACGGACAGACGGACAGACGGACATGGCTATATCGACTCGGCTGTTGATGCTGATCAAGAATATATATACTTTATGGGGTCGGAGATGTCTCCTTCTATGCGTTACACATTTCACGACAAAATTATAATACCCTCTGCAAGGGTATAAAAATAATATAACAAAATTTCTTTCTTAATGCTTAATAACTTTTGATATATATATATTAAATAAGGAACTTCATTGATGAACTTTAATCGCCTAATAAATAAGTACACATTAATTTATTTCGGTGATTAGTTATATCACATGTTATAATTTAAAAATGTGAGATAGTCAACTTTTTGCGGCAATAATTGGCAGCGTCTATCTGTTATCACCTGTCCAGCAGTTGAAAAGATACGCTTACAAGGCACAGAAGTAGCCACAATGCACAGCCGCTTCAAAACAAAGCTGTATAAGCGAGGATACACCATCTTGCGCTGGTTCCACCACACCAGAGGATCATCCTTTCTGTCCAAGTATTCCTCATTTAAATATTTATCCATTTCGCGATCCGATGCGACAGTTTTGTTCGTCAATTTCACTACCAAACGAAATTCCACATCGTAATCGTCCCATATACTGCTCATTGTATTTGATTCCAATGCGTTGTTGGAAATGGGAACTTCTTCCTCCGCATTTTCAGCGATCTGTACTGTAACCATTTTTTGTTTTAAATGCTCAAGGGCAATCTTAAAATTTTCATCATTATTAAATCCTCGACGTTTAAAACGAGGGTCGAGGATTGTGCTTTCAGCATACAGACTATTTTTTTCCATATTATTGAAGCAAGACTTCATTTCCTCGCGTAAAATGTTTAAAACAGCTTTCACGGCCGCAGTAGCTGCAACGGTTTTTGTCAAAAATAGAGAAATCATTTTCGAAAATATTGTGACCTAAAATAAATATAAATTTTGCAATTAAGCCATTGCCATCATCCTATACAAATATATATTCGTTTTATGCCGTTGACAACGTTATATTTCTTTCGGCAGAAATTTCTGTGGTGACCTCATAAGACGGCTTCAAAACGGTAAGCAACTCCTCGACAACGAACCATTTATCTTGCAGTAAAATTAAGTCTGGTCGAGTTCGAGGCAGTACAATGGCTAAGGCGTCTTTAAGAGCTTGAAACCTGCTTAGCATATCGTACGTCGAATTCCAGCGCGTTTGAATGTCCATTTTTAACTTCAGCTTCGGCAGATTCAACTGCTCTTGAGCTTCTTGAAGTTTTTTCAATCCACCAGCACTTCGATGGAGATATTCTACTATTGCCTTGCATCTTATTTTAATGGCATCAATTTTTAATAAAGCTTTTTGCACTACCAAATTCAAGGTGTGTGCAAAGCAAGTTATTGAACGCCATTGCCCTTCCCTGACGGCACCAACTATATTGGGAGCATTATCTGTCACAATTGCAGTAACTTTATTTTCAATGTCCCATTCGCCAATCGTTTTTTGTAAAAACATGCGGAGATTATAAATTGTGTGCCTTTCTCCATTTTCTTGAAAACCAAGTAAAGCCGATTTTATAATTGATTCGTCCGGATCAATATAGTGAGCTGTTACTGCTATATAGCTTTGATTGCATCTTGAAGTCCAAGATTCTGTTGTTAAACAGACTGCGTGTGCCTTGCATAAGCTTTCAACCACTTTTTCCTTTACTTCAAGGTAAATATTTGGCAGCACGACATTTGAAATGGCTTTTCGGTTGGGCACTTTATATCCTGGACACAGGCCTGCCATTTCTATTAAGTCTTTGAAGTCTGGCTCCTCCACTATTCGTAAAGAATGATTGCCTTTTGCAATCATTTTCAGCAACTGTCGGTCAAGCTGATCAACTTTGCGTGTATTTGGTGGCCGACGCACGAAATTGGTGATCATCTGCTGACCAGAAACTGAAATTAAAGCGGGTGTTGTCGGTCCAGCATCTGTCTCAGTCAATATTTCCCTCGACGTCAAATGTTCCTGCCGGTCCAAATGCATAGTGACGGTGGGATGTTTTAATCTAAGGTGCCGTCCTAAATTTCCTTGGGATCCACCTGCAATGCTTAAAAGAGATTGGCAATACACGCATTTGCCCTTTTTCCCATCGTCAATAGATATGAAATGGTTCCAGACATCGCTTCTCTTCCTTTTTGTAGCCATAACAATAACCTATCAATTCATTTTTAAATAATATGCACTAATTTTCCCACATAAATTACTTACAAGTCAGCAACTCAAAAGTGAACTTAAGATCCCGCTATCTTTTTTGTTGATGAACTATAAAATGTATCGTTCATGAACGGCTGAACTGCTGATTAGAATACATCGTTCAAGACCGACGAGTACGGAATATCGGAATATCGTCCATGACCGACTGAATAGCTGAACGAGTGAACTAAATGACCGATTTAGTTCACTGGTAACTGAATAAGTTCAGTAGTTCATTTTAATGACCCGTTCAATCGAACTTGGTCTGAACTAAACGACACAACTCTAGTAAGAATGCTCTAGTTGGGAGTGCACGGCTAGGGGATACCGTTCCTACCAACAACAAACACCGCTTGCACTAGGGGCTGTCGGGGCGATAGCTATAAAATGAAAGATACCCGATCTGTATTTACTATTCAGGAAGCTACTTGCGGCCAATAGGAGCAACTACGTTCAAAATTTCAAGTCTATAGTTCTCATAGGACAGGCAGACGCACATGGCTAGATCGATTAGGCTATTGATGCTGATCAAGAATACATACTTTAAGGGGTCGGAGATGCTTCCTTCTGCCTGTTACATACGCCTGCACAAATACATTATACCCCTTTTACCCGTTTCTAATGGGTTCAGGCAATAAAAACGCGAACACAATCAGTCAATAAATAAAATCTAACTGTTTTGCGATTCCTGGAGCCATTTCTGATTCGTTTGAATAAAATATAAAAAAATAAATAACAAATGTGTATAAATATATATATAAAAATATGTATTTAAATTTCTTTTAAATTAAATAGCATGGAATGCTCAAGTGCCGCTATGTTGGGGCTGATGAAGAAAGCTAGCCTATGGGAACATAAAGATGCCACCTTGTGAAAACAAGTAAAAGTACACATGACCATATATGCAATCGCTGCTGTCGTGGATGCAGCCGCAGCAGGCGTATATGCAGCCGCAACAGGCGTGGATAAATAAATAAAATAAAAAACTGAAAAATAATTAATTATTTATTAACATTTCCCGGAGAAAATAATTTTAAAGCTACTTAGTTGGCGTCGTACGGAACTTGCGCCGTTTTTTTGGATACATAAAAGCGCCGCTATGTTAGATCCTGCCAACCTATTATAGGTCTAGCATACAAACGAGCGAAACTGACAATCTGTGATTCTAAATCTAATAATTAAAATATCGGTCACTCTTTTTATACATGGCGATAAATAGTTTTTAATTAGGCTCACAATAAAAATCTATATTTTGCATCTATATCTATATATACACAGATACACAGAGAAAAAAATGCAACGCGAAATTAAATAAGATCAAATTTAATTTTAAAATGCCCTTTTTTAAATATTTTCATAATAATTTTTAATACAAACCACTTTGATTTAATGATAAACATACTAAACTGGCATATTCAATATGATTAGAACTTAAACAAATGTGCTGTGCAAAAAGCTGATATTTAAAATCTAGCATTTTAAAAAAGAAATGGAATCATTTATATTAACTATGCACAAACATAAAAAAAAACTATTTAATTGCCGTAATTTGATTTTAAATTTCATTATTTATTCTACCTTAGGCTAATTAATTAAGGTGAACGTGTTTTTGTATTTAAATTTTAATAAGGAATAATTTAAAGTTTTGTAAAATAAAACGGCCGTTGGCTTTATTCTTACGATTCTCGTCCGTTCCGTACGGTTCCGATTTCAACATTTTTTATTCTTCTTCTTGTTTTGCTCGAAGTATCGATATCGTAAGCGATATCGATACTTCAGGCATATTGCACTAGGTCGCTTATTATCTTATCCTATAATATGGTTACATTGATTACATATAAATTTACATTCGATTGGTTGTCGATCTTACATTCGGCTAACCTGACTACAGATCGCCCACGATCTTACCATTTTGGGGTTACAATACATCTCACTTATTTATATGATCTTAGGTTATCTCTATATATGTAGGTTAACGACATACATATATTGTGTCGGATACACACTGAACCCATGGCTTGAGCCTAGCTGGCTCTAATATACTACAGTATGGCATCTGAGTCAATTGGCAATCTTCAATATCAACCACTTCATAACGGTCGTTGTCAAAGACTCTGTTTATCTTATATGGGCCACGATATTTTGGTGCGAATGGCCACGTAATCACCTATTTGATACGTTACCGGGGCCTTATGTTTCTTGCCATATATTTTCTCATTTCTTAGTTGTGAGCACAAAATGTTTTCACTAGCTTTCTTGCGCACCGCATTAAGATTTCTCTCCTCTATGTTTAATTTATCCTCTAAATATTCAGTTAATTCATCAACTATTGGTCCTTTTTGGATCACTCCAAATAACAAGATACTGGGTGTTTTTTGCGTGCTACTATGAATAGCGTTATTTATGGCATGCTCGACTTTGTTCATCAACTTATACCAATCTGCCTGCTGAATGGGCTCTGAGAGTTTACCTAACATGGGGGTGAGAACACGATTAACTCTTTAAACTTGGCCATTAGCCTGTGGTGCCCCAGTGGCAACTTTGATATGCTCTACACCACGTTCTTGCAAGAAATTCGCAAACTCTAGCGATGTGAAACACGTGCCTCGGTCCGAGATTATTCTTACAGGTCTACTGTAAAATTATAAGTATTTGCTCAAGGCGTCTTTGGCTTCACGTGTACTGGTACTATTTACTGGAAATAACTTCACAAATTTTGTGAAGGCATCTACGATTACCAAAATATGTTTTCTTTTTGATGTGATACTCGGTAAAGGGCCTAGATGGTCTATATGTAATGTATGAAAGGGCACTTCTGACTTCGGTATGCTATGTAATGTTCTATTATGTATGGTTTTGGGCATAGAGTGTAATATGCACGGCAAACAATTTCTAATAAATTGTGCTACTTTACTACGCATTGACGGGAACCAATATGTTCTTTTTAGGTCATTAACACACTTGTCTGCCGCTAGATGTCCTAACTTCTCGTGTGCTATTCTGATTAATTGCTCTTCCATGCACTTCGGAACATATAGACCTAACTTGCCGTCACTATCTCTTTTGTATATTATTGCATCTATCATTTCAAATTCAGTCTCGCGACCTTCCTCTATTATTTCTCTAATTTTTACTATCTCTTCATCTCGAATCTGCATTGTTTGTAAGATTAAGTCCACATCATCTGGGGTAATACCAACCACTCCAATTTCTAGTGCTGAGTTTATAATCGGCTGCTCTTTATATTCAAAATTTTCCTTTTTTTTGCTCTACTTTCTGTGAATCCATTTTTATTCATGTCTCCAATCTGGTCGACTCTCTATGCTCTGCATTATCTCTATGCTCTACATTATCTCTATAACTTGTATTACCTCTATGATTTGTGTTATCTCTATACTTTACATTGCCGATATGTTTTATTTTATCTCTATCCTCTCTATCGTTCCGATTATTTTCCATTAACTCAGTCACTTGAGATTGTCTACTCAATGCGTCCACATGTGCCATACTGACACCAGGCCTATGTGTAATCGAGTAATCATAGTTTTCCAACTCTAACGACCACCGCGCAATTTTTGGACTAATAGATTTTCTGCTTAACGTCTGTACTAACGAATTACAATCAGTAATTATTTTAAATGGCCTATGCTCTAAAACGCCGCAATGCGTAAATTATGGCTAAGGTCTCTAATTCAAAGCTATGATAGCGAGATTCTACTTCAGTTGTTTTACCCGAATAAAACGAAATGGGATGCATTTTTCCGTCATCTTGTCTTTGTAACAGTACTGCTCCATATCCGTGTGAGCTTGCATCGGTATGCAACTCAGTTTCTTTGTTGGGACTAAAGATGGCTAAGACCGGAGGGTTCGCTAGGGCTTTTTTGAGCGTTTGAAATACTTCTAGCTGTTCTTTGTTAAGGGGAAAAGGACCACCCGCTTTAAGTACTTCGAGCAATGGTTTTGCTATTTTCGCGAATGACAACACAAAGCGTCTAAAATATGAAAAAACCCTAGGCACGAATGTAGTGCTTTTATATTCTGTGGAACTGGATAGCTTTTTAACGCTTCTATATGAGAGTCACTTGGTACTATGCCCTTTTGTGTCACCTTATATCCCAAAAACTCAATATCTCGTCTTAAAAATATGCATTTCTTCATATTTATCTCTAAATTATGTTCACTGATACGGGCTAACAACTTCTTCAAGATCTCTATGTGTTCCTCTACTGTCTTTGTTGCCACCATTATATCGTCCATATAAACTACGATGCTCTTATTTCTAATGAGGTCACTAAGCAGATTGGAAATAAATCTCTGAAATATGGCTGATCCATTTTTAAGCCCGAAAGGCATTCTTAAATACTCGTACTGTCCATGAGGGTTTACGAACGCAGTGTACGGGATTGATTTTTCCACAACTCCAATCTGGTGGTAACCACTTTTAAAATCTATAACGGAAAAACAGCATTTGTTCTCTAAATATTCCAGACAGTCCTCAATGAGCGGCAACGGAAAATTGTCCTTGATAAATCGCTTGTTCAAACCGCGATAATCAACACACATTCGTAGATCTCCTGACTTCTATTTCACCAGAACCAAAGGGGAAGCATACGGAGATTCACTAGGTCGAATGACCTTTTTATTTAAAAGGTCCTCTATAATTTCTGCTACTTTGTCTCTCTCATAATAAGACAAGCGCCGTGGATTGCAGTAGAATGGTGTTGTGTCCGTTACTCTAATAGTCATGTTGTATTTAGGGGGCACTGTAAAGTCACATTCCCGATACAGATAATGAGTTATAATTAGTTCCTTACATTTGTCTGCCCAAGATTTGCCAAACTCTTCACCCACGTTAATGGTATCATTCTCTTCGATTTCAATACTGGCACAAAAGTTACTAAAATCATCTTGCTCTTAATGTAGGATTGCTTACATTATTAAACGAAAAATGATTGAATTGCTTATCACTAATAATTTGTTGGTCACTGGTGAGCAAAGATGCACAAGTCGCATAGACGGTTTTATTCTTTATTGAATTAAGAGGTAAATGATATTTAGCATTAATACTTTTCTTATGAACTAATTTTACTTCAATGATTTCTAAAGTATCTCTTCCTAATAATACTGGTAGAGGTAATATCTTGTCGTCTACAATATTAAGTGAAATAATATAGGTTTTCATAAGAAAGTCAATTCGGCATTTCAACTTTCCCCATGTTGGGATAGGCCGTCCTCCTAATCCATGGTATTGACTGACTTCAGATTTTAACTTTATATTTTTTGGTATTAATGCCTTATGAATAAAGCTTACGGGACTCCCCGTATCGAATAAACAAAAAACACTTGTGCCTCTTTCTTCACCAAACGGAACTCATAATTGTATTAATTGAACAGCTGCTAACTCGTTATTATTCATCTCACCCGTGCCCTCGTTGCCTTGCACTGCTGCAATTGTTGTTGTAGTACTGCGCTTAGGACACCGCGCATACTGATGATCCATACTCCAGCACTTAAAGCACGCCCCATCTGGCCTCTTTGGCTGGCTGCACTCCTTCATCATATGACCAACGCCACGGCAATTATAGCAAAGTATTTCACTGGTTTTTTGCTGTTGACTTGCTGCATTACTTCCCGTTGCTCGACCTCTTGGCGTTTCGCTGCTACGACTAGGCACATTAGCTGATGCTTTTCGCACTTTCTCGTATACAATCATCTAGTCACGCAGCTCATTCAAGGCACGGCAATATAACATGGCTGCTGCAGCTCAGTCCTATCCTGCAGGCCGTCCACAATAAATTTGATGACGTCGCTTGTAGCCATGTCTGCTTGCGCTGCTATGCTGCACATTGCAACATAGTACTGCAATGCGCTTTCGCCTCTTCCGATTTAACGCGCCTCCAACTGCTTGCCTATATCCCATGTAGTCACTTTTTGCTCGAAAACTTCCAGCAGTTCGCAACGCACGTCCTTCCAGGTCAATGGAGCTACATGGTCTATGTACGCCTTAGCGGAACCAGTTAGCAATTTTTTCGCTAATATCCACCGCTTAACATCTGGTATGTCGTACAGGGTCATTACGTCTTCGAAGTCGCGCACCCATTGCACGATCGAGTAGCCATCATCGCCAGAAAAGCTGCGCACTAAAGTATCAATATGACTGACATCAAGGCGCTCCTTTGGTGCAAGCTGCAAATCAGCCACCTCTTTTTCAGCTTTTGATATACATAGCTAACTGTAACTCGGCTATTCGTTTTCTGCTTTCCAATAATTTCGCCATCTCTTGCAATTGCTGAATTTCGTGACCTTCTGATGTTTGCAGCGCGCTTTGTGGTGAAATACTTTCAGCCGTCAAGGTTGTGCGTACGTTTTTAGAAATTGCATCACTATGGTTGTCTCTTTCTTTCTCACGTAGTGGTGCCTCGACTACCTTTGGCGCCACGTTTCCCCGAATTATAGCGTCTTCTGCGTCGTCGCCACCTAACGTTTTGTTACCTTCCTCAAACAAATCCAGCATCCAATCTCCTCCTGCGGCTCCGGCTCTCTCCACGGGATCGTCCATGATTGCTTTTAGGGCTGAGCGCAATTGATGAATTGAGACGCTTTCTCCAAACTCGACGCTGTGGGCGGCCAATAGGGAAATTAATTCGCTCTTTGATTCTCTTAATATTTCGGTGTATTTCATTGCCAATGATTTGCAATGTTATTTGGGTATACCCCACACCTGATTTGTAAAATACAAACGGCCGTTGGCTTTATTCTTACGATTCTTGTCCGTTCCGTACGGCTCCGATTTCAAAATTTTGTATTCTTCTTCTTGTTTTGCTCAAAGTATCGATATCGTAAGCGATATCGATACTTCAGGCATATTGCACTAGGTAACTTATTATCTTATCCTATAATATGGTTACATTGATTACATATAAATTTACATTCGATTGGTTGTCGATCTTACAGTTTATGCATTTTTCAATTGAAGTGTTTTAGACTGCATCCAAATATAAAAAATTTATATTTTAAATATAATATTCATATTTAAACAAAGTATAGAAAATAATTAAATTAAAAAAATATTTTAATTTGATTATTTATTTTATATTTAACTTCAATTAATAATATGAATTCTTCGGTTGGACAATTTTAATTTAAAGACAGTTACATACTACCACTAACCATACAATGCATAGATACTCCAAACAGCATTTTAATCGAAGCAGGATTTTTCGTAACGAGTGAGCCCCATGGGTGTCTGAGACCATTTTAGTGTGCCCAGATAGAGTAAGACTGCTGAGAGCGGCAGCCGAACGCCGGCCTCGAAAGCCGAACGTTCAGTATGAAGCCGCATCTCGCTCAGCGCACATCGTCGCTGCGGCTAATGTCTTTTCCTTGTATACGTACATATGTATGCCTGTTTTAAATGCTTACAGCCCAAATACATATGTGTATACGCATTTGCCTCGCCCTCACACATTGCTTTGCGCACTTGTGTGCATCTCTTTCTCCCTGCATATCTTCTCACAAAACCCCGAGATCTACACACATACATACATACATATGTTTGTGTTGTGTGGATATGCACACAAGTAGATCACGGCGTTTGTCGCGATCCAGAGGTTTTTCTTCAATTGTGTGCCCTTTGTGCCTGTGGTAGCAAAAGGAACACACATTCAAATGCTCTATCATATATTTCTTCGTCCAGTCAGGTAAAATGAGAAGAATCTGATCTATATTTATTAAATAAACAATGCAAAAAAAAACAAAGACCGTGCCCGTCGCCCAAATTTACGCACCCATTGATGAAAATATCTCTTCTCACGACAAACCCTTGATCGGCTCATTCACACGCATTTGTGATTGTGTGTATGGGTGTGTGTGTAGAGCTCGAAGTTAAGAAATGCCAAAAACTTCAAATTTTGTGAAATTTGCATCAGGCAGGCAGGCAACCAACACGCACACAAACGCATAAATGCTTCCATCCATATAGAAAAGTGTGTAAGTATGCGTGCTTGGCAGACCCAAAAAGTTATCATGCACAAATGCCAACGTTCAGGTACCCTTACCCCTACAACATGCATGGAAAATAGCAAATTTGCAGATCAACAGGCCAAACCCTTTCATAATATCACACGACTGCTCCGTCGAAAGAGTGTGCGTGTGCACAAGTAGCAAATCGCAAAATTTGAAAATGTTCAATTTTTCGTATTTTCTTAGAATTTTTCGACAAGCCGACGATGAATTACCCTTGCAGAAATACGACTTAGATATATTTTTATTTTAAGCGAAATAAGTCCCTGCAGTAAATAGAAAATAAATATATTTATTTTATTTAGGTCAATAAATTGTTTATTTAATAAATATAGATCAGATTCTTCTCATTTTACCTGACTGGACGAAGAAATATATGATAGAGCATTTGAATGTGTGTTCCATTTGCTACCACAGGCACAAAGGGCACACAATTGAAGAAAAACCTCTGGCTCGCGACAAACGCCGTGATCTACTTGTGTGCATATCCACACAACACAAACATATGTATGTATGTATGTGTGTAGATCTCGGGGTTTTGTGAGAAGATATGCAGGGAGAAAGAGATGCACACAAGTGCGCAAAGCAATGTGTGAGGGCGAGGCAAATGCGTATACACATATGTATTTGGGCTGTAAGCATTTAAAACAGGCATACATATGTACGTATACAAGGAAAAGACATTAGCCGCAGCGACGATGTGCGCTGAGCGAGATGCGGCTTCATACTGAACGTTCGGCTTTCGAGGCCGGCGTTCGGCTGCCGCTCTCAGCAGTCTTACTCTATCTGGGCACACTAAAATGGTCTCAGACACCCATGGGGCTCACTCGTTGCGAAAAATCCTGCTTCGATTAAAATGCTGTTTGGAGTATCTATGCATTGTATGGTTAGTGATAGTACCTAAATTTAAATGAAAAATTAATAATTCAAATATTTTTCATATTTAATCAAAAAAGAAATATGATTCATATTTAAATTTAAGTTCATTCAACCTTATTACTACATTTATGATCATACATACATATGTACATATGTATATGAACAATTATCGCAAATACCCATATGTATATTTATGTATGTATGTAAGTGTATGCCTGAATGTTCAAAAACATGGTCTCATTTGCTTGCACTGCCTACTTGTGTCGTACAAACATACATATGTACATACGTATTTGACTACATACTGAAGAAGTGAGACGAAATGCCTTTTGCGCTATTGCAATTGTCATCATCATTCTATCTCCTTTTTGCTACAAGCACGCCGCGTTTCTCGCACGAAAGAGATGTTGACTGTACATGGCCGTGCACAGTGAATTGAACATAACTTTTCAATAAGAATTAAAAAAAGCAGTGTTTTAAGCTGTTTGCATCACGCTATTGCTTGTAAGCATTTTGAAAATAAAATCTTAAATGATGTATTTGCATGTTAAAATATATATTTTAACATAAATCAGTAAATATATTTCTTTCGGTAATATATATTAAGTTCTTCTTCTAATTTTGTAACATCGAATCCACTGTGCGTCAGTTTCATTTATTGTGGCTTGCATTGATTTTGTAAAAGGGTATCGGGCATATAACATTTTTAATAGGGTTTGTAATGATGTGTTGTTTGTAATTATTATTTCATATTAAATATGTATCTGAATGGCATGTTTAATGTGCAAAGACATCTTAAAACGAGAAAGAAGGGCTATCTTCGGCATGCCGAAGATCTTATACCCTTGCAGACCCAACCTTTTAATGCCGAGAAAATGGTTAAGGCCGAGTTTGGTCAAGGTATATTGATAAACAAAAAATATATTAATCAAAAACCGATGTAAATAAGATTTTGCAAAAATGAAGGGAGCATAGTGAAATCTTTAAATGCCGTGTTTAATCGAAAAATCATGAAAAACAAAAATTCTCCATACTAAATTAATTTTCGACCGATCGTTCCTATGGCAGCTATATGATATAGTGGTCCGATCTTAATAGGATTTTGCATATATATGAGGAGCATAGTTAAACTAATAAATGCCGAGTTTGGTCAAGATATCTTGAAAAACAAAATTTTTTTCATACAAGATCCTACTTTTCGACAAATCGTTCCTATGGCAGCTATATGATATAGTGATCCGATCTTAATAGGATTTCGCCTATATATGAGGAGCATAGTAAAACTAATAAATGTCGAGTTTGGTCAAGATATCTTGATAAACAAAAGGTTTTTTCATACAAAAACTTAATTTTCGACCGATCGTTCCCATGGCAGCTATATGATATAGTGGTCCGATCTTAATAGGATTTTGCATATATATGAGGAGCTTAGTAAAACTAATAAATGCCGAGTTTGGTCAAGATATCTTGACAAACAAAATGTTTTTTCATACAAAAACTTAATTTTCGACCGATCGTTCCTATGGCGGCTATATGATATAGTGGTCCGATCTTAATAGAATTTTGCATATATATGAGGAGCATAGTAAAACTAATAAATGTCGAGTTTGGTCAAGATATCTTGATAAACAAAAGGTTTTTTCATACAAAAACTTAATTTTCGACCGATCGTTCCTATGGCAGCTATATGATATAGTGGTCCGATCCAGCTGGTTTTGACATATGTGCTGCGTGAAATAGGGACTGCACAGTTTCATTAAGATAGCTTTAAAACTGAGTGACAAGTTCGCATAGAAACAGACAGACGGACAGACGGACATGGCTATATCGACTCGGCTGTTGATGCTGATCAAGAATATATATACTTTATGGGGTCGGAGATGTCTCCTTCTATGCGTTACACATTTCACGACAAAACTATAATACCCTCTGCAAGGGTATAAAAAAATATACATGAATATTTGTTTATAGACTCAATAACACACGAATTAAATTAATTGATTTATGCAAAATACCTAAAAAAAATGTACCTAAAAAGAAATCTCTTTAAATAGTTAAGATAATAATTCTTATAAATTTAAATCAATGTATCCCTAAAATCAGGAACATTTTTTTTTGTTACATCCATAATGTCAAAACTCAAATATGTACTTTTTATAAGTGATCTACTTCTTGCATACGCGTATACACACGCTTGCCGTTTTTATACCCTTGCAGAGGGTATTATAATTTTGTCGTGAAATGTGTAACGCATAGAAGGAGACATCTCCGACCCCATAAAGTATATATATTCTTGATCAGCATCAACAGCCGAGTCGATATAGCCATGTCCGTCTGTCCGTCTGTCCGTCTGACCGTCTGTCCGTCTGTCCGTCTGTCCGTCTGTCTGTTTCTATGCGAACTTGTCACTCAGTTTTAAAGCTATCTTAATGAAACTGTGCAGTCCCTATTTCACGCAGCACATATGTCAAAACCAGCTGGATCGGACCACTATATCATATAGCTGCCATAGGAACGATCGGTCGAAAATTAAGTTTTTGTATGAAAAAACCTTTTGTTTATCAAGATATCTTGACCAAACTCGACATTTATTAGTTTTACTATGCTCCTCATATATATGCAAAATTCTATTAAGATCGGACCACTATATCATATAGCCGCCATAGGAACGATCGGTCGAAAATTAAGTTTTTGTATGAAAAAACATTTTGTTTGTCAAGATATCTTGACCAAACTCGGCATTTATTAGTTTTACTAAGCTCCTCATATATATGCAAAATCCTATTAAGATCGGACCACTATATCATATAGCTGCCATAGGAACGATTTGTCGAAAAGTAGGATCTTGTATGAAAAAAATTTTGTTTTTCAAGATATCTTGACCAAACTCGGCATTTATTAGTTTAACTATGCTCCTCATATATATGCAAAATCCTATTAAGATCGGACCACTATATCATATAGCTGCCATAGGAACGATCGGTCGAAAATTAATTTAGTATGGAGAATTTTTGTTTTTCATGATTTTGCGATTAAACACGGCATTCAAAGATTTCACTATGCTTCCTTCATTTTTGCTAAATCTTATTTACATCGGTTTTTGATTAAAAGCCTTTTTTTTTGTTTATCAATATACCTTGACCAAACTCGGCCTTAACCATTTTCTCGGCATTAAAAGGTTGGGTCTGCAAGGGTATTAGATCTTCGGCATGCCGAAGATAGCCCCTCTTTCTCGTTTTATTATATTTTCAAAAACATAGCTGAAAATCTACATAATTTTTGGCTCAAGTGAATAGGTTTGACCAACAAAACTATAAAAAAAAATTATTCACAGCAATATTTCATGGCACTTGGTAACTTAAATAATAACAGACACTATTTCTGCATTATTTAATATTTGGTATGACCACCCTTATTCTTAATTATTTCAAACATTCGAGTTGATATGGAATCGTAATATTTTTCAATTTCACTCAGTGAAATAGTTGACCAGGCTTTTTTAATCGCTTCAACCAGGGTCGCCGAGTCCTGAAATTGTCTTCCCCCTTCATACACTCTCCTGGGTAAAAGTCCCCAAATGTTCTCGATAATATTTATGTCTGGGGAGTATGGCGGCCACTCGAGCAATTTGACATTCTGGTCCTTAATCCACTGTTTTGTTACCCTGGCTGTATGGATGGGGGCGTTGTCTTGTTGGTACGTCCATTGAATAGGTCCAAAAATTTCGGAAAACTGGGGAAAAGCCTTTTGGAGCACAGTCTTGTAGACATTTGCATTCATCTTTGAGGAAACAAACTGCAGCACGCAAGTTCCATAAAACGATATGGCTCCCCAAACCATTACGCCTCCTGTACAGGAGTGATGACGACTCAAAAAGCATTCCTCTTTTCGCCTATCGTGAAAATAATAGTTGTAGCCATCCGGTCCGTCGAGATTGAACTTTTTTTCGTCGGAGAAGACCACAGCCTTCCACTCCTTGTTTCATGTCATGTGATCCCGCGCAAATCGAAGTCGCGCTTCCTTCCGTGCATCATTGAGAGGAGGTTTTTTTTTTATACCCTTGCAGAGGGTATTATAATTTTGTCGTGAAATGTGTAACGCATAGAAGGAGACATCTCCGACCCCATAAAGTATATATATTCTTGATCAGCATCAACAGCCGAGTCGATATAGCCATGTCCGTCTGTCCGTCTGTCTGTTTCTATGCGAACTTGTCACTCAGTTTTAAAGCTATCTTAATGAAACTGTGCAGTCCCTATTTCACGCAGCACATATGTCAAAACCAGCTGGATCGGACCACTATATCATATAGCTGCCATAGGAACGATCGGTCGAAAATTAAGTTTTTGTATGAAAAAACCTTTTGTTTATCAAGATATCTTGACCAAACTCGACATTTATTAGTTTTACTATGCTCCTCATATATATGCAAAATTCTATTAAGATCGGACCACTATATCATATAGCCGCCATAGGAACGATCGGTCGAAAATTAAGTTTTTGTATGAAAAAACATTTTGTTTGTCAAGATATCTTGACCAAACTCGGCATTTATTAGTTTTACTAAGCTCCTCATATATATGCAAAATCCTATTAAGATCGGACCACTATATCATATAGCTGCCATAGGAACGATCGGAAGAAAATTAAGTTTTTGTATGAAAAAACATTTTGTTTATCAAGATATCTTGACCAAACTCGACATTTATTAGTTTTACTATGCTCCTCATATATATGCAAAATTCTATTAAGATCGGACCACTATATCATATAGCTGCCATAGGAACGATCGGTCGAAAATTAAGTTGTTGAATGAAAAAATTGTTTGGCTTTCACGATATTTTGAACAAACAAATTTTTTTCCTGTGCCTCTTAGATATGAGCATTATGAGTCATCAGTGGAATGATAATTAACGTCGGAGTAATATAAGCTCTTTTTGTTATTTCTACAAGTGGTTGATTTAGAATGTGTTCAGAAAGGAGGCTAAAAAGCACACGTTTTTCAGCAAAAAAGTTGCGCTTAAGTCAAATATTTGCAAACGTTTGTGAAAATTAGGGGTTTGTAGTTATATTGCAGAAGAATAATTTAATTGTAATACAAAAGATCGGTATTTATTATGTTACCTTAAGCATTTCAAACATAAATAGTTACGCGCGCACTATTCAGTGTTACAATGAGCTTTTTCAATAGGTAGTACCTTGCGCGGCGGCGAAATGAAAAATTGAGAGTTCATGTTTTGCAACATATTTTAAGTAATCGATTTTCGATTGTCGCTGTAAAAAGTTTCACTGAGAAGCCCTAAAAATAATTGTCCCATGGAATTAAATTTTAAAATGGTAATCAAGGAATGAATCGGTTTTGACCCCAAAAAGTATATTTTTATACCCTTGCAGAGGGTTTTATAATTTTGTCGTGAAATGTGTAACGCATAGAATGAGACATCTCCGACCCCATAAAGTATATATATTCTAGATGAGCATCAACAGCCGAGTCGATATAGCCATGTCCGTCTGTCCGTCTGTCTGTTTCTATGCGAATTAGTCTCTCAGTTTTAAAGCTATCTTAATGAAACTTTGCAGAAGTCCCTCTTTCTGTTGAACGCAGCACATATGTCAAAACCAGCTGGATCGGACCACTATAGCATATAGCTGCCATAGGAACGATCGGTCGAAAATTAAGTTTTTGTATGAAAAAACATTTTGTTTTTCAAGATATCTTGACCAAACTCGGCATTTATTAGTTTTACTATGCTCCTCATATATAAGCAAAGTCCTATTAAGATCGGACTACTATATCATATAGCTGCCATAGGAACGATCGGAGGAAAATTTAGTTCTTGTATGAAAAAAATTTTGTTTATCAAGATATCTTGACCAAACTCGACGTTTATTAGTTTTACTAAGCTCCTCATATATATGCAAAATCCTATTAAGATCGGACCACTATATCATATAGCTGCCATAGGAACGATCGGTCGAAAATTAAGTTTTTGTATGAAAAAACATTTTGTTTATCAAGATATCTTGACCAAACTCGGCATTGATTAGTTTTACTATGCTTCCCAATACACAAAATCCTATTAAGATCGGACCACTATATCATATAGCTGCCATAGGAGCGATCGGTCGAAAATTAGGTTTTTGATTAAAAACCTTTTTCTTTATCAAGATATCTTGACCAAACTCGGCATTAACTATTCTCCCTGTGCTTCTAAGATACGGGCAAAGCACTATGAGCATTATGAAAAGGTTGGGTCTGCAAGGGTATTAGATCTTCGGCGTGCCGAAGATATCCTTTCTTTCTCGTTTATTTTTAATCTCTTTAAGTGTTTAGCACTCCGAATAACTCGTTTTACCGTTGCCAAACTAGCATTTACACCGCATTCATCCCTGATTTTACTGGCAGAGAGGTGGGAATTCGAAGCAGTTCGAAGGATTAGTCGCCTCTCTGATGCCGTTGTAGCAGATTTTTTTCCCTCCATTCATTTTTTTCCCGTAATCGGCTTCATTACGAAGAAAATTGCTTACCACGTTTTGGCTTCGACCAATCTTCTTTGCTATTTCATTATGTTTTAGGCCAGATTCAATATAGCCTTTAATTTGACCTTTTTCAAAATCCCCGACCCATATTCTAAAAAAATGGTATCAATTACTTTAAATTTAAGTTGACCAAAGAAATTATATGTTTTCAATCACGCAGTCAATCAAAAAGTGAAGTCAAAGTTGTCAAACCTAATCAGATGAGCCAAAAATAGACCACACATTTAGCGAATTTCATGATGAAAGCAAAATTCTGATTTACCGTTGCATAGAACCCGTTAAATTTTTTTGTCATATTGTGAGTAAACAAATTAATGTTCAAAACAAAAAAGAAAGAAGGAAAAAATGCCATAGGAACAAAGAGAGAAAAAAAAATAGAAGAAATATTTTTCAAACCTATTCAGTTGAGCGGCACTGTATGTGTGTACATATGTATAAAAACTTATTTACATATGTACATACATATATGTCCATGTGTGTATATTCTTATTTATACATACATATATGCATGTATGTATTTATGTACATATATGTATACATATATGATTATAGACATTCAGCCAACGATCAGTCCTAAAAAGAAGTTAGTCCGTTTGCGATACTAAGCGGGCAATAAATTAAACGTAAAGTTATTAAAAAAAACCAATTTCGAAAGTGTGCAGGGGGAAGAAGCAGAACAGCGGCTGCTCACAGCATGTAGGGAGTGTGAATGGACATATTTATGTATGTACTTATATACATGCATTCATACATACATATTTCATGTTTTGTTTTTTTGGATTTGATATGCTGGACTGTAACATTCTTTTTTGTTACTGGTATAAGCATACATATGTATGTACATATATGTATACATACATAACATTGAAACAATTGATCATGCATACATACATTTATATGTATGTTCATATATTTGTACCTTTATGAGTTACTTATCGTTGGTGTTTGTGTACAATACATACATACATACATACATAAATGCATACAAACATACATACTTACATACATACATACATACATACATACATACATACATACATACATACATACATACATACATACATACATACATACATACATACATACATACGTACATACATACATACATACATACATACATACATACATACATACATACATACATACATACATACATACATACATACATACATACATACATACATACATACATACATACATACATACATACATACATAATACATACACGTAAATTAAGATGATTTTCTGAAAAAGTTCATAAACATACATATGTATGTATGTAAATATGTTTATTTATATACACATACAGAAATGGCGAGTGAGGACGAAAAATTCTTCTGAATTTGGACATTATATTTGATGATCAGAAATGTAAGTTTATTTATCCTTGTCTTACTACAAGCGTGATCCGGCAAGCCGAAATGTTCAATGTATCTTATTGTTTTATATATTTTCTAGAGTTATTCTCTGTTTTTTTTAGCTCATGCTGTGTCATATCGTTCCTTAAAATTAATTTCAGTGGATGATACGAAAGAAGTCTTACCTAACGTCAGGTAAATATATTAGCATGAAAAATTAATAATTTCTTTTATTAATTATTTATCTTTTCTTCGACTATAGATTCGTCGGATTATATTATAGTTTGCCTTACAACCAATCGACTTATATACAGGAGAAGAAAAAGGATAACATCGTCAGATGTGCAGGAAAGTTTTATTCCGCGGTTAATAACGATAAGCAATTATGAACATAAAATTAATTGATACAAAATATTGTAATGATTCAACCGTTTATAACAGTTGAAGTTGAATAGTTGTATATGTACTTTGATAAAATATTGTATAAGATATTCTTTGAAATCGATACTGACACAAATACTCTTTGTCACAAAATCTTCTAATTTGACAGCTTTAATTACCTTTATGAAAAATTAATTATAAAAAATGTCAAACAACAATATGTTATGTTTTAAATGTAAAAAAAATCTGAACACATTTAAAAAACATGTGTGTAGATTACATACAAAATCTATCAAAGTCCAAGAACCAAAGACTAAAATAAATATTGAAGAAAATATAAAATGTATAAGTTTTGAAGTAGGTGTAAAAAAAAAAAACGGAAACAAGATTATTTAAACTCATAAATTTAAGACAATCATTATACTATTTAATTTTAAATGAAGATGATCAATTTGAGAATAAAAATATTTAAATGTCAATCTGATTTATTTTTTAATTAAGGTGGATAATATTAAAATTAAAATGGGAACATTTAATTTTAAATATAAAAGGTTATTGAATTTAAAATTTATAATATTTTATACAAATACTAGCTGCTTTTACCCGGCGTTGCACAGCCAAAACTATATCTCAAAACTTATTTACTGATGTTGCTCGGAGTTTAACGACCATAACAATATTTTAGAACTTATTATCTGATGTTACCCGGACTTTCGCTGTCAAAACGTTCTTATAGATCTAATTAATACCCAAATATTTCCAGTAAGATTGATTATTTCGCCTTCTCACATTTAGCTCACTCCAAACACAATTGTGCTGGGGCTACCCAGAGGACACTTGGTCTTTTTTAAGAGACCGGAAGTATGTGAGTTGCTAGAATCGCTCGAAAATAAAATCATTTTATTTCAATGCTGGAGACGATACCATCCTCCACCCCCCCACACATATTAATTTTTCTTAAGGGACATACAAGTTCCCTTTACTTTTTAGAACTTCTATGTTCAAAAATAAATTATTCTACAACTATTCTAAAGACAATATGTACTTTTCTTTACTAACTTCATTAAACTAAACTTAAAAATATTTGGGATTAAAACGTATCTGTTAAACTTCAATTTTTATTTGTAATTTTTTATTTACAATCTATTAAAAAAATAAATATATTTAAATAGAAAATTTAAAATGTATATCAAACGATTCGAGAAAATTTGACCATGGTTACGTTAAAGTTCTCCATTTTATTTAAGAACTTCCTTGTTACCAAAATTAAAGTTCCCTTTATAACTTCTTTAGCCTCGAATAAACGATACTATTTAATTGTTCATAAATTAATTTTAACTCATTAAAAATACTAATTTTCCTAAATTAAGTTTATTTCTAACAGTTTAGACTAAACTGTTAGGCTTGCTAGATTTTGTATTTTATTTTTATACCCTGAACCCATTGAAAATGGGTAAAAAGGGTATATTGTATTTGTGCAAAATGCAAATGTATGTAACAGGCAGAAGGAAGCATCTCCGACCCCATAAAGTATATATATTCTTGATCAGTATCAATAGCCGATGTCCGTCTGTCTGTTCGTCCGTATGTCCGTATGTATGAACGCAAGGATCTCAGAACCTATAAGAGCTAGAGACTTGAAATTTTAGATGTAGATTAGATCCTATATTCTACGCAGATCGAGTTTGTTTCCGATAGTCGATAATTTACTCCGTTTCCAAGCAATCGATTTCGACATCCTGATTTTTGAGCAAATTGGGTAAATAATAAGAGCTAGAGTCACCAAACATGATATGTTTCTTCTAGAATATTATATATGTATGTCAAGTATCTTTCATTTTAGACCTATCGCCACCTCCCTGCTACCACCCCAGAGCTATAGCTCTATTAATCAAGTTAATAACCCAACTTGTATTGCCAAATAATTTAAGCCACAATTTAAATGCAATTGACTTTTTGAGAATACACAAATATTCTATGGTTAAATAAGATATAGTGTAGAAAATTTCATTAAGATGGGTTTTTGTTTTGTACATCGGTATTTTGACTGCGCACGTGCTTGCGACGCAGTTTCAAGAATGTCTGTATACACACACATTCATGCGCGTCTGCTTCGAATTCTGTCTTCACTGCGATTGTTTTCTGTGTGGCTATTTTTATTGGTTTTTTTCTCAATAATACTCAATTATTAGTGTGGATGTTGAGTAGTGGCAAGTGGTGCAGTCTGTCGCGAGTTCGAGTCCTACCGGGGAAAGTAAATATGCGGTCAGTTGCGAGTTCAAGCCCTGTCAATGGAACTTTTTTTTTTTTTATTTATCTTTATTAATTCAAACGAGCTCCATTTGGTGTTCGAATAAGAGGGTTCAGGGTATTTCCCTAGTCGGGAGCTCCCGACTAGATCCTCTTACTTGTTTAACTTACAGTCTATCTGAATAAAGTAAATTTAAAAGCTAGCAAACTAAAAATATTTTATAAACGACGTTAAAGTTCTCCATATTATTTGAGAACTCCATTGTCACTTCCGTTTTTTTTATAGATTTTTTTGCCTAAATAAAAACTGTGCTTAAATTATTCAACTATCGTTGGAAAATTAATTTATACTGATCATTTTCCCAAGGAGAGAAACAAAAAGAACGTATGCCTAATCCAATAAGGATTTGCTCAAAAACTAAAAAAATAACGTTCTTAACTCGTGATAATTATATAAAACAAGTTACTACTTTAAAGTTCTTCATTTCATTTTCGAACTTCATTGTAAACAACATTTGCAGACTTACCAAAAGGTGCTAAAATTATTAGGTTGCTAGCTGAGCTTACTCTTGAACAGGCTACACAAAATTGTCCATGAGTAAAGCAATCTTCTGTAAGATCTAATCCAGCTAGCTTTAAAGTTTGGCCTTGCGATTTGTTGGAAATGGAAGTCTCTTAAACTGAAATGGAAGATCTGATGGTATAAGCGGGATTCTTGGTAAAAATACAGTTTCGCCTTTGGCACATCCAGTAATCACGATAGCCTCAATGACATTTTTATAAAGAGCGTTTACTTGCAGTCGTGTACCATTGCATAATTTCGGCGGATTAAGATTCTGCAATAACATTATAGGTGCACCGACTTTAAGAGTTAGAACATGCGGGGAAGCTCCTGCCGGGTTCAAAGTGTTAAGAAACTCGACGGGGTAGTGAACTGCATCATCGATGTCTGTAACAGAATCGATAGACCTATATTGAATTCGATCGCCATCAAGTGACTTTAGTAGTAAGTCATTAATATAGGCGGCTCTTTCATTTTTTGCAATTAAAATTGCTCGTTCCGATAACCAATTTGGCGATTTTGCCAACATGTTGGAAACATTCGGATATACAATTGTGAGATGCTCTTCAAGAGACGTTACCACATTACCTAAACATGATGGGATTTCAATTTTTCCCTCTACTGTAGGATATGTACCATCTCCTATTTTAAGTAATACTTCTGGAAAAATACCATTAGAAGTATTACTATTCAACTGAACACGCATATTTCTCCTTAATGCAAGTTTTTGAATTTGAGGCCACAAAAATGAGGATTTTAGGCATGACTTTATTTCATCAGCTCTTGTTCCCCTAGGTATTACAGGAAGTGCTTGACGAAAGTCTCCAGCTAAAGGAACGGTTATGCCTCCCATAAGGAAGTCATTATCTCGCAAGACTTTTAGTGTTCTATTCAGAGCTTCAAAGCCACCTTTATGAGCCATGGTGCACTCATCCCAAACAATGAGGCTGCAATCTTTGAGTACTTTGGCAAAATTAGATTGCTTTGAAATAGAACATGGAGGTAACTCTGCATTTATTAAATTAAATGGAAGTTTAAATGCAGAGTGTGCTGTTGGACCCCCATAAAGCAATGTGGCAGCTATACCTGAAGAAGCTACAGCCAATACTATTTTCTGACTTTGTTTTACTTTAGCTAACAACAAATTCAGTAAAAATGTTTTACCTGTACCACCAGGGGCATCCAAAAAAAAATTTCTCCCCTATCTGCTTGAACGCTTCCTAAAATAATATCATATACCTTTTTCTGTTCGTTATTCAGGAGAGGCTCGTTTTCTATAACAATTTCATTTAAAATGTTATTATCATAACTAATTTCCCGAAGATAGTCTCTATTCTGCAGGACTTCTATGGATCTACATGGGTTAGGCAGCCCATATGCAGTCAAACTTTGTCCTCCTAAGGACAACACCATGTCTTCAAGATATATCAGACATTTATTTAAAATTCCTTCCATAACTGCATCTACATTAGCATTTGCTATGAGTTTCTTTTCATTGATAATGTCCTCCGAAAGGTTTTCTTTATATTTGTTCCACAAACTGAAGGCATCGGATACTTGACAAAACACTAAAATGATTGCAAAAAGTTCTCACAATTTAAACGGAACTTGACACAATACAGCTTTCGCTATTGTAGAGTCCCAATGACTATCGTTTTCAAGTAAGCCCAAAGCTTTACATGCCAAATGAAACGATTCATAAATCGTTCCATTAAAAGTTTTTAGATAAGAAAATGAGGTTGGGCCGCGTACCTCATGGAGTAAAATCCTCAAGTAATAACATTCACTGTTATTGGGGTGCACTGTATACACTCTACCCAAAGCTTAATCTTTTTTAACACCATATGCGGAAGTCCACGCTTTTGCCACTCCACAGAGTACATAAAACACTGAACTTTTCCGAACAAATTGCCTTTTGTTAACAAAGACATTAAAGCTTTGACTTTCAAATGAAAAACTCTAGCAATAATGTCATGGTGATCATGCGATCTTTGCCCAGGCATCAAAACATCTGCAATATCTTTCCATTTAGGGTTGCAAGTAAATGTAATGAAAAGGTCAGGACGCCCATAGTGTCGAACATACGTCATTGCGTCCTGAGTTTTTTCATGCATGTATCTTGCCGACCCAGTAAAGGAAGATGGAAGAGCCACCGACTGACCAAGCTGAAAAGCATCCACATCTTGCCTGCCAATAGCATCTTCAAGGTGAATATAACTATCTGCCCTGAGTTGTGCTTGGTTATTTCGTATGAAATTCAGTCTTTCAGTCTCAATTTTTGCATACATATCAACTAAAAAGTGACTGAATAGGGATCGGCAATAAAGTAAATGATTGGCCTGAGATTGCCGAAGCATTATTCTGTATGTGTAAAAACTAATTGCTGAAACGGTTTTTCTCAGAGGCAATTTTGTGAGGGGGTCACGTTGAGATATGTCAACGGAATAGCCATCCTCAACAAACAACAACAAATACAAAAAAGAGGT
Source organism: Drosophila littoralis (assembly GCA_018903485.1). NCBI lineage: Eukaryota > Metazoa > Arthropoda > Insecta > Diptera > Drosophilidae > Drosophila > Drosophila littoralis. The sequence continues at coordinate 3,814,702 of JAEIGF010000593.1, read as the reverse complement.
GGATATTGCAATGCATCAAAGGATCGGTGCACTTCACTAATGCGTTGCAATTTATTATTATGGCTTTCCACAATAATATCTCGCTTTTCAAACTGTTAACCAACTATTAGAAGAGCTACTTCACTTACGGTGGGGGGATTTATACGTCCTTTATGAACATTAGTTAATTTTGTATTTGCTTGAATAACCATTTTAAAATCAGTACAGTTGCTGGGAATTTAATAAAGTGCACTTTTAAAATCTTTAACATAGGAGTTAAAATTGTGCAACATTGATTGAAGTGATTTCACTAAACCAAATCTCACATCTGCTATGTTTTTGCATCTAAGTTGCGCTTCCCTGTCATCCTCACCAACAAAATAGATTTGTAAGAATGTCTCGAATTCTGTTGCTTCCAAATGACGTCATTTGAAAACAGCTATTATATTTTCTTATGCGGTCTATAAAATAAATGTGCTCAGGATGATCACCCTTTAATAAGCTGTTAAGAGGTTCTGGTAAAAGATCGAAAGGAGGAAGGTGAGCTTTTCCAGATTTGCAGCACATTCCCTGCGATTCATTTTTCCATTTTAGCGCATCAGATCATGGAACCAAGAACAACAGTTTTGTCTGCGTTATATGCTATTCGGGAATCGTAATTAAGGCCCGACAAAGCTTTTACTTTCCATTGACGCAATCGTCTCTCTGATCGTGCTTTAGGATGGCTCTGTTCGTGACGATTAACAGCTTTTCGGTGGACATCAGGGTTAAGAGCCTGATATGATCTCACCGCAGCTTGATGTACTTCAGGATTTGCAGCTTGATATTTTAAAGCTGAAGCTTGATGAACATCGGGATTTTCAGTCTGATATTTCGCTGCTGCAGCTCGATGCGCTTCAGGATTTTGTACTTGGTATATTTTGGCTGCTGCTCGGTGCACCTCAGGATTCTCAGCCTGATATTTTAAAGCTGAAGCTCGGTGCACCTAAGGATTTTCTGCTTGATATTGTGAAGCAGCAACACGGTGCACCTCAGGATTCTCAGCCTGATATTTCAAAGCTGAAACTCGGTGCACCTCAGGATGCTCAGCCTGATATTTTTTAGCTGTAGCTCGGTACACTTCATGCTGAGAAGCATGATATTTTTTTCCTGCATCTCTAAGCTTTTTAATATGCTCAGCGCGATATTTTTTGGCTGCCACATTAAGCTGTTTCTTTCTAATTCTATCAGAAAATCGAGTTATTTTACTCACAGCTTTTATTTTAACATTTGCGTACGAATTGCTTTCAGAAGCAGAATCTATATTGGACAATGTATTAGATGGAATATACACATCAAAATGTCCATTCGAAAGGTCCCACGTAAAACGCAATCTTTCGACTGGGTTTGCCTCAGATCCACATTTGATTAAAAGTCGTTGGTTATGATACACTTCAAAAAGCAGACCATACATTTGCCCAGCTGCATATAATTCACATGTGCTACATATGTATGGGGCTGTAACATATCGGCTAAATAGTGTGATGGTGAATCATAATTGTTCCCATCAGCATTATGAGTAAAAACGGCAAAAGTGTCCCAGTGATTAATCACGTGGGCAACTATCTCCTGACGTTTTTCAGAGGCTACTACTTGCGTACCATATAAAACATATGAAATAGCTCTAAAAAGGCAAGCGCCATCGCCTATTATATGAACAACGTGATGAGGCACCATTGCCCCATTAATGTTAACATTTTCGGTAACCATGATGTCAAAGAAAAGAAAAGTCGCAACTCGTAAAGTCACAATTGCTACACACCCTAGTCAATAAAAAGTACACTTGACTTTGATATTTTCAAAGTTAGCGGATAAAAGTACTTATATATGTAGTTAAAAATAAATATTTATATGGGTTTTAATTATAAAAAATACTTGCAATCCTTTCAATCACGCGTTTTAACACTGCGCCCACTGTTTACTAAAAAAGTCAATAGAGCGCCAAAAATTTTTTTAATCGTACGCGATCGAAAAGCAGTTAATTATAATAAATTGTTAAATTTTAAATCAATTGATAACAGTCAAAAAACTTAGGTATTAGCTTGCACTATTTTTATATTTAATTTAAGCTCGCACGTGTTAAATTTTAAATGTGGTGGTGTTGGTCGTTCTGATTTGTTGCGTTGCAAACAAAAAAGAAATTCTCTAACGACTGTCGTGTTGCACTTCAGAGAGGAACGCACCACGCGACGATATTTCTGCTGAAAGAGGCATTCGATCATTTTTGTGGTTTGCTTTAACTTGTTTTTTCGCGTCAATGCAATATCGAGCTGTTTATTTTTAAGGGTCAACAAAATTACATTCACAATGTTACGTTTTTTAAGGTTCAATGTGGAATGCGGGGTTATACGGTTCTAACTGCTGCTGAAATATATGCATTTTCACTCAGGTCTTTGGCAAAAAAAACTTTCATAAAACCGCCAATTTACCTAAGATTATTCTAAAAAACGTATTCATTAAGTTCTTTTGTAGAGGACTGAAAATAAGTTTGAAGCAAATCGGACAAAACTTAAAACTGCACAAAAAAGAATCTTAGAATCGCATTTCTACCGAGGTTGCTTTGATTCTGCGAAAAATGTGAAACACGTCTCAAATGATTTCTTATGTAGATCCTTGAAAATGAATTTGAGCGCGAAATGTTATCCACCAAATCTTTGACCCCCATTGATACCAAGGAGGAATACATTTTTGGAAAAGTGTGAAACACCCCTCAAATTAATTTGAACAAAGAACTTTGAAATTGAGTTTGAGGCCAATCGGATGGTAAACCAAAAAGTTTCATACAAACGTTTTTCGCGATTTTTCCATACGTGCAGGTGGAATGTCCCAAATCGCTACAACACGTATTCATTAAGTTCTTTTGTAGAGGACTGAAAATAAGCTTGAAGCAAATCGGACAAAACTTAAAACTGCACAAAAAAGAATCTTAGAATCGCATTTCTACCGAGGATGCTTTGATTCTGCGAAAAATGTGAAACACGTCTCAAATGATTTCTTATGTAGATCCTTGCAAATGAATTTGAACGCGAAACGTCAGCAACCAAATCTTTGACAGAAAACTTAAAAATAATTAATTATTTATTAACATTTCCCGGAGAAAATAATATTAAAGCTAGTTGGCGCCGTACGGAATTTGCGCCGTTTTTTTTGGATACATAAAAGCGCCGTTATGTTAGACCCTGCCAACCTATTATAGGTCTAGCATACAAACGAGCGAAACTGACAATCTGTGATTCTAAATCTAATAATTAAAATATCGGTCACTCTTTTTATACATGGCGATAAATAGTTTTTAATTAGGCTCACAATAAAAATCTATATTTTGCATCTATATCTATGTATACACAGATAATAACCCAAATTGTAGAATGTTTGAACAACTATATAAAATATTTATTTTATATAATTTATATGTTTACAAAATATTCATCGTCATGTGTACTTTTACTTGTTTTCACAAGGTGGCATCTTTTATTCCCATAGGCTAGCTTTCTTCATCAGCCCCAACATAGCGGCACTTGAGCATTCCATGCTATTTAATTTAAAAGAAATTTAAATAATATTTTTAAACATATATTAATACACATTTGTTATTTATTTGTTTATATTTTAATCAAACGAATTTGAAATGGCTCCAGGAATCGCAAAACAGTTAGATTTTATTTATTGACTGATTGTGTTCGCGTTTTTATAGCCTGAACAGAAGGAAGCATCTCCCACCCCTTAAAGTATGTATGTATTCTTGATCAGCATCAATAGCCTAGTCGATCTAGCCATGTGCGTCTGTCTGTTTCTATGCGAACTAGTCTCTCAGTTTTAAAGCTATCTTAATGAAACTTTGCAGAAGTCCCTTTTTCTGTTAAGAGTTAAGTTAGTTAGTAATTTGAAAGGATGCCGCGCAGCACTTTCAGGTTGCAACAATTTCGATGCTGAAATGAGTATCCAAGAATTTATGACCACGTTGAATCAATTGTGTGCGATTTAAAAAAAAAAAAAACAAAGCTTTGAACACATTTTTCGAGAACAATACACTTCTCATAACAACGCATGTGTTTTGTATTTTAAGTCAATTAGACTTAACAAAAATTCTTTTGCTGCATATGGTTACTGCAAAGATCCGTCATGCAACTACTTTTTGTTCCGTGGGACGGTGTTGTAAATGTATACACAAGCAGCCCACATATCTCCCATACAATTGGCCTTAAAAAGTCAACGCAGTGCTGAGCAATAAATAGATTTATAGAAAAGGCTTCCGTTAGAAACTCTTCTGCGTTTGAATATAGATTAAAAAAAATTAACAAAAATTTGATTTTGACAAAGATCCATTTAAAGTTACCTTCGATATAATTTCTAATGGGTATGCTAACTTCATTCAGTTTCTTTCTGCGAAACTAGAAGTATTTTTATGGGACAGACAACATATAAAACTACAGGCACTGCATATTGACGCGACTGGGATTGTAGTACAGCCAATAAACTTTGTCAAAAAACGTACATTTTTATATTCATTGGTTGCTCATATTCCAGAGCTTCGAATCGTTTTCCCTGTCGCACATGCAATTCTCTCCAATCATACATCGTATGATATAGGCAGATTTCTATCTGAGCTGCGCGAGTTTTGCACAAAAAATAAATTAAAATGGCATATTTGCAAATGAATTATAACTGATGTCATGTTGCATCTTATCTTTATCTGCTTTGCTGCTCTCTTATCAATACGATATATAATATTGCCAGCTTGTTTTTTTACATTTACATAGATGTTATGAGAAAAATAGAAAAATGAGAATTTCTCAAAATCTGTACCGATGATTTTAATGAAATAAATAGCAAAATGATTGATAAATCGTGCTCTATATGCACAACTACCGTGCATTTAGGGCCATTATCGGAGAAATTAAATAATTAATGTTGAAATATTGCCGCCATTTTACTGTACGATATATAATATTGCCAGCTTGTTTTTTTGCTTTCACATAGGATGTTATGAGAAAAATGGAAAAATGCAATTTTACCATAAACTGCGCTATTATGTCTAACTGAATTCTTCTCATATAATTTGCTTTGACTTATTAATTGAATTATTTGTGAGTCCTTTCCGGTTTTTCATGAATACATATAATTCAAATTGATGTGGTTTCCGCCCAATTCTGTACAAAATTGTTCAACACGGATTCCAGTCAGTGATCCAGTTCGCGTTGGAACTGGCAGTTCGATAGACTTTATGAATGAACTATATGAGGTTGGTTTACAATTAGTTTATTTTCTCAAAACCTGTACCATCCTATTACATAAAATTAGTGCCTAAAGCTTCTTAAAATATGTAAATACAAGAGGGTATAGCGTACATTGAGGGCCATTGTCCCTGAATTAAGAAATTAGGGATCAAAAACAAGGTTGATTTTTTTCCGGTCATTTTATATGGGGCTGGCAAGGGGGTGGCTGCACTGTTTCCGAATATCTTAAAAATTTTACCGACGATTTTAATCAAATTTTCACAGTTGTCTAGGTGAAACTATAAACTTTAATCGTGTATATGCGGTTTTCGGGGCCATTATCCCTAAGTAAAGATGTTTAAAGAATAGTGGAAACCTTATTTTACAAATTAAAATTCAAAAACAAATGATTGTAGACAGTAAACAATTTAATTTTTTGCAATTCTGCATTTGAATTTATTTGGTTTCGTGCTTAAAAACATAAATAAATGCATTTAAAAGTGACCGATTCCTTTTCCGATACCAAGTACCAAAAATCGACGCTAAGTCACCGCCGCTAATTTGAAGCACATCAAAAATGTGCCTTTTTTGAAAAATGTGTGAAATGTGTTTTCGTATGGGGAACCGCATTTTACACATTTTGCAAAAAATGTGACATTTTCAGAAATGTGTAAGAAATGTGTTCAGTTCAGCTATAAAATAATGTTAAATTGAATAAATATATTAAAAGAATTAATAGAAAATTTCGCTCCGTTTTATGAGGCAACTCTGCAAGTATCGGCGAACAAAACACCAACAATGTCGCCAATAATACGAGACATATGCGAGCTGAATCAAAAAATAAACATATTGCAGTCGCAAATAAAATCAATGGCAGCACTTTGCGCAATTGGCTTATTCAAAAACGATTGCCAGAAAGATTTTTCCATTACGAAACAAGAACTGCTTCCAGGATCGCGACAGCTTTATAGCCCTGGTCCAAAAAAGTTCGAAATCTTCTATGCTTCCAATGCCCATAAAGCGACTAAATATTTAGAACAAGCAATATTTACCATTATGTAAAATGATTCACTACAGCCATCAGCTCCACCAACATCACACGCAACCTCTCTGCAGGATATCAAACCTAAAAATGTTTTTACCTTCTTGGAAAGTAAAATAACTTAAAGAATATAATCAACACGGTCGGATGCCATATTTGTTTGCATTCCGGCGCCGTCCACAGAATCTGAAAGAACATTTAATAAAGCTGGTCAGATAATTTTAGATCGCAGGTGCTCGCTGAAGTCGGATAATAGTGGACATGTTATTATTTTTATACCCTTGCAGAGGGAATTACATGTACATATATACATGTCGAACTCTGTGAATTATTTTCCACTTTATAAGGCTTCAGAGCGCAGCGTGTTTCGATGTGTACGCTAAGCGTCTCCGGAAGCAACAGAACTTCGTTCTTCCTTTTCCCTTTATAAATCGAACCACACTCGGCGACATTGTCGCCTCGCCCTGACAGTTCTAAGCAAAGCGACAATAATGCTTCTAGAACAGTCGCCGCATACAACTTCAACTTGGGAATGGCAATTCCCAATCATTGTGAACTACCAAATATCTTGACATTCCACGTGCAACTACACATACATTCCGTATGCGCCGTCCCGGCCATTCTGACTATAACACGACCTCGTGTACAAAAGACCATAATTCAAGTTGCCCTTTTGTTTTTACTTTTTTTTTTTTATTGCCAACAAATATTTCCACAACAAAAGCAAATCTTAATTTCTTAATTCATAAAGACTTATCATTCTAACAATTTCGCAAAATAGTACCATGCCTTCTCAAATCATACCTTAACATAGTCTTTACCATTTTGTTTGGTTTCTTTTTTTTTTTTCAAATCAACCAAATGCCCCACACATGTACGTACTCTGTCCTTTGGCCAGCAGTTTAACATCTTTCACCCTTATTGGTGTTCTTCACGTTCTTCAGAAACTTCAACATTCTCAATATTTTCTCTTTCACTTTCAACTCTATTATTATAATCATCACACACATTCAGCTCCTCGGGCACTTCCCCTTCTGTCAATTTTCCTTAATCTTCATGTGAATATTTGTAACTTCGTTTATTGGTTAAGGACTTTAAAATGTACCTGTCACCCTCTAAAACCTGCGTTATTTCAAGAGGCCCCTTGAATTTTGGACTTAACTTGGTTTGATGCCTCTATTCGCTTTTAAGTAATACAAAGTCTCCAACTTTGTGTCTAAGTACTTTTGCCTTATTTTTATCAAATCGTTCTTTGTCATAAACTGCAGTAGCTAAAACATTCTTTTCAGCTTGTGCTCTTATGTTTGACAGATCAATATCATTTTCTAAGGAAGTAATCCTAAAGGGCGTGCTACCTTTACCAAAAGCATTTCTAGAGGACTTGCTTTGTCACACGGTTAGTTGTACAATTAATTGCCAACTGCACCTCTCCTAGCACATCCTGCCAAGACTGCGTTCCAGTTTCACCCGCCGTTAACATATTTTTCAACGTGCTCATTGTCCGTTCCATTTGGCCATTGGCTCGACTGGCACCGGTGGCAATCAAGTGCAAGTTTATTGTATGATCTGAACAGAATTGACTAAACTTTGCTCCCGTAAAACACCTTCCCTGGTCAGCTATTATTCGGTTTGGTACTCCAAACAACGAAGCAGCGGATTGAACAGCACTTATAGAATTCTCACTGTCCAATTTAAGGGTATGATATAGATACACATACTTGGTAAACGCGCCTACTTGAATAATAACGTACGCTTTTTGATCACTCTTGCCACTCAATTTCCCATTTATGTCGATGTGGATAGTGTACCAAGGAATATTGACTTTCGGGATTGGATGCAGTTCAGCCTAAGTTTTTCCTGAAGTTGATTTGGACATTTTGCGAGTGATGCAGTTGTCAACAAATTTTCTGATATATTTTGACATATTCTCAAACCAGTAAAAATCGTAAACTTTATCGAGTGTCTTTTCGTTACCTAAATGCATTGACTCGTGAACTTGGTTTGTCTGAAAGCACACTGCACCACTGGTAAACAGCGTGTTCTGCCATTTCTCTGTATTCTCCGGTGAAGAACTTCTGCCCTTAGTTCATAGGTTTTCGCAATATCTTCAGCAAGAGAAAAATCTTTCAATTTACTCACAATTTCGGCTAAGTCTGAGTCTCGACGCTGTTCAGCAATGAGCCAATTGCTTGAAATTTCGGCCAAATTAACTCTCTTCTCTTCAATCGCCTTCACAGCAGAAGTAGACTTTGAAAAGATAGGATTTCTCGACAAAAAGTCAACATGGGCCAATCTTTAACCTTCTCTGTACTGAATGTCGAATGTAAATGACTGCAAATAAGCCCACCAGCGCTGCGCTCTAGCGGTCAAATCTTATTTATTTCTTGACGCCTTTAGTGGGTTACAGTCTGTATAAACAATAGAGTTTCTACCCAACAAATAGTGTCGAAATTGTTTAATGGCGTATACAACTGCTAAAGTTTCCAACTCATACGAGTGGTTTCTCGACTCTGCAGGTGAAGTAGTTTTGCTATAGTATTCTATTACCTGGGGTTTATTATTAATTTGGTGTAATAAAATTGCACCGTATCCACTGCAACTTGAATCTGTATGCAATTCAATTGGATAATTTGGGTCAAAAATAACAAGGACTGGTTTATCAGTAAGAGTAGAAATAACCTTCTTCCGTATCTGTTCATGTTCTGTTTTCCAAATAAATTTATTTTTGTCTGAAGTTAAAAAAATATAGCGGTTTCATCAACTGCGAAAATCCCTTAATAAACTGCCGGAAGATGCCAATCCAATAAATTGCCTAAGTGATGTGACTGACTGTTGAGGCGGAAGGGCAGTCAACGTTACAATTTTCTGGGGGTTCGGACGAATTTCACCAGCACTAACACTGAAGCCTAAATATTGAAGCGATGTTTTCAAGAAAGAACACTTTGTAGTGTTGAACGAAAACCCAGCCTCTGTCAGGATATTTAGAACAATCTCTAATCTTTCTAACGCTTCACATTGTGTTGCAGCAGTTATCATGATGTCATCCATATAGACGCGCCTGCATTACTAACTGTTAAAAAACAGAGGGCGCGTTTTTAAGCCCAAATGGCATAGACAAAAGTTCATATTGGCCATCTGGCGTCACAAACGCTGTATACTCAATAGAATCTGCATTTAAGGGAATTTGATAGTATCCACTAACCATATCTAAACATTTTAAATAGTTAACTCCTCGAAGTCTATTTATTTGATCCTGTATAAGTGGCAGCGGGTATTTATCTGCGATTGTATTTGAATTTAGCTCTCTATAGTCAACACAAAGTCTATCCGAACTATTTTTTTTTTACCAATAATATAGGACTTGCATAAGGTGAACAGCTTGGTCTTATTATATTGCATTTCAACAGCTCATAAATTTTTTTTCGAACTAAATCTCGCTCGCATGGACTCAATCGATATGGCCTTCTTTGAACTGTATTTCTTGGATCAATTAATCTAATTTTCATTTCGCCGACTCTAACCTTCGTACATCCATTACCTTTTATAAAACTATTTGAGTACTTTGCCAACAATGAATTAAGTTTTATTTTATCTTGTCCCTCAAGTTCAGTATCAATATCGGTTGGTTTGCTACCGGTACATACATTAACTATTTTAGCTCTGGTAACTGTATAATGGTTTGATGAAATGACAATTTCAAAACCCTGATTGAGTATTTCACGGCCAATGACAATATCGTTTTGCATGTAATCATCGCCTATTACATGAAACAAAATCTCAATACAATTATCATCAATTTTTACGTTACTTCAAATTTGTACAGTACTACATATTCCATTACTGCCTATATCTTTTAACATAACAATATTATTCAATCTTTTACCAGAGAATTTAGTACTTAGCTTTTCTTTCATGGTTCATGTATCCCTTAGGTACTGCAATTCTGCACTGCTCCACTCGCTTTTCTCGGATGAATTTCTTCTTATCAGCTTCCTTCTGTGTACATTGGGTAGATATGTGACCCCGGTCTCCGCACTTGTAGCAGGTTACACTTGATTTTCCACGTTGATGTTCATCTTTTCTGCCATGTCGTTCTTTGTCATTCGTAACGTGATGTTGTTATTTTCTGAGTCTGCATTCAAACATTTTATGTCCCAATTTTCCACAAAAATGACATTCTATTGATGATTGCTTTTGCCGTTTAGGATAATTGTTGCTGCACAAAGCCACTTTTCCTTTTATTAAAAGTGAACGCTTTTAATTCGGACTGTAAATCACCTCTGGTTCGAACATTTGATGTAAAACTTAAACGCTGCAGTCGGTTATCAAAACTTGCTAGCAATGCAAGAGTCACGGATACAGCAATTTCTTCCGATTCCATTTGGCGCCATTTCGACGTTAGTTCAGTAACCATGCGGCTTGCATGGATTGCGAGACTCTCGCCATCAGTCGGTCGGTTGTCAGCATATTTAAAACCATGGCGGCTGGTGTTTCTATAGTGTCAAATCGTTGTATGAACAATTCTTTAAATGCGAGCCAGGTTATATCAGCGTAGCACACTTGCGACAGCCATTGCGAAGCGCTACCCTCCAATGCTGAACTTAAAGCCAGTACCAACGCAACGCCTTTTAATGGGTTTTCTTTTAAAATAATTTCACCACGATGAGGCGATGGCGCCGGCCTTGTCTGGGTTGAATTTGGGAAGTTGCACCGATTTGCTTTGCCCTGCATCAGATGCCGTTGTTTGTATGGCCCACACGAGTTCGATTAAATTTTTATTTTGTAATTCCATGATGGTACGCCATGGTCCATCTACTATTGAAGGTAGAGGGCCAGATCCCACTTCTGATGTCGAAGTCTGTGAATTATTTTCCATTTTATAAGGCTTCAGAGCGCAGCGTGTTTCGCTGTGGCGTCTCCGGAAGCAACAGAACTCATCGTTCTTCCATTTCCCTTTATATCCCATCGAACCACACTCGGCGACATTGTCGCCTCGCCCTGACAATTCTAAGCAAAGCGACAATAATGCTTCTAGAACAGTCGCCGCATACAACTTCAACTTGGGAATGGCAATTCCCAATCATTGTGAACTACCAAATATCATGACATTCCACGTGCACAGACATTCCGTATGCGCCGACATACATATATTGTCGTGAAATGTGTAACGCATAGAAGGAGACATCTCCGACCCCATAAAGTATATATTCTTGATCAGTATCAACAGCCGAGTCCATATGGCCATGTCCGTCTGTCTGTTTCTATGCGAACTAGACTCTCAGTTTTAAAGCTATCGTTATGAAACTTTGCAGAAGTTGCTCTTTTTGCTGCACGCAGCACATATGTGAAATCCTGCTGGATTGGACCACTATATCATTAGCTGCCATAGAAACGATCGGTCGAAAATTAAGCTGTTGTATGGAAAACTGTTTTGTCATTTAAGATATTTTGATTAAACATGGCATTTATAGAATTCACTATGCTCCCTTCCCTATTCACATCGGACTGCTATATCATATACAATATCTGCCATAGGAACGATCGGTTGATAAACTAGGTATTTGATTAAAAACCTTTTTTGTTTATCAAGATACCTTGACCAAACTCGGCATTAACTATTTTCCCTGTGTTTCTAGATACGGTCAAAGCACTATGGGCATAATGAAAAGGTTGGGTCTGTAAGGGTATTAGATCTTCGGCGTGCCGAAGATATCCTTTTTTTTCGTTATTATCGTTGAAATTAATTATGAGAAGAAAATCATCGACAGAGGCACTGAATTTAATTTCTCTTTGCATTGATATTATTTTGGCTAGCTTGTTGTATGCAATGATAAATATTATAACGGATAATGGCGATCCCTATGGTATGCCATTACTCAAGGGATAGATATTAGATGAATGCGACATGTTTGACATAAAGTTTTGTATGTATTGTATAGTTTTTGATCCTGCTTTCCATTCTATGACTTGATCTACTATTTTATGTACACCGACTCTATCAAAGGCCATTGAAATATCAAGGGAGATGATTGATGTGTGTTGCTTTTTGTTTAGAGACTTTGTGATTAGGAAGTCAGCATAGAGAAGACTTTCAGTTACCGATTTCCTTCTTTTAAAACCGAATTGGTTCTGGTGTAAGAGTTTATGTTGAGATACAGACCACCAAAGTATTATTATATCTAGAGAACTGTACGGGAATGATATACTTCTGTTTTATATAAATCCTATAAATGTAGGACCTGGAAATATAACTAGGAGTGGTTGAATTTATAATCAGTTAAATTAAATAGGCGAGTATAATGTTGACATTATACTCATTTGGTAATATTAAATCACTCATCACAAGCAACCCTGCTATGGATATTCAATCCACGATATCGAAAAAAATAGAAGTAGGAAAGGAATCAGTTTTAAACTAAGAGAGTTAATGTGATGATGTGTTTGCTTTCGCTCGTTGTCTTTTGGAAAATGTAAAATAATTATAAGTTTACGTTTATTCATCAATTTATTTAAGTAAAATAATAAGAACACAAAGAATTCACGTGCTTGTGAAATCCATCGAATTGCCGTCCCTACAAATTTGGTGTCGGAAATGAGATACTACTAAATCGAAGCAAAAACAAGTAAGAGGTTCTAGTCGGGAGCTCCCGACTGGGAAATACCCTGAACCCTCTTATTCCAACACCAAATGCAGCTCGTTTGAATTAATAGAGATAAATTAAAACGAGAAAGAAGGGCTATCTTCGGCACGCCGAAGATTTAATACCCTTGCAGACCCAACCTTTTAATGCCGAGAAAATGGTTAAGGCCGAGTTTGGTCAAGGGTATATTGATAAACAAAAAAAAGGCTTTTAATCAAAAACCGATGTAAATAAGATTTAGCAAAAATGAAGGGAGCATAGTGAAATCTTTAAATGCCGTGTTTAATGGCAAAATCATGAAAAACAAAAAATTCTCCATACAAAAACTTAATAATATGATATAGTGGTCCGATCTTAATACGATTTTGCATATATATGAGGAGCATAGTAAAACTAATAAATGCCGAGTTTGGTTAAGATATCTTGAAAAACAAAATGTTTTTTCATACAAAAACTTAATTTTCGATAGATCGTTCCTATGGCAGCTATATGATATAGTGGTCCGATCTTAATAGGATTTTGCATATATATGAGGAGCTTAGTAAAACTAATAAATGCCGAGTTTGGTCAAGATATCTTGACAAACAAAATGTTTTTTCATACAAAAACTTAATTTTCGACCGATCGTTCCTATGGCGGCTATATGATATAGTGGTCCGATCTTAATAGAATTTTGCATATATATGAGGAGCATAGTAAAACTAATAAATGTCGAGTTTGGTCAAGATATCTTGATAAACAAAATGTTTTTTCATACAAAAACTTAATTTTCGACCAATCGTTCCTATGGCAGCTATATGATATAGTGGTCCGATCCAGCTGGTTTTGACATATGTGCTGCGTGCAACAGAATTAGGGACTTCTGCAAAGTTTCATTAAGATAGCTTTAAAACTGAGGGACTAGTTCGCATAGAAACAGACAGACGGACAGACGGACAGACGGACATGGCTATATCGACTCGGCTGTTGATGCTGATCAAGAATATATATACTTTATGGGGTCGGAGATGTCTCCTTCTATGCGTTACACATTTCACGACAAAAGTATAATACCCTCTGCAAGGGTATAAAAAAAGTACAATTGGCAGGGTTCGAACTCGCAACTGACCGCATTACTAACTGCCGACAATACTACACCAGTCAAAACCGCTTCAAAACCTAAGATATAGGTATTATTATATGTATAGCTCTGTCGCAGCAGAGCATAATTAAAAGAGAGTGAGTGTGGGGTATGTGCATGCCTTAGTGAGTACATGAATGGTACTCTTGGTATATAAGCCAAGCGTGGGATATGTGCCGTAACTAAGAAATTCCTTCCATAAACACATATTCTGAAGTGTTTAATTGCCCAATGTATAGCAGCTAATTCCTTCTCTGCAGTTGATTTATTGCTTTCCCCCTGTGTGAAAGCTCGGGATGCGTATGCAATTGACAATTGCGCACCGTTGTACTCTTGGGATAGTACAGCACCACATGCATGTTTACTTGCATCTGTGGTTATGCAAATTCTTTGCTGAAGTCAGGGTATTGCAATAATGTTGGTTTCATTAATGCCTTTTTTAAATATTTAAATTCATCTTTGCTTTCTTTTGTCCATTCGAATTGGACATTCTTTCTGCACAATCTAGTCAAATGATGTGAGTGTTGTGCGAAGTTGTGTATAAATCTTCTGTAGTAATTACTGAACGCTACGAAACGTCGTTCACTATCCGCGTCAGTGGGGGTTGGATATTTTTATACCCTTGCAGAGGGTATTATAATTTTGTCGTGAAATGTGTAACGCATAGAAGGAGACATCTCCGACCCCATAAAGTATATATATTCTTGATCAGCATCAACAGCCGAGTCGATATAGCCATGTCCGTCTGTCCGTCTGTCCGTCTGTCTGTTTCTATGCGAACTAGTCCCTCAGTTTTAAAGCTATCTTAATGAAACTTTGCAGAAGTCCCTAATTCTGTTGCACGCAGCACATATGTCAAAACCAGCTGGATCGGACCACTATATCATATAGCTGCCATAGGAACGATCGGTCGAAAATTAAGTTTTTGTATGAAAAAACATTTTGTTTATCAAGATATCTTGACCAAACTCGACATTTATTAGTTTTACTATGCTCCTCATATATATGCAAAATTCTATTAAGATCGGACCACTATATCATATAGCCGCCATAGGAACGATCGGTCGAAAATTAAGTTTTTGTATGAAAAAACATTTTGTTTGTCAAGATATCTTGACCAAACTCGGCATTTATTAGTTTTACTAAGCTCCTCATATATATGCAAAATCCTATTAAGATCGGACCACTATATCATATAGCTGCCATAGGAACGATCGGTCGAAAATTAAGTTTTTGTATGAAAAAACCTTTTGTTTATCAAGATATCTTGACCAAACTCGACATTTATTAGTTTTACTATGCTCCTCATATATATGCAAAATTTTATTAAGATCGGACCACTATATCATATAGCTGCCATAGGAACGATCGGTCGAAAATTAAGTTTTTGTATGAAAAAACATTTTGTTTGTCAAGATATCTTGACCAAACTCGGCATTTATTAGTTTTACTAAGCTCCTCATATATATGCAAAATCCTATTAAGATCGGACCACTATATCATATAGCTGCCATAGGAACGATCTATCGAAAATTAAGTTTTTGTATGAAAAAACATTTTGTTTTTCAAGATATCTTAACCAAACTCGGCATTTATTAGTTTTACTATGCTCCTCATATATATGCAAAATCGTATTAAGATCGGACCACTATATCATATTATTAAGTTTTTGTATGGAGAATTTTTTGTTTTTCATGATTTTGCCATTAAACACGGCATTTAAAGATTTCACTATGCTCCCTTCATTTTTGCTAAATCTTATTTACATCGGTTTTTGATTAAAAGCCTTTTTTTTGTTTATCAATATACCTTGACCAAACTCGGCCTTAACAATTTTCTCGGCATTAAAAGGTTGGGTCTGCAAGGGTATTAAATCTTCGGCGTGCCGAAGATAGCCCTTCTTTCTCGTTTTTTTTAACATAGTACTTTTTGTCATCTGGAAGGTCTGCGCACTTATGCCCAGGGAATATTACCTCGTGCTTGAAGAACGCATATTTCTCTGGGTTTAATTTTAAATTATGCTTTCGACAAAGAACAAATATGCTTGTTAAGTTCTTGAACATGTGCTGCTCTGAGCAGCGGATAACTACTAGGTCATCCATATAGAGAAATGCCTGAAAATGCGAGTGTCATTATTCGCATAAATGAATTTGGTGCTACCTTAAGATCATATCCTAACCGCGTGAAGTGATAAGAGCCAGTGCTCGTTGAAAATTATG
Source organism: Drosophila littoralis (assembly GCA_018903485.1). Taxonomy (NCBI): domain Eukaryota; kingdom Metazoa; phylum Arthropoda; class Insecta; order Diptera; family Drosophilidae; genus Drosophila; species Drosophila littoralis. The sequence goes on along the minus strand of JAEIGF010000593.1, from coordinate 3,798,446 downwards.
TTAGATTTCTATATTTTTCATCTAGTTCAATTTGGTGAAAACCTACATATGATCGAGACATGAAAAATATTTAGCTCGTCCTAATTGGTCAAGTATTTCCTCAATTCTTGGCAGTGGATATTTATCTGCTAAAAGGTTTTTGTTAATTTGGCGATAATCAACTACTAAACGCCTTTTTTTTCCCTTTGAATTTGGGAGAGATATCTTGGGTACCAAGAGAAGTATTCTGAGAGAGATGGTTCTACCAAAGACAATATAAACCCTAAGATGAGTAACGCCCATACATTTGAATGCGACGCAAAATTTCTAGCCTGGCCTTTCATCTGGCCTTTGAGGCTTCGTACGACATGCCTGCCGACTGACTGTTCGTTCTCCAAAGACCAGCCAAACGAATGCCGAAGTCGCGGCTTGCTGATGCTGACACGAGCAACGAAGTTAGTCGCTAGCCTGCCTTCAGCAATGCTGGTCGATGGTGCTTTGCGTCGCTTCGTTTTCGAAGTACATTGAGCGAAAAAGTTTAAAACTTACGATCGACGCAAAGTGCTTGTGCTTTATCCATGAAATGCATGCTTTATTTAAATGATATATTACTCTAGATACTAACGATTAATTTTAAAGGAAAATTTAAGAATTAAATAATTTTTACACAAGGCGCATCTTGTGCAATAACTACGATAAGAAAATAGCACACATAGATTAATTTCACTTTTGTTTTTGGACAGTGTATGCTCGAGAGAAGTTCTTGTCTCAGCCAATGGCGTGCAAGCACCTTTGTTTGTATGCGTGAATTATGCATGTATAAGAACTTTAAAATACCCAGCGGACCAAACTGTCGCAAATGATATCGCAAACTGGTCAAATGCGAGACTTTACCCGACAAAACTCTCGCAAACGCATCGGGAAACGATAGCAATATGAATCATATGTCGTTCAGTTTGTGGCAGTCAAAGTTTCATTTACGATTGTCGCAAGAAATACGGCTAGCGAGCGTTTTGTGATATGTTTTGCGAGCCTTTTCTGATATTTCTAACGAGTCTTATAAAATATTTTCTGTGATACGTTTTTGATTCAAAATAGCTTTAAAAAAAATATTTTTTTAAGCCGGTAGCAATATTAAAAAAGTCTCTTAAATGATAAGGCAAAAGGCTCGCTGGAATTATGTTTTACGAAACTTTTTTTTAATAATGCCCATTTTGTTCCCATAAAAATGTTGCTTGTTGTTTTTTTTTAACATTCATTTTAAATTCAAATTTTATTTTAAAAATAAATAACATTTTAATTGATTGATTTAAACTAATTTCTTAATTATAATAAAAGTTTATACATAAATAAATTAGAGTAATTTAAAACTATTTTTCATTAATATTATAAATGATTATTATTATTAATATTATATTATAAAATTATATTTTAATTTTTTTGGCATCAGCCTTTTCTATGCGCGCCACTCTTTCCTGCGCGTACTGAAAATATTTGTGACGCGGTCGAAATCGCTGTCTTCCAGCGCAAGCTTCTGTTTAAATGCATCTGTAGACAATAACAAAATAATATTAAATCGCACATATACAAGTTTTAAAAGTAATGCTTACTTCGTATTGCCAATGTGGTTCGAAGGCCTCTAACACATATTTTTTTCTCCGTCCCACGCCAGGAGCATTGCCTTGCCACATCGTCAGTTATTATTTGGCGCCAGGAGCTCCTAATGAACTTGTCGTAGGTCTTTTCACCGCTTTCGACTAATTCAACGACCTTAAGGAAAATGTAGGATTTTTAAGTGAATAGTAAAAGTATTTAATTTAAAGTTTCCTTACCAAGTTTTTAGGGACTTCTCTTCTTTAGCATTCTTCAAATGCCTCAAAGTCCCCAATAGTTGCTTTTGGCGCACTTGGCAGCGTCAATTTTGCCTTGTGCGCCTCTCCGCAAACTCGTCCCTTTATAATTGATATTTCATTTCTTAATGAAATCAATTCAGCCCCTTGACGATCAATTTTCATCAACATTTGATGCATCAGGCTTAATAGTTCTGCAAGTATATTAGAAAAAAATCTATTAAATGTGGATTTAATTCGAAATTGTTTTAATACATTACCGGAATGATTGCATTGAGCTTGTGAGTTATTCATTCCTTTAGTATTTGGTGGATTATTAGTTAAGCCTGAATATAGGTGAAATAAAAATGAATAAAATATATACAAAATGTAAAAGTAAGTCAATAAGTTACCTGAAAGACTGTAATTTTGACTATTATCGTATCCTCCTCCATTTTCGCTGCCATCCAAAACAAAATTATACGACGAACTCATTGTTATCTGAATTTAGTCAATTAAAGGAAAGTAAGTGTGTATACCATTTTCTTCAAAATGAAATATTTTGCCTGATATTTTTTCAACGCTATGTAGCACTACTTTCGAGTGGAAATTGAGTTGTTTTGAAGAGAATATGCCTACAAAGATGGAATTTATTGGAAAAGTAAAAAATGGCTCTAGGTCAACAACTAATCGGCTATGCAAAATTTTGTTGTCAATGTCAATAATTTTATATATTTTATATATGTTGCCATCCTTTACGAAGAAAAAACTATTGCGATCTTTTAGATCAAAATACCAGTGCTTATATGAAATTTTACCGTTGGACCCATTGAAATTTAAAGTTTTTTCTTTCAAAGCAACTTTTAAAATACTGCGTTCAACAGTTCGGTTGTATAATTGCTCCAAGGAGTAGTCCGACTTTTTCACCATTTTTTTTAGATGCCCCAGAAAGTTTTCGAATGGAAAAGAGCTTATGGTCTGAAGAGAACCATATTGTAGGCATTGTTTGCTTAAATGTGTTAAGCAATGAAAATTAAATGTGAGCATCGGAAACATATACATAGTAGGCACTTGGCTTACAAAGTCATTTAGCAAACTGGATGCAAGAGAGTTTTGTGTGACACAATACTCCTTGTGTAGAAGAAGTCTAATTCCTAAGCTAAGTAATAGAAAATGATTGTATAAATTTGAGTCTATAATGTCTTTCAAGACAATGGGTCCGGTATATAATAAAAAAGTACGAAACTCTGTGGCCTTAAATCTATCGAGATTGTCTAAAGACCTAACTTCTCTATTGAATTCTCTAGGCAAAAATTTTTTGAAGTGCGTTAGTTTATTATTAAGAGAAGTTAGGGATTGCCGACTCAAAGAAAAGGAATGACCCTTGGCTCTCGCTAATGCCACTAAAACGGATTTTGTGACGCCAAGACAAACTACGTGCATATAGTCTAGGGGAAACTGATTTACTAAGTCAATCGGCAAATTTTCAAGAATGAGTTTGCTTTGTATGTTGTGGTGCTCTGGTTGAAGACGGTTTCGGAAGCTATCATTGGTTCGTGGAGGATTACATGATCCTCTGAAAAGAACTCGCCTATTAAAAGTTTCTCCCTTCTGAACGCAATAGTTGCATGAGTAAAACCCAGAGTGATATTTCACACCCAAAATGAAGGCGCGGGCCGGAGCATCGCAAATAAATGCTCTAATAGATATTTTGAATTGCGTATCTCGAAACATCATGCCCTCTGTGATCAATTCTGATAATTCACAGACAAATTCTTCCAAATAAACATTTGGATCACGGGGTTTGGAATGACCTACATATATTCCAGCTACAAATACTGGCTTTGTACCATTGACGTTAATCAAAATTGGCCATGTTTGTTCTTTTGTGCTTTTACACAATGGAAGCCCGTCTACATTTATATTTAAACTTATATTGGGAGAAAGATAAGTAAAATTGGAAAGGAAACCCGTTAACGCGTCTTTTAAGCCATAGTGAACGTACTCGCCTGGAACAACGATTCGTTTCACAATGCCACGTGGAGTACATTTTAAAGTACGTACATCCCGTGGTAAGCCAGGAATTTTTTCGCCCAACAGCAAAAGCAAATCATTGCCTGCCCTTTTGCTGATGTTATTAGCGGACAGCCACTGGGCTAAGCGAGTATTAAACTCGGTTAAACTGGAATGTTCTGTAGATAGCAACTCATTGCTATCTGAAAATAATAAATTAGACTCAAATTTCATTTCTACTTCATTTTTATCAACAATCTCAATTTTTTCCGCGACTCGTTTCACATGCCGAGCTTCGCAAATATATTGCCTGCTTTTTCTTTTATATGGCATTTTCACTACTTTCCTATTTATTTATTTATTTATTATTTTTTAATTTATTGACAGCTCGTGAAAATATTGAATACTATTCTGAAAGCGAATAGTTTAGTTATTAATAAACACTTGTTAGTTACTTACCTCTCTACAGAAATCCAATTTCCACTAACCACTTTAAACACGTGTCTGCTCGCTTCGGCGGACAATAGAAAAGAGAACAAAGGAATTTTTCAACCCCCAAAAAACACATATTTTACGGGCTGAGTAGGAAACAACAAAAACAACACAGCATCCGAATGCCGCGTCTTTTTTACTCTCTCTCTCTCTCTTGACAATGTTGCACTCTCTGAGCACGATTAACATTTGAAACAAAAACAACAGACCATTCTCTCTACTGTGCACGCATTTTCATCGCAAGGATCTCACTGCAACGCTCGTGTGCGAGTGTTTTGCGATAAAAATATATCCCACTCGTTTTCTGCTCACATGCGAGCTCATTTGTGAGCATTTTGCGAGACTCTCGCTAAAGGCTCGCGTGTTGGTCCGCTGGGATACCCGCGGGCCAAACTGTCGCAAATGATATCACAAACTGGTGAAATACGAGAGTTTACCCGACAAAACTCTCGCAATCGCATCGGAAAACGATAGCAAAATGAATCATATATCGTTCAGTTTGTGGCAGTCAAAGTTTCATTTACGATTGTCGCAAGAAATACGGCTAGCGAGCGTTTTGTGATATTTTTTGCGAGCCTTTTCTGATATTTCTAACGAGTCTAATAAAATATTTTCTATGATACGTTTTTGATTCAGAATGTCTTTAAAAAAATATTTTTTTAAGGCGGCAGCAATATTAAACGAGAAAGAAGGGCTATCTTCGGCATGCCGAAGATCTAATACCCTTGCAGACCCAACCTTTTAATGCCGAGAAAATGGTTAAGGCCGAGTTTGGTCAAGGTAAATTGATAAACAAAAGGTTTTTTCATACAAAAACTTAATTTTCGACCGATCGTTCCTATGGCAGCTATATGATATAGTGGTCCGATCTTAATAGGATTTTGCATATATATGAGGAGCTTAGTAAAACTAATAAATGCCGAGTTTGGTCAAGATATCTTGACAAACAAAATGTTTTTTCATACAAAAACTTAATTTTCGACCGATCGTTTCTATGGCGGCTATATGACATAGTAGTCCGATCTTAATAGAATTTTGCATATATATGAGGAGCATAGTAAAACTAATAAATGTCGAGTTTGGTCAAGATATCTTGATAAACAAAAGGTTTTTTCATACAAAAACTTAATTTTCGACCGATCGTTCCTATGGCAGCTATATGATATAGTGGTCCGATCTTAATAGGATTTTGCATATATATGAGGAGCTTAGTAAAACTAATAAATGCCGAGTTTGGTCAAGATATCTTGACAAACAAAATGTTTTTTCATACAAAAACTTAATTTTCGACCGATCGTTCCTATGGCAGCTATATGATATAGTGGTCCGATCTTAATAGGATTTTGCATATATATGAGGAGCTTAGTAAAACTAATAAATGCCGAGTTTGGTCAAGATATCTTGAAAAACAAAATGTTTTTTCATACAAAAACTTAATTTTGGATCGATCGTTCCTATGGCAGCTATATGATATAGTGGTCCGATCTTAATAGGATTTTGCATATATATGAGGAGCTTAGTAAAACTAATAAATGCCGAGTTTGGTCAAGATATCTTGACAAACAAAAGGTTTTTTCATACAAAAACTTAATTTTCGACCGATCGTTTCTATGGCAGCTATATGATATAGTGGTCCGATCTTAATAGGATTTTGCATATATATGAGGAGCTTAGTAAAACTAATAAATGCCGAGTTTGGTCAAGATATCTTGACAAACAAAATGTTTTTTCATACAAAAACTTAATTTTCGACCGATCGTTCCTATGGCGGCTATATGATATAGTGGTCCGATCTTAATAGAATTTTGCATATATATGAGGAGCATAGTAAAACTAATAAATGTCGAGTTTGGTCAAGATATCTTGATAAACAAAAGGTTTTTTCATACAAAAACTTAATTTTCGACCGATCGTTCCTATGGCAGCTATATGATATAGTGGTCCGATCCAGCTGGTTTTGACATATGTGCTGCGTGCAACAGAAATAAGGACTTCTGCAAAGTTTCATTAAGATAGCTTTAAAACTGAGGGACTAGTTCGCATAGAAACAGACAGACGGACAGACGGACAGACGGACATGGCTATATCGACTCGGCTGTTGATGCTGATCAAGAATATATATACTTTATGGGGTCGGAGATGTCTCCTTCTATGCGTTACACATTTCACGACAAAATTATAATACCCTCTGCAAGGGTATAAAAAGTCTCTTAAAAGATATCGCAAAAGGCTCGCATGAAATATGATTTGCGAAACTTTTTTTGTTCCATGCCCATTTTGTTCCCATTAAATGTTTGATGCTGTTTTCTTCTAATATTCATTTTAATTCAAATTGTATTTTAATAATAAATAACATTTAATTTGACTTTAAATTAAAAGGCATTTTTAAAGCAATCTTATAATTATAAAAAAAGTAAATACATAATATAAAATAATTTTATTTACAGCTATTTAAAACAAAACTTAATGTATTTTAATTTTTTTAGCATCAGCCTTTCCCAAGCGCGCCACTCTTTCCTGTGCGTATTGGAAATATTTTTGGGTCACGCGATCAAAATCACCGTCGTCCAGCGCAAACTTCTGTTTAAATGCATCTGTAGACAATAACAAAATAATATTAAATCACAAATATACAAGTTTTAAAAGTAATGCTTACTTCGTATTGCCAATGTGGTTCGAAGGCCTCTAACACACATTTTTTCTCCGTCCCACGCCAGGAGCATTGCCTTGCCACATCGTCAGTTATTATTTGGCGCCAGGAGCTCCTAATGAACTTGTCGTAGGTCTTTTCACCGCTTTCGACTAATTCAACGACCTTAAGGAAAATGTAGGATTTATAAGTGAATAGTAAAAGTATTTAATTTAAAGTTTCCTTATCAAGTTTTTAAGGAACTTCTCTTCTTTGAGGCATTCTTCAAATGCCTCAAAGTCCCCAATAGTTGCTTTTGGCGCACTTGGCAGCGTCAATTTTGCCTTGTGCGCCTCTCCGCAAACTCGTCCCTTAATAATAGAAATTTCATTTCTTAATGAAATAAGCTCAGCCCCTTGACGGTCAATTTTCCGCATTATCTCATGCATCAAGTTTAATAGTTCTGCAAGTATATTAGAAAAAAATCTATTAAATGTGGATTTAATTCGAAATTGTTTTAATACATTACCGGAATGATTGCATTGAGCTTGTGAGTTATTCATTCCTTTTGTATTTGGTGGATTATTAGTTAAGCCTGAATATAGGTGAAATAAAAATGAATAAAATATATACAAAATGTATAAGTAAGTCAATAAGTTACCTGATAGACTGTAATTTTGACTATTGTCGTATCCTCCTCCATTTTCGCTGCCATCCAAAACAAAATTATACGACGAACTCATTGTTATCTGAATTTAGTCAATTAAAGGAAAGTAAGTGTGTATACCATTTTCTTCAAAATGAAATATTTTGCCTGATATTTTTTCAACGCTATGTAGCACTACTTTCGAGTGGAAATTGAGTTGTTTTGAAGAGAATATGCTACAAAGATGGAATTTATTGGAAAAGTAAAAAATGGCTCTAGGTCAACAACTAATCGGCTATGCAAAATTTTGTTGTCAATGTCAATAATTTTATATATTTTATATATGTTGCCATCCTTTACGAAGAAAAAACTATTGCGATCTTTTAGATCAAAATACCAGTGCTTATATGAAATTTTACCGTTGGACCCATTGAAATTTAAAGTTTTTTCTTTCAAAGCAACTTTTAAAATACTGCGTTCAACAGTTCGGTTGTATAATTGCTCCAAGGAGTAGTCCGACTTTTTCACCATTTTTTTAGATGCCCCAGAAAGTTTTCGAATGGAAAAGAGCTTATGGTCTGAAGAGAACCATATTGTAGGCATTGTTTGCTTAAATGTGTTAAGCAATGAAAATTAAATGTGAGCATCGGAAACATATACATAGTAGGCACTTGGCTTACAAAGTCATTTAGCAAACTGGATGCAAGAGAGTTTTGTGTGACACAATACTCCTTGTGTAGAAGAAGTCTAATTCCTAAGCTAAGTAATAGAAAATGATTGTATAAATTTGAGTCTATAATGTCTTTCAAGACAATGGGTCCGGTATATAATAAAAAAGTACGAAACTCTGTGGCCTTAAATCTATCGAGATTGTCTAAAGACCTAACTTCTCTATTGAATTCTCTAGGCAAAAATTTTTTGAAGTGCGTTAGTTTATTATTAAGAGAAGTTAGGGATTGCCGACTCAAAGAAAAAGAATGACCCTTGGCTCTCGCTAATGCCACTAAAACGGATTTTGTGACGCCAAGACAAACTACGTGCATATAGTCTAGGGGAAACTGATTTACTAAGTCAATCGGCAAATTTTCAAGAATGAGTTTGCTTTGTATGTTGTGGTGCTCTGGTTGAAGACGGTTTCGGAAGCTATCATTGGTTCGTGGAGGATTACATGATCCTCTGAAAAGAACTCGCCTATTAAAAGTTTCTCCCTTCTGAACGCAATAGTTGCATGAGTAAAACCCAGAGTGATATTTCACACCCAAAATGAAGGCGCGGGCCGGAGCATCGCAAATAAATGCTCTAATAGATATTTTGAATTGCGTATCTCGAAACATCATGCCCTCTGTGATCAATTCTGATAATTCACAGACAAATTTTTCCAAATAAACATTTGGATCACGGGGTTTGGAATGACCTACATATATTCCAGCTACAAATACTGGCTTTGTACCATTGACGTTAATCAAAATTGGCCATGTTTGTTCTTTTGTGCTTTTACACAATGGAAGCCCGTCTACATTTATATTTAAACTTATATTGGGAGAAAGATAAGTAAAATTGGAAAGGAAACCCGTTAACGCGTCTTTTAAGCCATAGTGAACGTACTCGCCTGGAACAACGATTCGTTTCACAATGCCACGTGGAGTACATTTTAAAGTACGTACATCCCGTGGTAAGCCAGGAATTTTTTCGCCCAACAGCAAAAGCAAATCATTGCCTGCCCTTTTGCTGATGTTATTAGCGGACAGCCACTGGGCTAAGCGAGTATTAAACTCGGTTGAACTGGAATGTTCTGTAGATAGCAACTCATTGCTATCTGAAAATAATAAATTAGACTCAAATTTCATTTCTACTTCATTTTTATCAACAATCTCAATTTTTTCTGCGACTTTTATATGGCATTTTCACTACTTTCCTATTTATTTATTATTTTTTAATTCATTGATAGCTCGTGAAAATATTGAATACTATTCTGAAAGCGAATAGTTCAGTTATTAATAAACACTTGTTAAACACTTGTTAGTTACTTACCTCTCTACAGAAATCCAATTTCCACTAATCACTTCGGCACCATTCTCTCTACTGGGCACGCATTTTTATCGCAAAGATTTCACTGCAACGCTCATGTGCGAGTGTTTTGCGATAAAAATATATCCCATTCGTTTTCTGCTCACATACGAGCTCATTTGAGAGCATTTCGCGAGACTCTCGCTAAAGGCTCGCATGTTGTTCCGCTGGGAAAGAACTCTGCCTGGCTCACAATACTGGAAAGCACAAAGCACTGCAGAAAGAATCAGTATAGAATGGAAGAAATAGAAAATAGACTAGCAACGCATTCTTTTAGAATTCATACAATCGATTTATTCATGCTTTTATATTTTCATTCGTAATACTTAAATTAAACGCCACGACACGGCTCTCCTGACAAAATAAAGGAGGAAAGTAACAATATGCTTTACTTAATCTGAAATGACAATTTGATCCAAACTTATTAAAACAAAGTTATTTAAAATTTAAATAAAAAAAACAAACTCAAAACTATTTTTCAAAGGGCCAACTCAATGACAGAAGTACAGGGTATTATGCTAACTACTTCTCAGTATATCCGGTTATAAACGATTTCCCATTAGTTAACAACTCTCTTGTGAAGTTACTAGATAACTAGGACACTCTCCAATTCAGGCTCCTACTGTCAAGCTACTCACCAGATGCTGGATAAGTAATCACATTAAATCGTGCACTTAACAGCACCAGTGAAAAAGCATAACAGCGTGACCCTTAAGTATAGAGTCTGATATGGATGCACCAATGCCTCTTATTCGTTAGAATCCACTAACGTATCGTCTCTCAACGCCGTCACTATCATTAGAATCCTCTAATGCATCATTGACGTCTCTTTCAACGCCGTTATTGTCATCACATGTGTCCAATTTAATGGGAATCGCCTCTGCCGGCATACATCTCAACGACTCGTGCGAATACTTATAGGTTCGCTTGTTAGTCAATGACTTTAAAACGTATCGATCTCCATCGAGCACTTCTGCCATTAAGAATGGGCCCTTAAATTTGGGATATAACTTTGTCTGATGTCTTTCTTCGTTTTTGAGCAATACAAAATCGTATATCTTATACCTTACAAATTTTGATTTGTTTTTGTCGAATCTAATTTTATCATAGACAGCGTTCTTTTCTATATTTTCTTTAGCCATTTCTCTCATAAAACTTACGTCTACTTTCCTATCATCCTCACACACATGTAACATACCGAAGGGTCTAGCTTCTTTTCCAATTAACAATTCTAAAGGACTAGATTTCGTAGTTCGATTTGTCGTGCAGTTTATGGCTACTCTCTATAGCGGTTAACATACGTTTCAACATACTCATAACGCGCCCCACTTACCATTTGAGCGACTAGCACCAGTTGCAATCAAATGTAGAGCTATTCTTTGCATAGAGCAAAATTTACTAAAATCTGGCCCCGTAAAACATCTGTCTTGGACGGCAATGATTCTTGTTGGTACGCCGAGCAAGGATATGGATGACTTTAAAGCATTAATGCAGCTTTCGGAATTAATATTTACAGTATGGTATAAATAGGTGAATTTGGTAAATGCATCGATTTGGACAATAAGATATTCCTTTTGATCGCTTTTGCCACTCAGCTTGTCTAAGAATTTCCACTTTGGGTATTGGGTGATTACGTGAGAAAAAATCTACATGTGACATTTTACTACTTGGTCTATATTGTATGTCAAAATCAAGGGATTGGATCTACGCCCACCATCTATGGACTCTAGGCGTAAGATCAATTTTATTGCGTGAAGCTTTTAGTGAATTACAATCGGTGTTGTAAACGAGAAATGTCGGCTTTGTAAGTAATGCCGAAAATGCTTTATTGAATTGAATACAGCTAACGTCTCCAATTCGTATGAATAATATCGGGATTCTGGAGGGGAAGTTCGTTTGCTGTAATATTCAACAACGTGAGGTTTATTTTCGATTTAATGTAATAAAATCGCACTGTAACCATCCATACTGGCATAGGTATGCAGTTTTATTGAATGCTGAGGATCGAATATGGTAAGTCTGTCAATATTTTAATGACCTTTTGGCAAATTTGCTCATGCTCTAATTTCCACTCGAACACTTTATTCTTGCACGTAAGGTTTTCATTATTTCTGAAAACTTTGGCATGAATTGTCGAAAGTACGACGCCAAGCCAATAAATTGCCTCACTTGGGTAACAGACTGTGGGGGCGGCAAGTCAATCATTGCTGGTTTCTTACGTGGGTTGGGACGAATTTCCCCTTCTCTAATTTCAAAACCCTGGTATTCGACACTAGATCTTAGGAAAGAGCATTTGGCGACGTTAAAAGAGAATCCGGATTGGAATAGAATTTTCAAAACTGCATTTAATCTTTCAAATGCCTCTTCTTTTGTTTGAGGAATGATCATTAAATCATCCATATAAACAGCGACAAAAGAGTAAGCAAGCTCACTTAATGCTTTCATCACGGCACGTTGAAACTCAGATGGTGCATTCTTAATACCGAAAGGCATGGTCAGAAACTCGTATTGATCTTCTGAAGTAACAAGGCTGTACGCGCAATCCAGTCTGGATGAATTAGGATCTGGTGAAACCCATTTGCCATATCCAGACATTAAAAATACCTTTCTTCGCGTAACCTTGAAAGTTGATCGCTTATAAGTGGGAGTGGATATTTATCGGCAACAGTATTCGAATTCAATTCGCGATAGTCAACGCATAGTCGATCATTTGAAGCAAATGATTGTGCCACTCTTCACTTCGGACGAACGGGCAGCATGCTGTTTAGATCTTTGTTGCGTTTAATCTCTGTCTCTCGCACGGCAGTCGGCAATTTTGTGTACCTGTTTTCCGCAAAAGTGGCATTTTGCAATGGGTTGCAATCGCGCTTTCTTGTTCGCAGAATTTTCCTGATCAGAATGGTCCTTCTTCTTGCCAAAAGCAAATGCAAAAGCAGCCTGAGTTCAATCTGAGCCGCGTGCGCCAACACAACGTTTACGGCGACTTGCTTGATACTCATTTCCTTCCATTTAGACACCAGCGATGTAAGTAGTCGGCTTCCATATAGTGATATACACTCTCCATGTTTTGGGAACCATTGAGAACATTAAAAACTGTGGCGGCTGGCGTTTCGTTGCCCTCAAACTGTTGTAGAAACAATTCTTGGCTCCATGTCATGCCAGCAAAAGATATTTGGGACAACCAATTAGATGCACTGCCCTCTAACGATTTGCTTAGTGCCACGAGAAGAGCGCTGCCCTCCAAAGAGTTTTCGGCGACGATTAAGTCCACTGTACAACACAATGCGGCAGCACTGGAACCCGAGTTGTCAGGGTTGGAAAAACTGACTTGAAAGCACTTTGCGACAGATGCCCGATTTTTATTGCTTTTATCACTTCAATTAAATTTCGGTATTGTGATTTCAGAATAGAGCATAAACGGTCGTCATCGTTAACTTGGTGTGGAGGGGATCCCACTTCTGAAGTCGGAGAATTCTCTTCATTCTCGGGAGCATCAGCGAATACCTTGTGAACCAAGCGCTTCCTTGGGCGTGACATCATGTTGCATCAACGAGATTTGTTTCCAGACTAATTTCACAACGCCAACATTCCACAACGTGTGTATACCACACACATACACTGTCACTCGCCTTCCAGGCGCAAGTACTATATTCTTCTCTCTCTAACTCACTGTCACGCCTAGGCTGCGCTGGACAGAGAACTCTGCCAGGCTCGCAATTATGGAAAGCACAAAGCAATGCAGAAAGAATCAGTATAGAATGGAAGAAATAGAAAATAGACAAGCAACGCATTCTTGTAGAATTCATACAATCGACATATTCATGCTTTTACATTTTCATTCGTAATACTTAAATTAAACGCCACGTCATATACATATGTATATAATATTCTAGAAGCAACATACATATCATGTTTGGTGGCTCTAGCTCTTATTATTTGTCCAATTTGCTCAAAAAACAGGATGTCGATATCGATTTTTATCTTATATGTCAAGTATCTTTCATTTTAGACCTATCGTCACCTTTCTGCTACCACCCCAGAGCTATAAATCAAGTTAATAACCCAACTTGTATTGCCAACTAATTTAAACCACAATTTAAATACTTTTTGAAAATACACAAATATTCTATGGTGCAATAAGATATACTGTAGAAAATTTCATTAAGATCGGTTTTTGTTTTGTTTTTCGGTATTTTGACTGCGCACTGCTGCGCACGTGTTGCGACGCAATTTGCAAGAATTTATATATACATGTACAGTGTACAGTGTACATTGTACACGCACACATTCATGCGCGTCTGCTTCGCATTCTGTCTTCACTGCGATTGTTTTCTGTGTGGCTAATTTTATTAGTTTTTTTCTCAATAATACTCAATTATTTATTTATTTTATTTATTTATTTATTATTGGTCGATAAAACGAGTGTCTTCCTAATTATTCAATACATATATGTATAATAAAATTTAATGCTAAAAGCCTAGTTAGAGTACACAATTCTTTAATAGCATCACCAACCGATGGAGGTGTTTTATTTGCCAGTCCGGCCAGCTGTGCCCCTATTCACAGCTAATTTTGTCGGTGACTCTATTAGAGCCTTCAGCTAAGAAGAAGGGTGTTAGTAGAGAAAATAGAGTTCTTTAGTAAAATTTCAAAATAATCTTAATTTACTATTTTAATTAAGAAAATACAATAAATGGGGAATAATAAAGAGAGAAGTTATTAAAAAAGTAAAGGAATTAAACAAGATATATAGAAGGTTATGTAGATAGGATAGAGAGATAGTAATGGGAAATCACCGACCACGGTGGGGGAAAATTTAAAGCCTGTCCGGCAAGCTACGTCCCTGCTCATAGCTGGGAATAGTCAGTGACTTCCCGAAGGTATCCTGAAAGCAACGATTTTATTAGGGGTAGAGAAAGTTCGGTAGAGAAAATGTGATGTAAACTATTATAATTTTTACATAACACGCGAAAAGGATTGTGCATAGCGTAGTCTGTTGTGCACGTAGATACGAATAAGGGGCGATAATTTCTAGTTGGTCTGGACGGAACAGAGAATTGAAGACGCCCTAACAGAAAAGGAGAATCTATATCGCCAACAATCAACTTATTGTCCTACGGTTGATTAACGACGGAAGATTAAAAGAAGCAGTCTGCTGGAGTAAGATGGCAACCGAAGATTAGGGTACCAATTTGAACCTCGGAAGGCAAAAAGCAGAAATTGCTTCTGAACAGATTCAATACGATCCTGACTATTGATATACTGCGGAGACCAGATGCAAGAGCAGTATTCAAGGATAGGGCGATCGAGAGAGATGTACAGAAGTTTCGTTATAAAAGGATCGTTAAACTCTTTAGACCATCGTTTAATGAATCCAAGTACACCTTTTGCCTCATTAACGATGGTATCCATATGCAGATTGAAGCTGAGTTTAGAATAAAAAAGAACGCCTAGATCCTTATCTATATGTATACGTTGCAATGGAGTATTGTCAATTGTATAGCTGACAAGATAAGGTGTAGTACGATGAAATGTCATAAACATACACTTTGAACAATTCAGATGCAATTGATTGGCCGAACACCTAAGTTGCATAGCGTTCAAATCGTCTTGTAGACGAGAATGATGTAGGGGATTAGTGTATGATAAAATAAGTTTCACATCATCCGCATACATGAGTACACGGGCATGTGATATAACAGAGGGGAGATCATTTATAAAAAGAGTAAAGAGTAAAGGTCCGAGATGACTACCTTGAGGAACACCAGAAGTAACGTGAACCTGTTTAGAGATAGTCAGCCTCAGCATAACTCTTTGGGTCCTGCCTTTTAAATAAGAGCTAATCCAAAGCAAAAGAGACGGAGGGAAACCTATTCGGTCAAGTTAAAAAATTAAAATATCGTGGTGCACAGAGTCAAACGCCTTACTGAAGTCAGTGTAAATGACATCAGTTTGCATTTTCGAAAGGAAAGCATCATTTACCAAGGAAGTAAACTCTAGTAGATTGGTCGTAGTTGACCGATTCTTTACGAATCCATGTTGAATGTTAGTGTGGATGTTGAGTAGAGGCAGTGGCAAGTGGTGCAGCCTGTCGCGAGTTCGAGTCCTACCGGGGAAAGTATATATGCGGTTGAGAGTTCAAACCTTGCAAATGGAACTTTTTTTTTTAAATTTATCCTTATTAATTCAATCGAGCTCTATTTGGTGTTCGAATAAGAGGGTTCAGGGAATTCCCTAGTCGGGAACTCCCGACTAGAACCTCTTACTTGTTAAAGCTTTGCACTGTTTTTACTTATACACCATTTACTTATTATAGCCATTATTATGTTTTTTTAAACATGCATTTAAAAATCTTTATATTTAGCTTTAAGTTTTAATCAACCTTATACCATTGATGTGAATTCTGATGGGAAAAATGAAATTTTGTGTCGTAATAAATAAGTCGAAGAGGAATTTAAACATGCGCTAATTTGTTATCTATGTGGAGCCATGCCTCGCCGGAGTTTGAGGTAGTGTAGCCGTTGTTGTTTTGGGGATTGTCTGTACAAGCGACCCCGGTGATCATGGTAGGGTGGGCAACAGCTGTCGCATTAACATCAGCACAGCATATCCACAACAACATCAGCCACTAACCCTTTTTTTTTTGTCCCGGTTCTGTGATTGTCTCATTCCTTCCTATTTCTTTTAAATACAATCGAACGTCTCAACAGCACGCGAATTTTTATGTAATTATGCATATCTGGAAGTAAGTAGCAAAGTGATAAACTATACAACCCACCCCAGCCGACGTAAAAAAACAGGAACCAACGCGTGCTTTGCTACTAGCTATACGACCATCAGCTCGCGAACATACGTTATATAGGTCATTACTGAAAGGCTGTAAATCTCTACAGTGATAACGGTAAAGAATATAAGTCTAATGACATGGAGAAACGGCATGGGCTACCATTTAACAGTTCCCCATACACCACAACTAATTGCAGTATCCGATTTTAATTTTTTTTTTTTAAATGATTTTAGATAAGAACTCCATTTAAATGGTATACTTGTTGGCTATGAACCAAATGGATATACAATGGTGGCCAACAATATTTTGACAATCCAGTGCAAAAAGTAAAATCGCTTATTTCTGCCATCTTACAGCAGTTACGGTATCCGTTTTATTTTTAAGAGGTAGAGAATATTAAGAGCTTTAGGAGAGCAAAAGATTGCACTGATAACTAAACGCATTTGTTTTCTAAAATTATCTGCGTAGCAGAATTTGATTCTTTGGCTGGACAAAAGTATTTTGACATTACTTTTAATTTTCATTTTCGTTGAATCGCATGCAGTAAAGAACACGTGCTCCAATTTCTTAGATTATTTTTGCGATCTTTATAAATAAATACAATAACAATTAGTGTTTCATCATGAACTTATTAGAAACGAAATGGTAACGATGTATAATGCAGGTATTTCTGTAGAATAACTTAGCAAACTATTCAAAGTACCTAGGCAAACAATTTATTACCAAATTAACAAAAATAAAAATAACGTTTCATTAACAAATAAGGCCAGATCGGGAAGACCTCGCAAAACAAAGCCCATACAAGAACTTATTATTCTAAAGATAAGCATTCAGCATAAGCCGCATGAAACAGCTGTTTATTATAAACAAGGTTGGCAAGCCTCTCTTGCACTTGTCGCAGCTTCTATAAAATTGCATATTCCCTTTTATCTTGTTCAGTCGTTCGTTGTTGATCGAGGCGAAGCGAAGAACTTTTCTGAGCCACAGCCAAATAACCTTGTAATTTATATAAATTCGCCGAATAAATTGAATTATAACGTGTTGTTGTGAAAATCCAAAAATTTACTTATTTCTTGGCTTAGGTTATAAACAGTTGCTAAGAAACATTAGTAACTCAACATTTGGAGGCCCCGGCGAGATTTAACATTGCAGTGCACATAAGCAAATTAAATCTATTGCACAATTAAAATTGTGATTGTTCAAGTAAAACATAATCATCGTAAATTGTTATAATTAGTCAAGTGCAAACCGCCTGTGTGAGCTGACAATTTACAGCTCCCAAATATTCCAGAATACATAAACGCCGCTAGTTGACTTTCGCGCTCTTCCTCTTGCGCGGTCATTCGCCGGCTCAGCTTATACATATGTATATGTACATACGCTTGTACATAAGCAGCTGTACAATTCGTCGCATGTTGTGTGCTCAGTTTGGTGTACTGTATTGTGAAAAAAAAAAAATTATGCAAGGCGGGAACACAGATGATATGCAGGCAAACATGGTGTCTTTTCTTAAGCGCAAGGCGGTTGCATTGTTCGAGCGAGCCAAGTGTATTGAAAACGAACTATCTGAGGATAAAAATAACAACTCTTGTGCCGTCGACTTAGAAGTGCGCCTATTGCTAATTGAACAAACTAAGTCTGCCTTTAATGCCGCGAATAACTCGCTAGAGGAGCTTAATTTCGATGAAATTGGCAGCAAATTACTCGATGATTTTGACGAGTTGATTGCCATGGTTGAAGCTCGCCTTCGCGTGAATATTCAGCGTCGGCAATCTAACGGCCCGCCCCACTCAACCTTTATTCATCATGAGGATTGCCAAACCAAACCTTGATCTTGGCCAACAGAACGCGCCTGCCCGAACTCAAATTACCAACATTTTCCGGTGGTTATACCGAATATTCGGACTTCATCGCGATGTTTGAGTCAGTTGTCGACAAGGATACCGAGCTGTCTAATATTGAATGGTTGCAGCATCTTCGCTCATGTTTGTCTGGCCTTGCGTTGGATTCGGTTCGATCTTTGGAGTTTTCCGGTGCCAATTATCGTGCGGCTCTAAATAGAAGAAATAGAATGTTTTCCAGGCACACATCAATGAGATTCTTGGGCTCAAGAGGGTAGATTAGGAGTCGGCATCAAAACTGCGCGAGTTTTCGGACAAGGTCAATTCGCATATGAGTGGCTTACAGACATTGGGCAGTTTGGAGCAAATTTCAGGATGCATAATAGTGCACACGCTGCTTCAAAGGTTGGACACCCAGACGCAGACCAAATGGGAGTAGGCCGCAGGCATTGACAAAATCCCGACAGCCGATGAGTTCTTCACATTTCTGGAAAGGCGTAGTAAAAGGGTGGGTAGCGTGCAACATGCCATGTCATCTCATATAACCAATTATCAGGTGGGCAAATCCAACCATAACACTAACAGCAAAAGAGTGCTTGTAGCTGAGACTAACCAAAATGGGTGCAGTTTTTGTGATGCATCTGGTCACGGGATCTACACATTTAGTAAATTGGGAAATTTGCCTCCATCCCTTCGGCATAAGGAAGTCAAGAAACTGGCCCTTTGTTATAACTGCCTAAGGACGGGACACCAAACTCGGTCTTGCAGTAGTAGTCAGTGTCGCTTTTGTGATTTGGGCGCCGCCACTTCGACACACTCTCACTCCACTAACTCTCTTGCTGTCCAAGGTCTTCAGTCTGGTGTTGTGCTCCTGGCTACTGCAGTGGTACTGGTAAAGAATAGTTTTGGTTTCTTGGTTCCCTGTAGGGCCTTATTAGACTCTGGCTCGCAGTTGCACATGGTCACATTTCGTTTCGCACATAGACTGCAGTCAGGGAAAACTAGGTCGTCGACAGTTGTCATGGGTCTCGAAGACACAAGCGTCTCTACTGAAGGATCAGCTGTTAGGATTTTGATGCTTTTGTGACTTCAACAATTACCGATAGTCAGCTCAGCTTCGTCATCGATACATCAGACTGGAAAATTCCCTCGAACATAAGGTTGGCTGATCCTGCGTTCAACAAACCACAGAGAGTGGATCTCTAAATTGGAGCGAGCCTTTTCTATGAGTTTTTTTCTGTGGGGCAAATTGTGCTTTTGCCAGGATTACCTCTTCTGCAAAAAACTCGTCTTGGCTGGGTCGCGGCCGGTGGGTTTGAGAGACCGCGCAGTACCTCGTTGTTGGCTGCCGGGCTCACTCCTGATAGCGAAGCTAGTCAGTTGGACATCCATCTGGATGAGTTGGTTCGGCGGTGTTGGGAAGTTGAAAGCTTGAAAGAGCCTACAGTAAAGGCCACCAAAGAAGAGTCGGAATGCAAGCAGCACTTTGCCAATAACTTCTCCCGTTTACCATCCGGCGAGAATTCAGTGCGGTTGCCTCTAAAGCGGAGTGCAGAGCTTCTAGGAGAGTCTTACAGCCAGGCTTATCGTCGATTTCTCAGTCTTGAGCTAAAATTAGGTCGGAGTTCGCATCTGAAGGAGCAGTATTCGGCATTCATCGAACAGTTTCTGGATCTAAATCACATGTCGCGAGTTAGTCCAGAGTTGAGTGGTCGTTGTAAATACTTCCTCCCGAATCATTGCGTTTTGAAGGAATGCAGCACCATAACCAAGTTGCGCGTTGTGTTTGATGGCTCAGCAAATACTGATTCAGGACATTCTCTTAATGATGTACTGATGGCGGCACCAGTTATTCAACCTAAGTTGTTTCACATTCTGATTCGCTTCCGCACATATCCTGTTGCTCTGACAGCTGATATTTGCAAAATGTATCGCTGTGTCCGAGTGACTTCGCCTGATAGTTACTTCCAGTGCATCCTGTGGAGGGACTCGCCTCAGAAGGACATCGAAAACTTTAAATTGGATTCAGACATACGGGACCAAATCAGCATCATCTCAGTCCGTGCGCGCAATGCACCAGTTGGCCTTTGATGAGCGTGATGCATTTCAAATCGGATCGGATGTATTGTCTCGTGGAAACTTCAAGATTCGAAAGTGGTGTTCCAGTCACCAAGAAGTCCTCAATAGCTTATAAAGATAGGGAACAGTACTTGAAGTTTGATGATGGAAGCGATGTCACCAAGGCCCTTGGTCTTGTATGGGATCCAGCGGTCGACCAGTTGCTATTTTCATTTTCTGTTCTAGATTCTACTATTAAACCCTGCAGGCGATCAGTTCTGTCTATTATTGTCCGTTATTATGATCCGCTTTGACTTTTGGGACCAGTAATAACTAAGGCAAAGATATTTCTTCAACAGCTTTGTAAGGACAAATTAACTTGGGATGAAAGCATGCCGATTGCACGTGATACGACCTGAAGGGAGCTAGTATTCTTCGAAGGAGCTGATGTTGAAAAACATGGATTTTGCGATGCCAGTGTGGATGGGTATGGAGCCTGCACCTACGTGGTGGCCAGGAGTCCACTAGCCTTTGCTCCAAGTCTCGAGTTGCGCCATTAAAAACATTGACTGTCCCGAAACTGGAATTGTGTGGAGCGAAGCTGTTGGCTAGTCTGATGCATGATGTCAAGCGCACAGGCATCTTTGTCAGCCAGTTTTATTGCTGGTGCGAATCGTCCGTTGTCCTATCCTGGATAAGAGATGAGCCCTTCAAATTTAACGTTTTCGTGGCAAATTGTGTGGCTGCCATACAAGAACTCACTTCCGACGGACAGAAATCCAGCTGATATTCTTTCTAGAGGCACAGTTCCCGACGTCCTAGCCCAATCGGATCTCTGGTTTCATGGTCCATCTTATCTATTAGATGGTCGCCTAAATTGGCCGGCGTCCTGTCTGCATGAAACTCCAACCATTGAATTGAGGAAAAGAGTACTAATCATTAAGTCTCCACATGTCTCCATTTAACTCTGGGATGCAAGCACACCAACTCATTTGGCTCCATGCAGCGCACATTCGGCAATGTGTACAAATTCATGAAGCGTATAAGGCATCATGGACTCACTGTTGCAGACATTCATCACGGCACTCGCATTCTTCTTCGGGTTGTACAGAGAGCGCACTTGTGGGATGACATCAAGGAGATTCATTCTCATGGAAATGTGAAAAAATCCAGCTCCGTTGCATCTCTTGCACCATGTCTGGATGAAGGTAACCTCTTCCGTGTGGGTGGCCGGCTTAGCAATTCGTCCCTGGACTATGATGCGCAACATCACCTTAGCTGTCATCGTTCAGTTTCATGAGAGGAATCTACACCCTGGTCCCCGTGCACTTCTAGTCAAAATTCGACTTAAATATTGGCCGATTGGTGGATTGAGAACAATCTACAAAGCAGTCAGTAGATGTGTGAGGTGCTTCAGAGCGAGGCCTATTTTCATCGAGCCTATGATGGCAAGTCTTCCAAGAGAGCCTCTGGAAACCGTTCGAGCCTTCACCGTAACTGGAGTCGATTACTGCGGACCCTTCTTCTATAAATCGGAAGTTCGTACGAGGCCGTCCATCAAGTGCTACGTCAGCGTCTTTATTTGCTTCACCAGCACCTAGAGCTAGTCAAGGACCTATCGACCGCTACATTTTTGAGTGCCCTAAAGCGATTCATCGCCACTCGTGGCAAACCCGGTCAAATTTTTTCCGATAACGCAACAAACTTCGTTTGAGCGAAGAATGAACTGGTTGATTTGAAACGTCTCTTGCTTAGCTATCCCCACATGGAGCCAGTTCTGCAACGCCGATAACATCGAGTGGAAATTCATTCCCCCCCGTTCTCCGCACTTTGTTGGACTATGGGAGGCGGCAGTGAAGTTGGCCAAGCACCATTTCTATCGCTCTGTCGGCCGCTCTTTACTTACCTTTGAAGAGCTTCGTACTCTTGTTTTCCAAATCACACTATTGTTAACTCACGCCCATTACTCTCCCTTTCAGAAAACCCAGCAGATCTAGATGTCCTGACTCCTGCTCATCTACTGCTTGGTAGTCCTTCAACAACCATCATCGAGCCAGACTTGACCAAATTAAACTACGACCGTTTGGATGGCTGGCAGCGTGTGACGCAGCTACAACAGGTGTTCTGGGCTCGATGGCGTGAAGAGTACTTCACCTTGCTACAACAGCGAGCTAAATGGCGCACTCAAACACCAGCGTTGTGCATCAACGACATGGTGCTCGTTAAAGACGAAAATCTGCCTCCCATGCGGTGGCCGCTTGGTAGGGTAATTAACTTGATTCCTGGGAAGGATGGAGTAAATCGTGTAGCTGATCTGAAATAATCTTAGTCTAGTGAAACAGCTGTTTATTATAAACAAGGTTGGCAAGCCTCTCTTGCACTTGTCGCAGCTTCTATTAAATTGCATTTTCTCTTTTATCTTGTTCAGTCGTTCGTTGTTGATCGAGGCGAAGCGAAGAACTTTTCTGAGCCACAGCCAAATAAACTTGTAATTTATATAAATTCGCCGAATAAATTGAATTATAACGTGTTGTTGTGAAAAGCCAAAAATTTACTTATTTCTGTGCTTAGGTTCTAAACAGTTAAAAAACATTAGTAACTCAACAGGAAGTTTAAAGAATTTATGCTGATTACCCCAAAAGCTGTGTCGATTGAGCTCAAAGAACACCATCAAATGTCAACAAGTAGAAAAACTGTCGAAAGAAGGTTGAAGGAGGCAGATTTTTCTACTTATATAGCTCGTCCTATTCCATTAATTTCAACAAAAAATAAGCTAAAAAGGTTAACATTCGCCAAATCCTACATAAACAAGCCGCAATTATTTTGGGAAAGAGTATTATGGACGGATAAAAGCACTTTCGAATATCATGGCTCGAAGAAAAAGGTTTATTGCCGATTGCCAAAAAATGTTCGCAGAAAAATAACGCCAGTGTGCGAACGGGTACCACATGGTGGAGGATTGGTTATGTTCTGGGGAAGCGTATGTTTCACTGGCTTGGGCGATTTGGTACCAATTGATGGGACAATGAACAAAGATAAATATTAACGTATTCTGAATGATCACGAAATTAATTCTGGTGACCGGCTCATTGATCAATCCTTTATACTGCAGCACGACAACTACATTTTTGAAAGATGTTGAAGTCAATACTTTAGATTGGCCAAAGCAAAGTCCCGACCTTAATATAATAGAGAACGTGTGGGCTTATATAAAATGAAAACGAAGCTCAGACCTGTCCAGAACACGAGAGGAGACGATTGCTGAAGTTGAAGGACTTTGGATGGATTTTTCATTGGAAACCCTAAAAAAATTAATAAAATCAATTTCAGTGCGTTTGCAAAAGGTTATGAATGTCAAATAAACTTTTCTCTCTATTGGCTAGACAACATTGAATTGTCTAAATTCTTTTGTCCACCTACATTTTTGAAAGATCGATTTTTTTTCTCAAGCTGTAATATTACAAATTATTATATATTATATTATTATTAAATAGAAAAATTGTTAAAATTTATTATCTCAATAAATCATTAGATATCGCCAAGGCAATCCTATTTTTCTAATGTCCAAATATTTTTGGCCACCATTGTAAAATGTGGGATATGGGTACTTAAGTTTTTTGGTAGCAAGAGATGTGGCTGATGAAAATAATATTAAACAAGTAAGAGGTTCTAGTCGGGAGTTCCCGACTAGGGAATACCCTGAACCCTCTTTGAGGTGGTATCGGGGAGGTGGCGATAGGTATAAAATGAAAGATACTTGACATATATATAATATTCTAGAAGCAACATATCATGATTGGTGATTCTAGCCCTTATTAATTACCCAATTTGCTCAAAAAACAGGATGTCGATATCGATTTTTATCGATTGCTTGGAAACGGAGTAAGTTATCGATTATCGGAAACAAACTCGATCTGCGTAGGAACTAGGAGAACCTACAGCTAAAATTTCTAGTCTCTAGCTCTTATAGGTTCTGAGATCCTTGCGTTCATACATACGGACGGACAGACGGACGGACAGACAGGCGGACATGGCTGGATCGACTCGGCTATTGATGCTGATCAAGAATATTTATACTTTATGGGGTCGGAGATGCTTCCTTCTGCCTGTTACATACATTTGCATTTGCACAAATACAATATACCCCTTTTACCCATTAATGCAATTGACTTTTTGAGAGTACACAAATATTCTATGGTACAATAACATATACTGTAGAAAATTTCATTAAGATCGGTTTTTGTTTTGTTTTTTGGTATTTTGACTGCGCACGTGATTGCGACGCAGCTCCAAGAATTTCTGTATACACACACAGTCATTTTCTAAAATTGTAATAACTGTTTCTGTTTCCGCTCGTTCTTTTTCTAGCAATTTTCTGTCCAATCTGTTTTTTAACAATTTGGTATCCAACAATTTATTTTCTAACAATTTATGGTTCAATAATCTAAGTAGTATCTAATAATTTATTATCTAACATCTTTTCTGTCAACAATTTACTCTCTATAATACCCTACTATCTCTTTATATAAAACTGTTTGTCCTGACTGACTGACTGACTGATTGGTGATCAACGCACAGCCCAAACCGTAAGAGCTAGGAAGCTGAAATTTTATGTGATGAAGGTGCCCGTTAAGACGGGGTTTCGGGAAATTCCACCCGCACTCAAATTCATTTCCAAGGATCTATATGAAAAATCATTTGAGACGTGTTTCACATTTTTCGCAGAATCAAAGCAACCTCGGGGAAATGTGCGATTCTAAAATTTTGTTGGTGCAGTTTTAAGTTGTGTCCGATTTGCTTCAAACTTTTTTTCAGAGCTCTACATAAGAATTTAATGAATACATGTTTCAGCGGTTTTGGAAATACCACCCGCAACAGTGGGTAATTAGCAAAAAATGTTTGCATGAAACTTTTTTGTTTACCATCCCATCGGCCTCAAACTCAGTTTCAAAGATCTTCGCTCAAATTAATTTGAGGGGTGTCTCACAGTTTTCCACAAGTGTATTCCTCTTTGGTGGAAATAGGGGTCAAAGATTTAGTGGTTGACTTTTCGCCCTCAAATTCATTTCCAAAGATCTACATAAGAAATCATTTAAGACGTGTTTCACATATTTCGTAAAATGTAAACTCCTTCGGTGGATAGATCATTTCAAAGATTTTTTTGATGAATTTTCAGTTTTGTCCGATTTGCATCAAACTTATTTTCAAAGATCTACATAATAATATGATGAATACGTGTTTCCGCGAATTGGAAAATTCCACTTGCAACAGTGGTAAAAGGGCGGAAAACTTTTATATGAAAGTAGTTTGTTTACCGTCCGCTCAGTTTCAAAATCATTTTCAAAGCTTTTTGAGAACATTGATTTTATACGTGCCACGGGCAAGGCCGGGCTATAAGCAACATAAATACTTGCTTAATCTGATTTTTACTTTTGGTGTCCCATTATTTTCCATATTACTCATATATTTATATTTTTGGCTTACCGTCAACTCTACAATATTTAAATCACAAGCCTTTATAAAATCTCTGCCCTATACTACTGCCCACCTTATAGATTCGTCAGCAATCACTATTAAATTATAATTGATTTTTATTGATTCTTTAAGAACATAACATAATTATTTTCCAAATACATTTAATCGGCTATCATTAAGCCCAAAATACACAATACAATTCCACCAGAACCGCCATGCTGCTGCAGAAGCACATTTGCGAATGCTTGTTGCATCTTCTCTGGGTGATCAAAACATTTCAGTCTGGCATGTACTCTCGAATTTTCCTCCGGAATGCCTTCAATGCCTCCTCATCATCCATATTGAGGTCTCGAGCCAACATTGTTTTACTCTCGAAGCACAAATTTTAATTTTTCGTTATGTTGGTAACGGCGCGCGACGAACTTGCGTCTCAGCTCAGAGCTTGCCAATCTTCCGCCAAACGCCACCATTAATTGATCCATCTCGATTACTGGCTTCACAATGCGTAAGGGATCCATATGCAACCACTGTAATGTATTACCAAACACAATCTAAACACTAAGATCAGTATCGCCCATACATTTGCATGCGACCCAAAATTTCTACCCTGGCTTCCTAAACTGGCTTTTACGATCCCGCACGACGTGGCAGCCGACTGCTGTTCATTTAGACGAACGAATGCCGAAGTCGCGGCTTGCTGATTCTGACACGAGCAGCGAAATTAGTCGCCAGCCTGCCTTTAACAAAGCTGGTCGGTGGTGATTTGCGTCGCCTCGTTTTCGAAATACATTGAGCGAAAAAGTTTTGAACTTACGATCGACGCAAAGTACTTTTCCTCTATCCATGAAATGCATGCTTTATTTAAATGATATATTACCCTAGACACTACCGATAAACTTTACAGGAAAATTTAAGAATTAAATAATTTTTGCACAAGGCGCATCTTGTGCAATAACTATGTTAAGAAAATAGCACACATAGATTGATTTCACTTTTGTTTTTGGACAGAGTATGCTCGAGAAAAGTTCTTGTCTCAGCCAATGGCGTGCAAGCACCTTTGGTTGTAGCGTGAATTATGCATGTATAAGAACTTTAAAATATGTATATATGTGTTGTTATTTACTGCTCTGGCTTTAGCTGGCAAGAAATTATTTTTGTTAGTTTTCTAGCGCTGATCATGCATGACCTACTCCAAATATGTATTCACATATGAATCCATGTTGTGTACTGAGGTTGACTCCGTAGAAAATATGTTATTTTAAGTCGATGCTAATATTTTGTAAAAGTAGATCAATTGTGGATTGTCCAATTGACTCTATTGTTCCCTGTCCGATTCCTGTGATACTTGTTTTGTAGTCTTGATTTATATTTGAATCTGTTTTATTCTTGTTTAAAATTGAGACATTTACTCCTATATCTACTAGCAGAGTTAATGGTATATTATTTTTCCCATGGTATATTTTGATGAGACTACTGAGACTTAGATTTATGTGCAAAATTTGTATTATTCGTTGCTCAAGGGGGTTCCCACACTATACAGCCTCTTCACGCACGATATGCCCACGGCAAGTGAAATGGCCCTTGTCAGTCGGCAGGATCTCCTGGTGGCTACGTTTGCTGATGACACGGATATCCTTGCCAAGAATAATTGCGTGTACGAAGCAACGGACATACTGCAGGAATATCTGAAGCGCTTCGAAAACTGGGCTTGTAGGTGGAATATCTCAGCGAACCCTCAAAAATGTGCCACGGTCACTCACACCCTGCGCAAGGACTCCAGCCCCGGACTTTTTCTCCATGGCGAGCTCTTAGAGCAGGTGCGTGACCATAAATACCTAGGGATCACACTCGACACCCGACTTACGTTCAAAAAACACGTCACCGAGGTTACCAACAGCTTGAAAAGCAAAATCAGGCGTCTGAGCTGGCTGCTAAACCCAAATAACACACTCTCGCTCTTAAACAAAGTACTTATCTATAAAGTAATCCTTGCCCATGCGTGGCGATATGGGCTCCAGGTTTACGGAATTGCAGCGAAGACGCACCTAGACAAACTTCGTATCATCCAGGCTAAGACCTTGCGAACAATCTCTGGAGCCGAATGGTATATTCGCACACGAGACATCGCAAAGGACCTTAAGGTTCCTATGGTAGGAGACGTTATGAACAATCAAGCAACAAGCTACCTATTTAAGCTCCGCAACCACCCTAACGTCCTGGCAAGGAACCTGCTAAGGAGGCGAAGAAGAAGGAGGCTTAAAAAGTCATATCCAATAGACCTGGCTAAACGCCGCCTTTAATGAAGCAAAATAACATGTACATAAACACACACTATGTAAATATTTAATTTAAGCTATCATTAATCAAAACACACGCTGATAAAAGTTGCTAAGCAAGAGTAACAGAAGATTAGCCGTAAATAAAAGAATTTTAACACAAAAAAAAAAAAAAAATTAAGCGGGTTTGTTGGTTTTCCTTGTGTAACTCGGACCTGGTTTTGCTGTCTGGGTCCTCTGTTTGAGCCGCCTCTATATGAGCCACCTCTGCCGCGGTTTCCACCACGAGGAGAGTAATTTTGCTATTAAAGGACAGTATTAGTTGTCCGGTTGCTTCTCGACAAATTTGGATATGGCATCATTCATGTTATGAAATGTGCCTGCCTGCATGATAAGTTTTACCTTATCTATAGCGAAGTTCTTGGTCATGGCCTTTACAGCTTGGGCTGTGCTATATTTGATGGCTAAATCTGAATTTAAGCCATCATTAATATAAGCACCTGTTAGAGCTTTTGCCAGTTGCTCAACTTCTTGTGTATAAGTGTTGGCAGCTTTGCTCTTTTGCTGTAGGTTTAGGAGTTTAGCTGATAGTACTTCAACTGATTCTCCTTTTACCGTTCTTGACAGCTGTTGCTTCATGTTCTTCTTTTACTGAGTCTATAAGACTCAAAGCATCTTTGAAGCTTTGTAGTTTATCTGCCTTTCCATCAAACTCTGGTAAGTTTGAGAAAACTTATAGCTGTTTTGGTCATGGTGCTGTCAATTGATTGGGTATTTATTTCAGAATCTGATGGTTGAGTATCAGCTGGCAATGAAAGTATTTTCTCGTCGAATGACGCTGAAGTGCTAAGAGAATTTGGAAGGAATATTGTTATATTATGCCTTTCCGAAATTCGTCTTATGTTTTCTATTAACGTGCTTAATACATCAACAGTCTCTGTTAAATGCAAATCTTTTAGTTTTGTTGCATTGTCACATATAAGTTGACGGCTGATATTGTAGAAATCTACGAGAATTTGAACGTGTTTTAACTTTGTCTCACTGAGACAGATGCGCTTTTCTTAAGGCACTTGAAAGATTTATTAGACTCCTCACGTTGCTCCCTAAGAATGGTAACGATTTGCGGCCAAACCATTTAAAGACATTTTTAATTTATATGTGCAAACGCACAATAATAAGGTCTGTAGGTTCTAAAATAGGGTGTTCTAATTGTTGTGTGTTTTTTTGAATGCTACAAAATCTTACGTTCTGCCTAATATTGGGTGTTCTTTAATTACTGATTTCACTTGTATACCAGGAACAGTACTGAATACTATTCCTTTTTGCGTTTTTGTGCAATGTATCAGAGGTGAGTGATCGAGATTGAAAATATCCATATATAGATACAAAAGTTTCTTATGTACTTATTGGAGTTGCAGTTACTTGTGGGTCTCGTAAATAAACTTCAGCTATCGCTTTGTTCGTAGCCATTGAGTTTAATTGGGAGAGATCAAAAGTAAAAAGAAATTATAGTTTATCTAGGTCGTTTGCACGACTCATATATTTTATACCCTGAACCCATTAGAAATGGGTATGAAGGGTATATTGTATTTGTGCAAAATGCAAATGTATGTAACAGGCAGAAGGATGCATCTCCGTTCCCATTAAGTACGTATATTCTTGATCAGCATCAATAGCCGGTTTAGCCATGTCCGTCTGTCTGTCCGTATGTATGAACGCAAGGATCTCAGGACCTATAAGAGCTGAAATTTGAGATGTAGGTGGTACTCCGATTCCAAGCAATCGATAAAAATTGATATCGACATCCTCCCCTGCGCGGGGAGATGGCGATAGGTATAAAATTAAAGGTACTTGATATATAGCTCTTATTATTTACCCAAATTGCTCAAAAAACAGGATGTCGATATCGATTTTTATCGATTGCTTGGAAACGGAGTAAGTTTTCGATTATCGGAAACAAACTCAATCTGCGTAGGCACTAGAAGGACCTACAGCTAAAATTTCTCTAGCTCTTATAGGTTCTGAGATCCTTGTTCATACATACGGACGGACAGACAGACGGACATGGCTAGATCGACTCGGCTATTGATGCTGATCAAGAATATATACACGTTATTGGGTCGGAGATGCTTCCTTCTGCCTGTTTAATACAGTTACATATTGCACAAAATCATTATACCCTTTCTACCCATTTTCAATGGGTTCAGGGTTTTAAAACGAAGTGGGTGCATAAAAATTCATCAAAGTTCGAATGCCCTGGAAAGAATTAAGAAAGTCAAGAATCGTCTAGAATTTATAGCGACAGCGTCGAAGTATGCCTAGAAAGCTCGTGTAAGAGCGAGGAGCACAGTCGTGATTTGCGTGACAGTGGTCGGTAAGCGCAAGCGTGGAGATGTTTTAAATTATGAGTAGGAAAGGTTGGATAGCGCAAAATTTTCACTTCGTAATGAAATAGGAAGTTGCTGATCTAAGTGGCGATGAGCGAAGAGCGCGGAATCTTTCAGAGCGTGTGACTAGAACGTGCATCAACACATCAACGATGATCACAGGGTACATCAATAACAGACTCTGTTACTGTTCTGTTAAACAGAGTATGTTATGTTGTTATTATACATATAAAATAAGTAAATAGTTGTTGAGTAAAGAGTGACAAATCAGTGAGAATTTATCATTTATTTTGAAAAAAAAAATCAAATCATAACAAAGAAGAAATTCTGTATGACCAAACACAAAGACAGACGAAAATAAAGATTTGATAATTTCTAAAGTTGCTAGAACGAGAAAAGGAAAACTAAAATTTATAAAAATTTAATTACCTATACCATTAAGTTAAGTACATTGAATTGTTTCTATTTAAGACTGCATTTTAAGCATTGTGAAAAGCGAACACCGACGATAACAAAATGAACAGAGACGAAATTTTGCAATTAACAGTTAACTTTTTAAAAGAAAAGTTATCGGCACTTAACTTGGTAACCACAGGCAGAAAGCAAACTTTGCAAGACCGACTTTTAGAATATTATGGGTTGCAGGTTGACGATAATGAAACTGAGTATGAAGACGCTGGGTCGGCTTATACTATTTAAAGTTTACCAATGCAGATCGTCCGAACAACGTTTACATTACGCGATATTGAAGATACACTTTCGCAGTTCAATGGATGACTCAGGTCTGATAGAATATTTTATTGAGGGAATACCTGACTCGGGGAGTAACAAAAGTATCAGGCCAAGACTCTGCAGAAACTAAAAGAACAGATCAAGGTATATGAGAAAATTCGTAGTAGTCGCCCTCAAGCGTCTAATACGGGTAGAATTCACAACGGTAGTGAAAAAAAGAAACTTGATTTGAATAAAAAACAAATTAAGAAATATTTCAAATGCGTCGATCCATCACATGTACCCAGAGAATTTAGACAGTCAATAAATTGTTATAAATGTTTTCAACCAGGGCATAAGGCAGCTAACTGTTCAGGATCGCGTGTAGTGGAGAAGAGAGAAGGGTAAAGTGCGAACACGATGATGAACAAGGCTAACAGTACTGGCAAAGAGTAATGCTGAGGCAGACTACCTCTAAACAGGTTCACGTTACTTCTGGTGTTCCTCAAGGTAGTCATCTTGGACCGTTACTCTTTACTCTTTTTATAAATGATCTCCCCTCTGTTATATCACATGCCCGTGTACTCATGTATGCGGATGATGTGAAACTTATTCTATCATACACTAATCTCCTACATCATTCTCGTCTACAAGACGATTTGAACGCTATGCTCGCCCAATCAATTGCATCTGAATTGTTCAAAGTGTATGTTTATGACATTTTATCGTACTACACCTTATCTTGTCAGTTATACAATCGACAATACCCCTTTGCAACGTATACTAGCAGTTAAGGATCTAGGCGTTCTTTTTGATTCTAAACTCTGTTTCAATCTTCACATAGATACCATCGTTAATGAGGCAAAAGGTGTACTTGGATTCATTAAACGATGGTCTAAAGAGTTTAACGATCCTTTTATAACGAAACTTCTGTACATCTCTCTTGTTCGCCCTATCCTTGAATACTGCTCTTGCATCTGGTCTCCGCAGTATAACAATAGCCAGGATCGTATTGAATCTGTTCAGAAGCAATTTCTGCTTTTTGCCTTACGAGGTTTAAATTGGGACCCTAATCTTCGTTTGCCATCCTACTCCAGCAGGCTGCTTCTTCTTAACCTTCCGTCATTAACCAACCGTAGGACAATTCTTGGTGTTGTCCTTCTACATAAGTTTATTATTGGCGATATAGATTCTCCTTTTCTGCTAGGGCGTCTTCAATTCTCTGTTCCGTCTAGACCAACCAGAAATTACCGCCCCTTATTCCTGTCTACGTGCACAACAGACTACGCTATGCACAATCCTTTTCGCGTGCTATGTAAAAATTATAATATTTTGCATCACGTTTTCTCTATAGAACTTTCTCTACCCCTAATAAAATCGTTGCTTTCAGGACACCTTCGGGAAGTCACTGACCATTCCCAGCTATGAGCAGGGGCATAGCTTGCCGGACAGGCTGTAAATTTTCCCCCACCGGGTCGGTGATTTCCCATTACTTTTCTCTCTGTCCTATCTACTTAACACTCTATACATCTAGTTTAAATTTCTTTACTTTTTTAACAATCTTCTTACTTTCCTTTTTCTTATTTATTGTATTTTATTAATTAATATAGCAAACTAAGATTATCTTTAATTTTACTTAAGAACACTTTTTTCCTACTTACTCCCTTCTGCTTAGATGTAGGCTCTAATAGCGTCACTGACAAATTTAGCTGTGAAAAGGGGCACAGCTGGCCGGACTGGCAACTAAAACACCTCCATCGGTCGGTGATGCTATTTAGAGAACTGTGTTATCTAACTAGGCTTTTAGCATATAATTCCATTATGTATTGTATGTATAATGAGGAAGACACTCGTTTTGTCGACCATTAATAAATAAATAAATAATAAAAAAAAATGCATTTTTAAGGAGGTGTCTTGTAAGAACGTATGTTTCTCTGCATTAATCGATACATGCTGTGACCTCTGATACGCGATGAAATCGTCAAAAATCTAGGAGAGGTGAAACTGAACAATGAAAAATAGTGTCTTGTTGGCATTTGTAATAGTTAGCTAAATACACTAGGCAGCTTTGTCACTCAAGTCGAAGTTGATGGTAGCTTACTGGATATAACCTTACACATTACGGGCAGAGACGACATTCATTACTCACCTGTAATAGGAAACACCGTATTGAAACAAGCGGACTAAATAGTATCGGACAATTTTGTAGAATATCGACCCAATGTGAATGACAATGCAAACAAGACAGTAATTGACAAGACATCAACAATAACATAAGATACTGTCGAAAATAAAAAGCCAGACATAGAGCTCATACAAGAATTCAAAGATGTATGCTTATTTGCAGAAAGTCAGGAGGCTGAGATCGATCTATATCACTTAGAAAAACCTGTTACAAAATCATTTCAAGCAATAATTAAAAACTATTCACCTGAAATGAAGAAGAAATGTCTAATTGAAATGAAAATGTTGTTAAATGATGAGCGTCCACTTTTCGAACGCCCAAGGCGAATATCACATGCAGACAAGTCTATTGTCGATTCGCACGTCAAGACATGGCTAGAAGAGAAGATCATACAGCCAAGTACATCGGAGTATGCATCTACTATTGTCCTCGTTCCGAAAAAATATGGCACCAAGAGATTGTGCTGTGACTACAGGCGTTTAAACGAAAAGATCGCGAGGGACAATTTTACAATGCCCTGCATGGACGATGTGATTAAGAGATTGCAGGGCCAAAGTGTGTTTACTACACTCGGTCTTGCAAACGGATTTTTTCATGTTCCAATTGAGCCCAATTCGAGATAATTTACATTATTTGTAACAAGTGCAGGGCAATATGAATTTATGTTCGTTCCATTTGGAAAATCTAACTCCCCAGCTGTATTTTCCAGATTCATTCACGCAATTCTAGTAGATCTTGTGCAGGATGGTAAAGTCGTAACTTATATGGATGATCTTATAATTGCCTCCAAGAATATAAACGAAGGTATCCAAAAGTTTAAGCGCGTACTGGACAAAGCAGCAGAGCTTAACTTGCGTATTAGGTGGAGCAAGTACCAGTTTCTTATGAAGGAAGTTGACTTTTTAGGGTATGTTATACAGGGAGGCACAATAAGACCATCTGTGAAAAAAACAGGCAGTTTAAAATTTTCTTATGCCGCATGACCGAAAGAGTTTTGCAGCGTTTTCTCGGATTAACGTCGTACTTTAGACGGTTTGTAGAAGACTATGAGCTGATAGCCAAACCGCTTTCCGATGTTGTTCTACCAAGGGACTTTACGATTAAATTTGTGATGTGATGTTTGTGGAATAGTGTTGTGAGCTGTATGCAAATTAATTTTAGTTATGTTGGCTGCTACTTTACTTATGTTTTAACTAATTGGGTTATTTTTGTGTACTATGTAACTCATATGATTGAAAGTTTTCCAAACTGATTTTTTGGTTTTAAAATACGGTCTACAGCTATTTTCGATTTTTGGCTTTGGGAATAAGGATCACTACCATAAAGATTATCGACAATTTTCCATTCGTCGAAGGGTGCAACTTGGGAGGACCAGAATAGGTCGATGTGATTAAATGTGTTGTAAGTTGAATAATGTTTGTATGACTTGTCGTTTAATGTACTGCGATAAATCAATAAATTTTGCTTAAATATTTCCCCTTCTATTGTTTTGGGGTGAGCCCCAGTTTTGATGTCAACTATTAAAATCACCTGTGAGTATGGTTGGAGTATTTTGATTGTTAAGTGTGTTGTTAAGAGCATTGTGATTATAATGCTTGCTATTTCTATTGCGATGGTTTCTAGGTCTGGGTTGACATATAGTTCTGTATATTGTACTTTTTTTTATTATAGCTCACTTAATAAAGCCTTAAATGTTCCTTTGTATTATTTTAAAAGACATTTGGTCTAATTATTAATAAGGTTATTGGGATAGTTAAGTTGAGTGAGCTATATGTTAGTTTTGGGAGTAATATCTGGTCGTATGCTCGACTATTTAAAGCTCCCGGTATTTGTAAGTGTATGGTACCGGAGTGGCTTCGGTAATTACGTGGCTCGGTTGCCTTTTATTGGATTCTGTGCCTCGCAGGGACCGCATTCGCTCCGGCAACACATTGTTTTAATTGAGTTAGTATTAGAAGTCTTCGTTTAGGTAATTGCTTAAAGTGTGCCCATAGTTACTAAGCGTAAATGTTTATGTTTTTGGTGTGATTATTAGTTCTTAATGAGAAAAAAAAAGTACGCAAAGCAATTAGTGAGAGCGAGGCACATGCGTACACAAATATGTATTTGGGCTGTAAGGATTTAAAACTAGCATACATATATTAAAAAAAAACATCAGCCGCAGCAACGTTATACTGAACGTTCGCCTTTCTAGGCTTGCGTTCGGCTGCCACTCTCAGCAGTCTTACTCTATCTGGGCACACTAAAATCGTAAATGTTTATGTTTTTGTGCGATTTGTAATTTTGGGTTTGGATTCTGTTTTATCTTTTGCTTTAAGAGGTTATGTAAGAATATTGGATTTGTCTCTAGAGAGTTTTCTTAGTTTACGATCTGATCCTACTTGATTTTTATGTTCTTGCCAATCTTCGATTGGAAGGGTATCCATGGTTTCTATGTCAGAGTCGTAGGTTACAACTTGTCTCGTTAGGTGGTAAGAGGTTCCTGGTGTTGGTTTCGGCGTGGAGGATGAGTTGGTTTGACGCTCTGATGATGAGTTGGTGTTGTGTTTTGTTTTAGTTAGTGTATCTAGATTGGGTGTTGTTTTGGAGGATGTTATAGTGCGATTGGCTGTGTTTGATTATTTCGTTGATGATGTGCCTGTGAGAGTTTGTGCGTATGATGTTGGTTGTTGCTCGTTGTGACGGGTGTGGTAGATTGTGGAGGCAGTTTTGTGGTCAACTTTTTCTTTTATTTTGTTTGCTGTGATTTCTTGTTCTTTTTAAAATGCTGGGCATTTTCGGTCTAGTGGGATGTGGTTTTTTATTTCTTGGTTATTTTTTAAATTGATACAGTTTTTGTTTTTTTTATGTAATTCGTTGT
Organism: Drosophila littoralis; assembly: GCA_018903485.1. Taxonomy (NCBI): domain Eukaryota; kingdom Metazoa; phylum Arthropoda; class Insecta; order Diptera; family Drosophilidae; genus Drosophila; species Drosophila littoralis. Next base: position 3,762,211 of record JAEIGF010000593.1, on the reverse strand, counting down.
AGTCGATGACGCCTTTAGAAAAGTTATGTGTGGAGTGTTTGCTTGCTGTCACATTTAGGTCTCCGACTTGTATTTTTAGAAGTTTAGCAGCTTGTTGGTTATTGAATGTTTTGATTAGGAGTGTGCCGGCTCTAGTTTTTTTTTGCAATTGTCGACTTCACCCCCGTAGGTGTAACTAATACATATGTTTTCAAATGAGTTGTTGTCGTTTCTGTTTGTTACAATATATTTTGGTTCGATTTCACTATATATTCTATTTTGATACCCTGAACCCATTGAAAATGGGTAAAAATAGAATAATATATTTGTGCAAATGCATGTAACAAGCATCACAGACCCCATAACGTATATATATTCTTAATCAGCATCACAAGCGGAGTCGATATAGCTGTGTCCGTCTGTCTGTCCGTATGTAAGAATGCAAGGATCTCAGAACGTTTAATAGCTAGAGACTTAAAATTAGCTGTAGGTCCTCCTAGTGCCCGCGCAAAACGAGTTTGTTTCCGATATCCGACAACGTGTCCCATTTACACGTAATCGATAAAAGTCGATATCGAATTATGTTTTTTGAGCAATTTTGATAAATAATAAGAGCTCGAGTCACTAAACTCGACATGTGGCTTCTAAAATAGTTTATATATATATATATCAAGCATCTTTCATTTTATAGCTATCGCCGCCAACCCCCTATCAACATTGCTATAAATCAAGTAAAAACACCAATTTGTTGCCCACCATATATATATATATATATAGGCAACCATTGTAAATACATTTGGAGAAAATACTAATATTCTATAGGACAATAAGATGAAAATTTCATCAAGATCGGTTAAGAAACACAAAAGTTATTAAAGAAAATGTGTTTTGGGTGACTTCGCGCTTGCGGCAGCTATCGCAAATTGCAAGCATTTTTATATACATACATGTACAGTCATGCGCGTCTTCTTTGAATTCTATCAACAGCATTGCAATTGCGATTGTATTGTTGAGAGTTCGAACCCTACCGAGGAAACTTTTTTTTTTTTGTTTGATGTGGCTGTTGCGTAGAGGCGGCAGTAAGTTATGCGGTCTGTTTCAAGTTCGAGCCCTGCCAAGATAACCTTTTTTTTTAATTTATTTTTGTCGTTAGCAGCAACAGCCACACCAATTATTAATTCTTAATGAGAAAAAAAAGTACGCAAAGCAATTAGTGAGAGCGAGGCACATGCGTACACAAATATGTATTTTGGCTGTAAGGATTTAAAACTAGCATACATATATTAAGAAAAAACATCAGCCGCAGCGACGTTGTGCTGAACGTTCGCCTTTCTAGGCTTGCGTATGGCTGCCACTCTCAGCAGTCTTACTCTATCTGGGCACACTAAAATGGTCGCAGGCACCAATGAGGCTCACTCGTTGCGATTTATCGTGTTTCGATTCAAATGCTCTTTGGTGTATCGTTGCATTCTAAGGTTCGTGGTTGAAGCCATGGAGCAGCACAAGCACCACCAGGCCACACACACATCTACACACGCAAAGAACATTCCCACGTCGGATTTTCATATTCCACGCGTGACAGCGCTCAGTGTGTGATTTTTAAAATATGTTTTTATGACGTATCTAGCTCTTATTATTTACTCAATTTGCTAAAAAAAAAATGTGCGTCAAATTAGCGGCGGTGACTTAGCGTCGATTTTTGGTACTTGGTATCGGAAAAGGAATCGGTCACTTTTAAATGCATTTATTTATGTTTTTAAACACGAAACCAAATAAATTTAAATGCAGAATTGCACAAAATTAAATTATTTACTGTCTACAATCATTTGTTTTTGAATTTTAATTTATAATGTGGGTAAACAAAGGCGTTGAAAAATTAGGTTTCCACCATTCTTTAAATATCTTTACTTAGGGATAATGGCCCCGAAAACCGCATATACACAGTCTATAGTTTCACGTAGACAACTGTGAAAATTTGATTGAAATCGTCGGTACCATTTTTAAGAGATTCGGAAAACAGTGCAGCAACCCCCTTGCCAGCCCCATATAAAATGACCGGAGAAAATCAACCTTGTTTTTGAGCCATAATTTCGTAATTCAGGGGGACAATGGCCCTCAATGCACGCTATACCCTCTTGCAGATACATATTTTAAGAAGCTCTAGGCACTAATTTCAAATAAATGGACAGTACAGATTTTGAGAAAATAAATTAATTGTAAGCCAACCTTATATAGTTCATTCATAAAATCTATCGAACTGCTAGTTCCTACGCGAACTGAATCACTGCCTGGAATCAGTGTTAAACAATTCTCTAAAGTATTGGGCGGGAACAAATCAATTTGAATGATATGTATTAACGAAAAAACGAAAAGAACTCACAAATATTTAAATTAATATTGACTTATTAAATCAAACTATATTTAAAGTATTCAGTCATAGTAAATAGTGCAGTTTATAGAATAATTTGATTTTTTTGTTGCCCTAAAATCCTATGCTAATGCAAAAAAACAAGCTGGCAATATTATATACCATACTGTAAAATGGTGGCAATATATCAACATTTATTATTCTATTTCTCCGATAATGGCCCTAAATGCACGGTAGTTGTGCATATAGAGCACGATTTATCAGCCATTTTGCTATTTTTTTCATTAAAATCATCGGTATAGATTTTAAGAAATTCTCATTTTTCTATATTTCGCATAACATCCTATGTTAATGCAAAAAAACAAGCTGGCAATATTTCAACATATTTCAAATGGTGGCAATATTTTAAATTAATTTTTAAATCTTAACAATGTACGAGATTGTCAGTTTTGTGATGGCTGATGTGCCAAAAAAAAAAAATAAAATAAAATAATAAAGCCACGCCAGCCCTCGTATTTTGCTGCTCTTAAGAATAAAGTTGAGCAGCAACAAATTTTAATAAGAGCGCAACAAAAGCAACTAAATGCTTTAAAAAAAGAAGTGGCGAAATTGTCGCATCAGTGGCGTGTGACGCAGCCATCAAGAATGCAACAGCCGCCGCAGATGCAACAGCCGCTGCAGATGCAACAGCATCCGCAGATGCAGCATCCGCCGCAGATGCAACAGCCGCCACAGATGCAACAAATTTTAATAAGAGCGCAACAAAAGCAACTAAATGCTTTAAAAAAGAAGTGGCGAAATTGTCGCATCAGTGGCGTGTGACGCAGCCATCAAGAATGCAACAGCCGCCGCAGATGCAACAGCCGCTGCAGATGCAACAGCATCCGCAGATGCAGCATCCGCCGCAGATGCAACAGCCGCCACAGATGCAACAGCCGCTGCAGATGCAACAGCAGCCGCAGATGCAACATCCGCCGCAGATGCAACAGCCGAGACAGATGCAACAGCCGCCGCAGATGACACAGCCGCCGCAGATGCAACAGCAGCCGCAGATGCAACATCCGCCGCAGATGCAACAGCCGCCACAGATGCAACAGCCGCTGTAGATGCAACAGCCGCCGCAGATGCAACAGCAGCCGTAGATGCAACAGCAGCCGTAGATGCAACAGCCGCTGCAGATGCAACAGCCGCTGCAGATGCAACAGCAGCCGCATATGCCACATCCGCCACAGATACAATTTCCTGGGAAAAATAATATAAAAGCTAGTAGGCGCCATATGGAATTTGCGCCGTTTTCTTGTATACATAAAAGTGCCGTTATATTAGACCCTGCCAACCCATTATAAAGTCTAGCATACAAAGGAACGAAACTGACAATCTGTGAAAATAAGTGAATAATAAAACTATCGGTCACTCTTTTTATACATGGCGATGAATAGTTTGTAATTAGGCTCATAATAAAAATATATATTTTGTATCTCTATTTATATATACACAGATAATAATCCAAATTTTAGAATATTTAAACAACTATATAAAATATTTATTTTATTTAAATAACAGGCTTACAAAATATTCATCGTCATGTGTACTTTTACTTATTTTCACAAGGTGGCATCTTTATGTTCCCATAGGTTAGCTTTCTTCATAAGTTGGCAGCCCCCAACATAGCGGCACTTTAGCATTCCATGCTATTTGATTTATAAGAAAATTATATACATATTTATATATATATTTATATACATTATATATATTATATATTAGATATATTTATACATTTGTAGTTTATTTGTTTATATTTTAATCAAACAAATTTGAAATGGCTCCAGGAATCGCAAAACGGTAAGATTTTATTTATTGACTTATTGTGTTCACGTTTTTATAGCCTGAACCGATTAGAAATGGGTAAAAGGGGTATAATGTATTTGTGCAGCAGTATGTAACAGGCAGAAGGAAGCTGCTCCGACCCCTTAAAGTATGTATTCTTGATCAGCATCAATAGCCAAGTCGATCTAGCCATGTCCGTCTGTCCGTATGTATGCACGAGTCGAATTCAAAACCTATGAGAACAACACCTATAGACTTGGAACTTTGAACGTAGTAGCTCCTATTGCCCGCAAGTAGCTTCCTGAATATTAAATACAGATCAAGTATCTTTCATTTTATAGCTATCGCCCCGGCAGACCCTAGTGCAAGCGGCGTTTATTGTTGGTAGGAGCGGTATCCCCTAGCCGTGAACTCCCAACTAGAGCATTCTTACTTGTTTTTTACCTAGAATCTATTGAAAATGAGTGAACATTTTTTGCAAACGAACTGGTAAATAAAGGAATTTTTATACCCTTGCAGAGGGTATTATAATTTTTTCGTGAAATGTGTAACGCATAGAAGGAGACATCTCCGACCCCATAAAGTATATATGTATGTATATTCTTGATCAGTATCAACAGCCGAGTCGATATAGCCATGTCCGTCTGTCTGTTTCTATGCGAACTTGTCTCTCAGTCTTAAGGCTATCGTTATGAAACTTTGCAGAAGTCTCTCTTTCTGTTGCACGCACTACATATGTGAAATCCAGCTGGATCGTACCACTATATCACATAGCTGCCATATATCGGTCGAAAATTAAGTTGTATGAAAACAATCTTGTTTATCAAGACACCTTAACCAAACTTGGCATTTATTAGTTTTACTATGCTTCTCATATATATGCAAATCATATCAATATCGGACCACTACATCATATAGCTGCCATAGGAACGATCGGTCGATAATTAAGTTGCATGAAAAACATTTTTGTTTACAAAGATATCTTGAACAAACTCGGCATTTATTAGTTTTACCATGCTCCTCATATATGCAAAATCCTATTTAGATCGGACCATAGGAACGATCGGTCGAAAATTAAGTTTTTGTATGGAAATTTTTTTGTTTTTCAAGATATTTCGATTAAACACGGCATTTAAAGATTTCACTATGCTCCCTTAAATCTTGCAAAATCTTATTTACATCGGACTAGGTTTTTGATTAAAAACCTTTTTTGTTTATCAAGATATCATGACCAAGCTCGGCATTAACTATTTTCCCTGTGCTTCTTAGATACGGGCAAAGCACTATAAGCATTATGCAAGGGTATTAGATCTTCGGCGTGCCGAAGATAGCCTTTCTTTCTCGTTAATTTTGACATAACTTAGTCGTTAGCACATTTTTTTAAATTTTTTGAATTGTACTGCGTTTTTAAAAATAAAAACTGAAAATAGATAACAACATTTTTTTAACCAATTCGATTTAATTTTACCATAAATATATAAAAAAATGTGTAAGGAACATCTTTCTTGGATTTCGCGATGCCATAACAGAAGCCATTGCCAGCAACATAATGCCTCCATCTGGAAATTTAACTGATTTTAAATCTATATTAATTATTGTTAACTATAAGTTTACAGAGCGAAATTGGACAGATTTTCGACTGGCAGATAATGTTAAGAAACGAAAGATTATTATGAAAAGTTTCAAACGCGTAAATAATCATAAAACTTTAATATTTATTATAAACCTAATTCGTATGTTGTTTTACCAGTTTCAGGCTGCCTACTTAAAAGAACGCCAGGACGTATCTAATGGTAGTAATCATGTAAACAGTAAACTAGAAATTAGCAATATTATTTGTAATATGTATGTCTAGCATAGATAATAATATTTCTAATTATAGTGTTAATGAGCCTAAAAATTGTCCGTCTGAGTTTAATAATGACGCAAGCTTTGTCGAAGCGACATTAAAATGCTTTCGGAAAAAATACCACAATTTTCATGATAGCTTAAAAAGAGAAGATAAGTTAGTTAGTAATTTGAAAGGATGCCGCGCAGCACTTTCAGGTTACAACAATTTGGATACTGAAATGAGTATCCAAGAATTTATGGCCACGTTAAATCAATTTTGTGCGATGTTTTAAAAAAAAAAGAAGCATTGAACACATTATTCGAGAAGCATACACTTCTCATAACAACGCATGTGTTTTGAATTTTAAGTCCATTAGACTTAACAAAAATTCTTTTGCTGCATATGGTTACCGCAAAGATCCGTCATGCAACTACCTTTTGTTCCGTGGGACGGAACATACAATTGGCCTTAAAAAGTCAACGCAGTGCGGAGCAATAAATAGATTTATAGAAAAGGCTTCCATTAGAAACTCTTCTGCGTTTGAATATAGATCCAAAAAAATTAACAAAATCAATATGTCTCGAGCCAGAGTTGGTAATGATCAGATTTCTAATGAGAAACTACCCTTTTATTGAAATTTAATTTCGGAGGAAAATGGAAAATTTGATTTTGACAAAGATCCATTTAAAGATACCTTCGATATGATTTATAATAGGTATGCTAACTTCATTCAGTTTCTTTCTACGAAACTAGAAGTATTTTTATGGGACAGACAACATATAAGTATGTTGTTGACCCATTTAAAACTACAGACACTGCATATTGACGCAACTGGGAATGTAGTACAGCCAATGAACTTTGTCAAAAAACTTACATTTTTATATTCATTGGTTGCTCATATTCCAGAGCTTCGAATCGTTTTTCCTGTCGCACATGCAATTCTCTCCAATCATACATCGTATGATATAGGCCGATTTCTATGTAAACTGCGCGAGTTTTGCATATAAAATAAATTAAAATGGCCTATTTGCAAAAGAATTATAACTGATGTCAGATTTGCAATAATTGGAGCCATTTTAAAAGAATATAACAACATTGATCTTGCAACATACAATGCAATTTGTTTTAGTTTTTTGTATAATTTAAGTCGCACATTTACAAAAGTCTGCGTTCAATTTTGTACGAGCCACTACCACAAAATTATGTGTCGCAACATAGATGAAGTAGTTGGTTTGGACAATATTGATCTCAGATCATTATTAAGAAATGCCTTGGGTTGTGCATATTCCATAAATAATATTGGAGAATTAGAAAAATGGTTCCGAAATATTGCAATCATTCTTCTTTCTCCATATGTTAATAATATTGTGGATGATGCTATTCATTATTTTGCTAAATATTGCGAAGAGCCATCCACATTTTATTTTATTGACAGTATAAAATTGGCAGAAAGTAAGGAAGTTGTTGATCATCCAACTTTGCTGTCCATTGCCGAAAATAGCCCATTTAAACTTAAGTTTCAAGAAATACGTACAGAAGTTACAGAACTTGTATCACAATATAAGAGCAACTTCTGTTCGTCAAATATGTATTTATTTAAGTCCAGAAATGCTGAACCTAAATTTAAACAAATACATTGTTTACGCACCTTTTTGGATCAATATTATAGGTACTTTTATTGATAGATCCAATAAAAGACTCAGTATGCCACAAGGTGGCATCCTTATGTTCCCATAGGTTAGCTTTCTTCATAAGTTGGCAGCCCCCAACATAGCGGCACTTTAGCATTCCATGCTATTTGAATTAAAAGAAATTTATATACATACATTTTTTTTTTCTCTATATTTCGCATTACATCCTATGTTAATGCAAAAAAATATGATATATATATATGTATATGTCGGATTACCATTATTTTCTTCTTTCATTTCGTTAGCGCAGCGAGTTTCGGTCGCACTCGAGTTCTAACAATTACTGACTCGAGACGCACAATTCTTGTGCGCGTCTTCCACCGAACCACACTCGGCGACAGCGACAGAACGCTGTCGCCCCGCTAAAACGGTTCTTCTAAAACTTCAAAATGCAACCAACCAATCACAGCTCAATTAGAAGCTGATGCAATATTTCCATAATGATGAAATTACTATTATTGTGAAATACCCGAAAACACACATACACACTCTCAAACGTACGCACCGATATTCATACATATGTATATATGTATATACTTACATTTGTAGTTTATTTGTTTATATTTTAATCAAACAAATTTGAAATGGCTCCAGGAATCGCAAAACGGTAAGATTTTATTTATTGACTGATTGTGTTCGCGTTTTTATAGCCTGAACCCATTAGAAATGAGTAAAAGGGGTATAATGTATTTGTGCATCCGTATGTAACAGGCAGAAGGAAGCATCTCCCACCCCTTAAAGTATGTATGTATTCTTGATCAGCATCAATAGCCTAGTCGATCTAGCCATGTGCGTCTGTCAGTCCGCCCGTATGTATGCACGCGTCGAATTCAAAACCTATGAGAACTATAGACTTGGAATTTTAAACGTAGTAGCTCTTATTGCCGGCAAGTAGCTTCCTGAATATTAAATACAGATCAAGTATCTTTCATTTTATAGCTATCGCCCCGGCAGACCGTAGTGCAAGCGGCGTTTATTGTTGGTAGGAGCGGTATCCCCTAGCTAGAAGCTATTGAAAATGAGTGAAAATTGTTTGCAAACGAACTGGTAAATAAAGGAATTCTTATACCCTTGCAGAGGGTATTATAATTTTGTCGTGAAATGTGTAACGCATAGAAGGAGACATCTCCGATCCCATAAAGTATATATGTATATTCTTGATCAGCCATGTCCGTCTGTCTGTTTCTATGCGAACTTGTCTCTCAGTCTTAAGGCTATCGTTATGAAACTTTGCAGAAGTCTCTCTTTCTGTTGCACGCACTACATATGTGAAATCCAGCTGGATCGTACCACTATATCACATAGCTGCCATATATCGGTCGAAAATTAAGTTGTATGAAAAAAATCTTGTTTATCAAGACATCTTAACAAAACTTGGCATTTATTAGTTTTACTATGCTTCTCATATATATGCAAATCATATCAATATCGGACCACTACATCATATAGCTGCCATAGGAACGATCGGTCGAAAAGTAGGATCTTGTATGATAAACATTTTGTTTTTCAAGATATCTTGACCAAACTCGGCATTGATTAGTTTTACTATGCTCCCCAATACACAAAATCCTATTAAGATCGGACCACTATATCATATAGCTGCCATAGGAACGATCGGTCGAAAAGTAGGATCTTGTATGATAAACATTTTGTTTTTCAAGATATCTTGACCAAACTCGGCATTGATTAGTTTTACTATGCTCCCCAATACACAAAATCCTATTAAGATCGGACCACTATATCATATAGCTGCCATAGGAACGATCGGTCGATAATTAAGTTGCATGAATAACATTTTTGTTTACAAAGATATCTTGAACAAACTCGGCATTTATTAGTTTTACCATGCTCCTCATATATGCAAAATCCTATTTAGATCGGACCATAGGAACGATCGGTCGAAAATTAAGTTTTTGTATGGACATTTTTTTGTTTTTCAAGATATTTCGATTAAACACGGCATTTAAAGATTTCACTATGCTCCCTTAAATCTTGCAAAATCTTATTTACATCGGACTAGGTTTTTGATTAAAAACCTTTTTTGTTTATCAAGATATCATGACCAAGCTCGGCATTAACTATTTTCCCTGTGCTTCTTAGATACGGGCAAAGCACTATAAGCATTATGAAAAGGTTGGGTCTGCAAGGGTATTAGATCTTCGGCGTGCCGAAGATAGCCTTTCTTTCTCGTTAATTTTGACATAGCTTAGTCGTTAGCAAATTTTTTTAAATTTTTTGAATTGTACTGCGTTTTTATACCCTTGCAGAGGGTATTATAATTTTGTCGTGAAATGTGTAACGCATAGAAGGAGACATCTCCGACCCCATAAAGTATATATATTATTGATCAGCATCAACAGCCGAGTCGATATAGCCATGTCCGTCTGTCCGTCTGTCTGTTTCTATGCGAACTAGTCCCTCAGTTTTAAAGCTATCTTAATGAAACTTTGCAGAAGTCCCTTATTCTGTTGCACGCAGCACATATGTCAAAACCAGCTGGATCGGACCACTATATCATATAGCTGCCATAGGAACGATCGGTCGAAAATTAAGTTTTTGTATGAAAAAACATTTTGTTTGTCAAGATATCTTGACCAAACTCGGCATTTATTAGTTTTACTAAGCTCCTCATATATATGCAAAATCCTATTAAGATCGGACCACTATATCATATAGCTGCCATAGGAACGATCGGTCGAAAATTAAGTTTTTGTATGAAAAAACCTTTTGTTTATCAAGATATCTTGACCAAACTCGACATTTATTAGTTTTACTATGCTCCTCATATATATGCAAAATCCTATTAAGATCGGACCACTATATCATATAGCTGCCATAGGAACGATCGGTCGAAAATTAAGTTTTTGTATGAAAAAACCTTTTGTTTATCAAGATATCTTGACCAAACTCGACATTTATTAGTTTTACTATGCTCCTCATATATATGCAAAATCCTATTAAGATCGGACCACTATATCATATTATTAAGTTTTTGTATGGAGAATTTTTTGTTTTTCATGATTTTGCCATTAAACACGGCATTTAAAGATTTCACTATGCTCCCTTCATTTTTGCTAAATTTTATTTACATCGGTTTTTGACCTTGACCAAACTCGGCCTTAACCATTTTCTCGGCATTAAAAGGTTGGGTCTGCAAGGGTATTAAATCTTCGGCGTGCCGAAGATAGCCCTTCTTTCTCGTTAAAAATAAAAACTGAAAATATATAACATTTTTTTTAACCAATTCGATTTAATTTTACCATAAATATATAAAAAAATGTTTAAGGAACATCTTTCTTGGATTTCGCGATGCCATAACAGAAGCCATTGCCAGCAACATAATACCTCCATTTGGAAATTTAAGTCGAACTGATTTTCAATCTATATTACTTATTGTTAACTATAAGTTTACAGAGCGAAATTGGACAGATTTTCGACTGGCAGATAATGTTAAGAAACGAAAGATTATTATGAAAAGTTTCAAACGCGTAAATAATCATAAAACTTTAATATTTATTATAAACCTAATTCGTATGTTGTTTTACCAGTTTCAGGCTGCCTACTTAAAAGAACGCCAGGACGTATCTAATGGTAGTAATCATGTAAACAGTAAACTAGAAATTAGCAATATTATTTGTAATATGTCTAGCATAGATAATAATAGTTCTAATTATAGTGTTAATGAGCCTAAAAATTGTCCGTCTGAGTTTAATAATGACGCAAGCTTTGTCGAAGCGACATTAAAATGCTTTCGGAAAAAATACCACAATTTTCATGATAGCTTAAAAAGAGAAGTTAAGTTAGTTAGTAATTTGAAAGGATGCCGCGCAGCACTTTCAGGTTACAACAATTTGGATACTGAAATGAGTATCCAAGAATTTATGGCCACGTTAAATCAATTTTGTGCGATGTTTTAAAAAAAAAAGAAGCATTGAACACATTATTCGAGAAGCATACACTTCTCATAACAACGCATGTGTTTTGAATTTTAAGTCCATTAGACTTAACAAAAATAACAACGCATGTGTTTTGAATTTTAAGTCCATTAGACTTAACAAAAATTCTTTTGCTGCATATGGTTACCGCAAAGATCCGTCATGCAACTACCTTTTGTTCCGTGGGACGGAACATACAATTGGCCTTAAAAAGTCAACGCAGTGCGGAGCAATAAATAGATTTATAGAAAAGGCTTCCATTAGAAACTCTTCTGCGTTTGAATATAGATCCAAAAAAATTAACAAAATCAATATGTCTCGAGCCAGAGTTGGTAATGATCAGATTTCTAATGAGAAACTACCCTTTTATTGAAATTTAATTTCGGAGGAAAATGGAAAATTTGATTTTGACAAAGATCCATTTAAAGATACCTTCGATATGATTTATAATGAGTATGCTAACTTCATTCAGTTTCTTTCTACGAAACTAGAAGTATTTTTATGGGACAGACAACATATAAGTATGTTGTTGACCCATTTAAAACTACAGACACTGTATATTGACGCAACTGGGAATGTAGTACAGCCAATGAACTTTGTCAAAAAACGTACATTTTTATATTCATTGGTTGCTCATATTCCAGAGCTTCGAATCGTTTTTCCTGTCGCACATGCAATTCTCTCCAATCATACATCGTATGATATAGGCCGATTTCTATGTAAACTGCGCGAGTTTTGCATATAAAATAAATTAAAATGGCCTATTTGCAAAAGAATTATAACTGATGTCAGATTTGCAATAATTGGAGCCATTTTAAAAGAATATAACAACATTGATCTTGCAACGGACAATGAAATTTGTTTTAGTTTTTTGTATAATTTAAGTCGCACATTTACAAAAGTCTGCGTTCAATTTTGTACGAGCCACTACCACAAAATTATGTGTCGCAACATAGATGAAGTAGTTGGTTTGGACAATATTGATCTCAGATCATTTTTAAGAAATGCCTTGGGTTGTGCATATTCCATAAATAATATTGGAGAATTAGAAAAATGGTTCCGAAATATTGCAATCATTCTTCTTTCTCCATATGTTAATAATATTGTGGATGATGCTATTCATTATTTTGCTAAATATTGCGAAGAGCCACCCACATTTTATTTGATAGACAGTATAAAATTGGCAGAAAGTAAGGAAGTTGTTGATCATCCAACTTTGCTGTCCATTGCCGAAAATAGCCCATTTAAACTTAAGTTTCAAGAAATACGTACAGAAGTTACAGAACTTGTATCACAATATAAGAGCAACTTCTGTTCGTCAAATATGTATTTATTTAAGTCCAGAAATGCTGAACCTAAATTTAAACAAATACATTGTTTACGCACCTTTTTGGATCAATATTATAGGTACTTTTATTGATAGATCCAATAAAAGACTCAGTATGCCACAAGGTGGCATCCTTATGTTCCCATAGGTTAGCTTTCTTCATAAGTTGGCAGCCCCCAACATAGCGGCACTTTAGCATTCCATGCTATTTGAATTAAAAGAAATTTATATACATACATTTTTTTTTTTCTCTATATTTCGCATTACATCCTATGTTAATGCAAAAAAATATGATATATATATATGTATATGTCGGATTACCATTATTTTCTTCGTTCATTTCGTTAGCGCAGCGAGTTTCGGTCGCACTCGAGTTCTAACAATTACTGACTCGAGACGCACAATTCTTGTGCGCGTCTTCCACCGAACCACACTCGGCGACAGCGACAGAACGCTGTCGCCCCGCTAAAACGGTTCTTCTAAAACTTCAAAATGCAACCAACCAATCACAGCTCAATTAGAAGCTGATGCAATATTTCCATAATGATGAAATTACTATTATTGTGAAATACCCGAAAACACACATACACACTCTCAAACGTACGCACCGATATTCATACATATGTATATATGTATATACTTACATTTGTAGTTTATTTGTTTATATTTTAATCAAACAAATTTGAAATGGCTCCAGGAATCGCAAAACGGTAAGATTTTATTTATTGACTGATTGTGTTCGCGTTTTTATAGCCTGAACCCATTAGAAATGAGTAAAAGGGGTATAATGTATTTGTGCATCCGTATGTAACAGGCAGAAGGAAGCATCTCCCACCCCTTAAAGTATGTATGTATTCTTGATCAGCATCAATAGCCTAGTCGATCTAGCCATGTGCGTCTGTCAGTCCGCCCGTATGTATGCACGCGTCGAATTCAAAACCTATGAGAACTATAGACTTGGAATTTTAAACGTAGTAGCTCTTATTGCCGGCAAGTAGCTTCCTGAATATTAAATACAGATCAAGTATCTTTCATTTTATAGCTATCGCCCCGGCAGACCCTAGTGCAAGCGGCGTTTATTGTTGGTAGGAGCGGTATCCCCTAGCCGTGAACTCCCAACTAGAGCATTCTTACTTGTTTTTTACCTAGAAGCTATTGAAAATGAGTGAAAATTGTTTGCAAACGAACTGGTAAATAAAGGAATTCTTAAACCCTTGCAGAGGGTATTATAATTTTGTCGTGAAATGTGTAACGCATAGAAGGAGACATCTCCGACCCCATAAAGTATATATGTATGTATATTCTTGATCAGTATCAACAGCCGAGTCGATATAGCCATGTCCGTCTGTCTGTTTCTATGCGAACTTGTCTCTCAGTCTTTCTGTTGCACGCACTACATATGTGAAATCCAGCTGGATCGTACCACTATATCACATAGCTGCCATATATCGGTCGAAAATTAAGTTGTATGAAGACAATCTTGTTTATCAAGACATCTTAACCAAACTTGGCATTTATTAGTTTTACTATGCTTCTCATATATATGCAAATCATATCAATATCGGACCACTACATCATATAGCTGCCATAGGAACGATCGGTCGAAAAGTAGGATCTTGTATGATAAACATTTTTTTTTTCAAGATATCTTGACCAAACTCGGCATTGATTAGTTTTACTATGCTCCCCAATACACAAAATCCTATTAAGATCGGACCACTATATCATATAGCTGCCATAGGAACGATCGGTCGATAATTAAGTTGCATGAATAACATTTTTGTTTACAAAGATATCTTGAACAAACTCGGCATTTATTAGTTTTACCATGCTCCTCATATATGCAAAATCCTATTTAGATCGGACCATAGGAACGATCGGTCGAAAATTAAGTTTTTGTATGGAAATTTTTTTGTTTTTCAAGATATTTCGATTAAACACGGCATTTAAAGATTTCACTATGCTCCCTTAAATCGTGCAAAATCTTATTTACATCGGACTAGGTTTTTGATTAAAAACCTTTTTTGTTTATCAAGATATCATGACCAAGCTCGGCATTAACTATTTTCCCTGTGCTTCTTAGATACGGGCAAAGCACTATAAGCATTATGCAAGAGTATTAGATCTTCGGCGTGCCGAAGATAGCCTTTCTTTCTCGTTAATTTTGACATAACTTAGTCGTTAGCACATTTTTTAAAATTTTTTGAATTGTACTGCGTTTTTATACCCTTGCAGAGGGTATTATAATTTTGTCGTGAAATGTGTAACGCATAGAAGGAGACATCTCCGACCCCATAAAGTATATATATTCTTGATCAGCATCAACAGCCGAGTCGATATAGCCATGTCCGTCTGTCCGTCTGTCTGTTTCTATGCGAACTAGTCCCTCAGTTTTAAAGCTATCTTAATGAAACTTTGCAGAAGTCCCTAATTCTGTTGCACGCAGCACATATGTCAAAACCAGCTGGATCGGACCACTATATCATATAGCTGCCATAGGAACGATCGGTCGAAAATTAAGTTTTTGTATGAAAAACCTTTTGTTTATCAAGATATCTTGACCAAACTCGACATTTATTAGTTTTACTATGCTCCTCATATATATGCAAAATTCTATTAAGATCGGACCACTATATCATATAGCCGCCATAGGAACGATCGGTCGAAAATTAAGTTTTTGTATGAAAAAACATTTTGTTTGTCAAGATATCTTGACCAAACTCGGCATTTATTAGTTTTACTAAGCTCCTCATATATATGCAAAATCCTATTAAGATCGGACCACTATATCATATAGCTGCCATAGGAACGATCGGTCGAAAATTAAGTTTTTGTATGAAAAAACCTTTTGTTTATCAAGATATCTTGACCAAACTCGACATTTATTAGTTTTACTATGCTCCTCATATATATGCAAAATTCTATTAAGATCAGACCACTATATCATATAGCCGCCATAGGAACTATCGGTCGAAAATTAAGTTTTTGTATGAAAAAACATTTTGTTTGTCAAGATATCTTGACCAAACTCGGCATTTATTAGTTTTACTAAGCTCCTCATATATATGCAAAATCCTATTAAGATCGGACCACTATATCACATAGCTGCCATAGGAACGATCGATCGAAAATTAAGTTTTTGTATGAAAAAACATTTTGTTTTTCAAGATATCTTAACCAAACTCGGCATTTATTAGTTTTACTATGCTCCTCATATATATGCAAAATCCTATTAAGATCGGACCACTATATCATATTATTAAGTTTTTGTATGGAGAATTTTTTGTTTTTCATGATTTTGCCATTAAACACGGCATTTAAAGATTTCACTATGCTCCCTTCATTTTTGCTAAATTTTATTTACATCGGTTTTTGATTAAAAGCCTTTTTTTGTTTATCAATATACCTTGACCAAACTCGGCCTTAACCATTTTCTCGGCATTAAAAGGTTGGGTCTGCAAGGGTATTAAATCTTCGGCGTGCCGAAGATAGCCCTTCTTTCTCGTTAAAAATAAAAACTGAAAATAGATAACATTTTTTTAACCAATTCGATTTAATTTTACCATAAATATATAAAAAAATGTTTAAGGAACATCTTTCTTGGATTTCGCGATGCCATAACAGAAGCCATTGCCAGCAACATAATACCTCCATTTGGAAATTTAAGTCCAACTGATTTTCAATCTATATTACTTATTGTTAACTATAAGTTTACAGAGCGAAATTGGACAGATTTTCGACTGGCAGATAATGTTAAGAAACGAAAGATTATTATGAAAAGTTTCAAGCGCGTAAATAATCATAAAACTTTAATATTTATTATAAACCTAATTCGTATGTTGTTTTACCAGTTTCAGGCTGCCTACTTAAAAGAACGCCAGGACGTATCTAATGGTAGTAATCATGTAAACAGTAAACTAGAAATTAGCAATATTATTTGTAATATGTATGTCTAGCATAGATAATAATATTTCTAATTATAGTGTTAATGAGCCTAAAAATTGTCCGTCTGAGTTTAATAATGACGCAAGCTTTGTCGAAGCGACATTAAAATGCTTTCGGAAAAAATACCACAATTTTCATGATAGCTTAAAAAGAGAAGATAAGTTAGTTAGTAATTTGAAAGGATGCCGCGCAGCACTTTCAGGTTACAACAATTTGGATACTGAAATGAGTATCCAAGAATTTATGGCCACGTTAAATCAATTTTGTGCGATGTTTTAAAAAAAAAAGAAGCATTGAACACATTATTCGAGAAGCATACACTTCTCATAACAACGCATGTGTTTTGAATTTTAAGTCCATTAGACTTAACAAAAATTCTTTTGCTGCATATGGTTACCGCAAAGATCCGTCATGCAACTACCTTTTGTTCCGTGGGACGGAACATACAATTGGCCTTAAAAAGTCAACGCAGTGCGGAGCAATAAATAGATTTATAGAAAAGGCTTCCATTAGAAACTCTTCTGCGTTTGAATATAGATCCAAAAAAATTAACAAAATCAATATGTCTCGAGCCAGAGTTGGTAATGATCAGATTTCTAATGAGAAACTACCCTTTTATTGAAATTTAATTTCGGAGGAAAATGGAAAATTTGATTTTGACAAAGATCCATTTAAAGATACCTTCGATATGATTTATAATAGGTATGCTAACTTCATTCAGTTTCTTTCTACGAAACTAGAAGTATTTTTATGGGACAGACAACATATAAGTATGTTGTTGACCCATTTAAAACTACAGACACTGCATATTGACGCAACTGGGAATGTAGTACAGCCAATGAACTTTGTCAAAAAACTTACATTTTTATATTCATTGGTTGCTCATATTCCAGAGCTTCGAATCGTTTTTCCTGTCGCACATGCAATTCTCTCCAATCATACATCGTATGATATAGGCCGATTTCTATGTAAACTGCGCGAGTTTTGCATATAAAATAAATTAAAATGGCCTATTTGCAAAAGAATTATACCTGATGTCAGATTTGCAATAATTGGAGCCATTTTAAAAGAATATAACAACATTGATCTTGCAACGGACAATGAAATTTGTTTTAGTTTTTTGTATAATTTAAGTCGCACATTTACAAAAGTCTGCGTTCAATTTTGTACGAGCCACTACCACAAAATTATGTGTCGCAACATAGATGAAGTAGTTGGTTTGGACAATATTGATCTCAGATCATTTTTAAGAAATGCCTTGGGTTGTGCATATTCCATAAATAATATTGGAGAATTAGAAAAATGGTTCCGAAATATTGCAATCATTCTTCTTTCTCCATATGTTAATAATATTGTGGATGATGCTATTCATTATTTTGCTAAATATTGCGAAGAGCCACCCACATTTTATTTGATAGACAGTATAAAATTGGCAGAAAGTAAGGAAGTTGTTGATCATCCAACTTTGCTGTCCATTGCCGAAAATAGCCCATTTAAACTTAAGTTTCAAGAAATACGTACAGAAGTTACAGAACTTGTATCACAATATAAGAGCAACTTCTGTTCGTCAAATATGTATTTATTTAAGTCCAGAAATGCTGAACCTAAATTTAAACAAATACATTGTTTACGCACCTTTTTGGATCAATATTATAGGTACTTTTATTGATAGATCCAATAAAAGACTCAGTATGCCACAAGGTGGCATCCTTATGTTCCCATAGGTTAGCTTTCTTCATAAGTTGGCAGCCCCCAACATAGCGGCACTTTAGCATTCCATGCTATTTGAATTAAAAGAAATTTATATACATACATTTTTTTTTTCTCTATATTTCGCATTACATCCTATGTTAATGCAAAAAAATATGATATATATATATGTATATGTCGGATTACCATTATTTTCTTCGTTCATTTCGTTAGCGCAGCGAGTTTCGGTCGCACTCGAGTTCTAACAATTACTGACTCGAGACGCACAATTCTTGTGCGCGTCTTCCACCGAACCACACTCGGCGACAGCGACAGAACGCTGTCGCCCCGCTAAAACGGTTCTTCTAAAACTTCAAAATGCAACCAACCAATCACAGCTCAATTAGAAGCTGATGCAATATTTCCATAATGATGAAATTACTATTATTGTGAAATACCCAAAAACACACATACACACTCTCAAACGTACGCACCGATATTCATACATATGTATATATGTATATACTTACATTTGTAGTTTATTTGTTTATATTTTAATCAAACAAATTTGAAATGGCTCCAGGAATCGCAAAACGGTAAGATTTTATTTATTGACTGATTGTGTTCGCGTTTTTATAGCCTGAACCCATTAGAAATGAGTAAAAGGGGTATAATGTATTTGTGCATCCGTATGTAACAGGCAGAAGGAAGCATCTCCCACCCCTTAAAGTATGTATGTATTCTTGATCAGCATCAATAGCCTAGTCGATCTAGCCATGTGCGTCTGTCAGTCCGCCCGTATGTATGCACGCGTCGAATTCAAAACCTATGAGAACTATAGACTTGGAATTTTAAACGTAGTAGCTCTTATTGCCGGCAAGTAGCTTCCTGAATATTAAATACAGATCAAGTATCTTTCATTTTATAGCTATCGCCCCGGCAGACCCTAGTGCAAGCGGCGTTTATTGTTGGTAGGAGCGGTATCCCCTAGCCGTGAACTCCCAACTAGAGCATTCTTACTTGTTTTTATACCCTTGCAGAGGGTATTATAATTTTGTCGTGAAATGTGTAACGCATAGAAGGAGACATCTCCGACCCCATAAAGTATATATATTCTTGATCAGCATCAACAGCCGAGTCGATATAGCCATGTCCGTCTGTCCGTCTGTCTGTTTCTATGCGAACTAGTCCCTCAGTTTTAAAGCTATCTTAATGAAACTTTGCAGAAGTCCCTAATTCTGTTGCACGCAGCACATATGTCAAAACCAGCTGGATCGGACCACTATATCATATAGCTGCCATAGGAACGATCGGTCGAAAATTAAGTTTTTGTATGAAAAAACCTTTTGTTTATCAAGATATCTTGACCAAACTCGACATTTATTAGTTTTACTATGCTCCTCATATATATGCAAAATTCTATTAAGATCGGACCACTATATCATATAGCCGCCATAGGAACGATCGGTCGAAAATTAAGTTTTTGTATGAAAAAACATTTTGTTTGTCAAGATATCTTGACCAAACTCGGCATTTATTAGTTTTACTAAGCTCCTCATATATATGCAAAATCCTATTAAGATCGGACCACTATATCATATTATTAAGTTTTTGTATGGAGAATTTTTTGTTTTTCATGATTTTGCCATTAAACACGGCTTTTAAAGATTTCACTATGCTCCCTTCATTTTTGCTAAATCTTATTTACATCGGTTTTTGATTAAAAGCCTTTTTTTTGTTTATCAATATACCTTGACCAAACTCGGCCTTAACCATTTTCTCGGCATTAAAAGGTTGGGTCTGCAAAGGTATTAAATCTTCGGCGTGCCGAAGATAGCCCTTCTTTCTCGTTTACCTAGAATCTATTGAAAATGAGTGAACATTTTTTGCAAACGAACTGGTAAATAAAGGAATTTTTATACCCTTGCAGAGGGTATTATAATTTTTTCGTGAAATGTGTAACGCATAGAAGGAGACATCTCCGACCCCATAAAGTATATATGTATGTATATTCTTGATCAGTATCAACAGCCGAGTCGATATAGCCATGTCCGTCTGTCTGTTTCTATGCGAACTTGTCTCTCAGTCTTAAGGCTATCGTTATGAAACTTTGCAGAAGTCTCTCTTTCTGTTGCACGCACTACATATGTGAAATCCAGCTGGATCGTATCGGTCGAAAATTAAGTTGTATGAAAACAATCTTGTTTATCAAGACATCTTAACCAAACTTGGCATTTATTAGTTTTACTATGCTTCTCATATATATGCAAATCATATCAATATCGGACCACTACATCATATAGCTGCCATAGGAACGATCGGTCGAAAAGTAGGATCTTGTATGATAAACATTTTGTTTTTCAAGATATCTTGACCAAACTCGGCATTAATTAGTTTTACTATGCTCCCCAATACACAAAATCCTATTAAGATAGGACCACTATATCATATAGCTGCCATAGGAACGATCGGTCGATAATTAAGTTGCATGAAAAACATTTTTGTTTATAAAGATATCTTGAACAAACTCGGCATTTATTAGTTTTACCATGCTCCTCATATATGCAAAAATCCTATTTAGATCGATAATAGGATATTTTTTTTGTTTTTCAAGATATTTCGATTAAACACGGCATTTAAAGATTTCACTATGCTCCCTTAAATCTTGCAAAATCTTATTTACATCGGACTAGGTTTTTGATTAAAAACCTTTTTTGTTTATCAAGATATCATGACCAAGCTCGGCATTAACTATTTTCCCTGTGCTTCTTAGATACGGGCAAAGCACTATAAGCATTATGCAAGGGTATTAGATCTTCGGCGTGCCGAAGATAGCCTTTCTTTCTCGTTAATTTTGACATAACTTAGTCGTTAGCACATTTTTTAAAATTTTTTGAATTGTACTGCGTTTTTAAAAATAAAAACTGAAAATAGATAACATTTTTTTTAACCAATTCGATTTAATTTTACCATAAATATATAAAAAAATGTTTAAGGAACATCTTTCTTGGATTTCGCGATGCCATAACAGAAGCCATTGCCAGCAACATAATACCTCCATTTGGAAATTTAAGTCCAACTGATTTTCAATCTATATTACCTATTGTTAACTATAAGTTTACAGAGCGAAATTGGACAGATTTTCGACTGGCAGATAATGTTAAGAAACGAAAGATTATTATGAAAAGTTTCAAACGCGTTAATAATCATAAAACTTTAATATTTATTATAAACCTAATTCGTATGTTGTTTTACCAGTTTCAGGCTGCCTACTTAAAAGAACGCCAGGACGTATCTAATGGTAGTAATCATGTAAACAGTAAACTAGAAATTAGCAATATTATTTGTAATATGTCTAGCACAGATAAAAATAATTTTAATTATAGTGTTAAAGAGCCTAAAAATTGTCCGTCTGAGTTTAATAATGACGCAAGCTTTGTCGAAGCGACATTAAAATGCTTTCGGAAAAAATACCACAATTTTCATGATAGCTTAAAAAGAGAAGTTATGTTAGTTAGTAATTTGAAAGGATGCCGCGCAGCACTTTCAGGTTACAACAATTTGGATACTGAAATGAGTATGCAAGAATTTATGGCCACGTTAAATCAATTTTGTGCGATGTTTTAAAAAAAAAAGAAGCATTGAACACATTATTCGAGAAGCATACACTTCTCATAACAACGCATGTGTTTTGAATTTTAAGTCCATTAGACTTAACAAAAATTCTTTTGCTGCATATGGTTACCGCAAAGATCCGTCATGCAACTACCTTTTGTTCCGTGGGACGGAACATACAATTGGCCTTAAAAAGTCAACGCAGTGCGGAGCAATAAATAGATTTATAGAAAAGGCTTCCATTAGAAACTCTTCTGCGTTTGAATATAGATCCAAAAAAATTAACAAAATCAATATGTCTCGAGCCAGAGTTGGTAATGATCAGATTTCTAATGAGAAACTACCCTTTTATTGAAATTTAATTTCGGAGGAAAATGGAAAATTTGATTTTGACAAAGATCCATTTAAAGATACCTTCGATATGATTTATAATGGGTATGCTAACTTCATTCAGTTTCTTTCTACGAAACTAGAAGTATTTTTATGGGACAGACAACATATAAGTATGTTGTTGACCCATTTAAAACTACAGACACTGCATATTGACGCAACTGGGAATGTAGTACAGCCAATGAACTTTGTCAAAAAACGTACATTTTTATATTCATTGGTTGCTCATATTCCAGAGCTTCGAATCGTTTTTCCTGTCGCACATGCAATTCTCTCCAATCATACATCGTATGATATAGGCCGATTTCTATGTAAACTGCGCGAGTTTTGCATATAAAATAAATTAAAATGGCCTATTTGCAAAAGAATTATAACTGATGTCAGATTTGCAATAATTGGAGCCATTTTAAAAGAATATAACAACATTGATCTTGCAACGGACAATGAAATTTGTTTTAGTTTTTTGTATAATTTAAGTCGCACATTTACAAAAGTCTGCGTTCAATTTTGTACGAGCCACTACCACAAAATTATGTGTCGCAACATAGATGAAGTAGTTGGTTTGGACAATATTGATCTCAGATCATTTTTAAGAAATGCCTTGGGTTGTGCATATTCCATAAATAATATTGGAGAATTAGAAAAATGGTTCCGAAATATTGCAATCATTCTTCTTTCTCCATATGTTAATAATATTGTGGATGATGCTATTCATTATTTTGCTAAATATTGCGAAGAGCCACCCACATTTTATTTGATAGACAGTATAAAATTGGCAGAAAGTAAGGAAGTTGTTGATCATCTAACTTTGCTGTCCATTGCCGAAAATAGCCCATTTAAACTTAAGTTTCAAGAAATACGTACAGAAGTTACAGAACTTGTATCACAATATAAGAGCAACTTCTGTTCGTCAAATATGTATTTATTTAAGTCCAGAAATGCTGAACCTAAATTTAAACAAATACATTGTTTACGCACCTTTTTGGATCAATATTATAGGTACTTTTATTGATAGATCCAATAAAAGACTCAGTATGCCACAAGGTGGCATCCTTATGTTCCCATAGGTTAGCTTTCTTCATAAGTTGGCAGCCCCCAACATAGCGGCACTTTAGCATTCCATGCTATTTGAATTAAAAGAAATTTATATACATACATTTTTTTTTTCTCAATATTTCGCATTACATCCTATGTTAATGCAAAAAAATATGATATATATATATGTATATGTCGGATTACCATTATTTTCTTCGTTCATTTCGTTAGCGCAGCGAGTTTCGGTCGCACTCGAGTTCTAACAATTACTGACTCGAGACGCACAATTCTTGTGCGCGTCTTCCACCGAACCACACTCGGCGACAGCGACAGAACGCTGTCGCCCCGCTAAAACGGTTCTTCTAAAACTTCAAAATGCAACCAACCAATCACAGCTCAATTAGAAGCTGATGCAATATTTCCATAATGATGAAATTACTATTATTGTGAAATACCCAAAAACACACATACACACTCTCAAACGTACGCACCGATATTCATACATATGTATATATGTATATACTTACATTTGTAGTTTATTTGTTTATATTTTAATCAAACAAATTTGAAATGGCTCCAGGAATCGCAAAACGGTAAGATTTTATTTATTGACTGATTGTGTTCGCGTTTTTATAGCCTGAACCCATTAGAAATGAGTAAAAGGGGTATAATGTATTTGTGCATCCGTATGTAACAGGCAGAAGGAAGCATCTCCCACCCCTTAAAGTATGTATGTATTCTTGATCAGCATCAATAGCCTAGTCGATCTAGCCATGTGCGTCTGTCAGTCCGCCCGTATGTATGCACGCGTCGAATTCAAAACCTATGAGAACTATAGACTTGGAATTTTAAACGTAGTAGCTCTTATTGCCGGCAAGTAGCTTCCTGAATATTAAATACAGATCAAGTATCTTTCATTTTATAGCTATCGCCCCGGCAGACCCTAGTGCAAGCGGCGTTTATTGTTGGTAGGAGCGGTATCCCCTAGCCGTGAACTCCCAACTAGAGCATTCTTACTTGTTTTTATACCCTTGCAGAGGGTATTATAATTTTGTCGTGAAATGTGTAACGCATAGAAGGAGACATCTCCGACCCCATAAAGTATATATATTCTTGATCAGCATCAACAGCCGAGTCGATATAGCCATGTCCGTCTGTCCGTCTGTCTGTTTCTATGCGAACTAGTCCCTCAGTTTTAAAGCTATCTTAATGAAACTTTGCAGAAGTCCCTAATTCTGTTGCACGCAGCACATATGTCAAAACCAGCTGGATCGGACCACTATATCATATAGCTGCCATAGGAACGATCGGTCGAAAATTAAGTTTTTGTATGAAAAAACCTTTTGTTTATCAAGATATCTTGACCAAACTCGACATTTATTAGTTTTACTATGCTCCTCATATATATGCAAAATTCTATTAAGATCGGACCACTATATCATATAGCCGCCATAGGAACGATCGGTCGAAAATTAAGTTTTTGTATGAAAAAACATTTTGTTTGTCAAGATATCTTGACCAAACTCGGCATTTATTAGTTTTACTAAGCTCCTCATATATATGCAAAATCCTATTAAGATCGGACCACTATATCACATAGCTGCCATAGGAACGATCGATCGAAAATTAAGTTTTTGTATGAAAAAACATTTTATTTTTCAAGATATCTTAACCAAACTCGACATTTATTAGTTTTACTATGCTCCTCATATATATGCAAAATCCTATTAAGATCGGACCACTATATCATATTATTAAGTTTTTGTATGGAGAATTTTTTGTTTTTCATGATTTTGCCATTAAACACGGCTTTTAAAGATTTCACTATGCTCCCTTCATTTTTGCTAAATCTTATTTACATCGGTTTTTGATTAAAAGCCTTTTTTTTGTTTATCAATATACCTTGACCAAACTCGGCCTTAACCATTTTCTCGGCATTAAAAGGTTGGGTCTGCAAAGGTATTAAATCTTCGGCGTGCCGAAGATAGCCCTTCTTTCTCGTTTACCTAGAATCTATTGAAAATGAGTGAACATTTTTTGCAAACGAACTGGTAAATAAAGGAATTTTTATACCCTTGCAGAGGGTATTATAATTTTTTCGTGAAATGTGTAACGCATAGAAGGAGACATCTCCGACCCCATAAAGTATATATGTATGTATATTCTTGATCAGTATCAACAGCCGAGTCGATATAGCCATGTCCGTCTGTCTGTTTCTATGCGAACTTGTCTCTCAGTCTTAAGGCTATCGTTATGAAACTTTGCAGAAGTCTCTCTTTCTGTTGCACGCACTACATATGTGAAATCCAGCTGGATCGTACCACTGTATCACATAGCTGCCATATATCGGTCGAAAATTAAGTTGTATGAAAACAATCTTGTTTATCAAGACATCTTAACCAAACTTGGCATTTATTAGTTTTACTATGCTTCTCATATATATGCAAATCATATCAATATCGGACCACTACATCATATAGCTGCCATAGGAACGATCGGTCGAAAAGTAGGATCTTGTATGATAAACATTTTGTTTTTCAAGATATCTTGACCAAACTCGGCATTGATTAGTTTTACTATGCTCCCCAATACACAAAATCCTATTAAGATCGGACCACTATATCATATAGCTGCCATAGGAACGATCGGTCGATAATTAAGTTGCATGAAAAACATTTTTGTTTATAAAGATATCTTGAACAAACTCGGCATTTATTAGTTTTACCATGCTCCTCATATATGCAAAATCCTATTTAGATCGATAATAGGATATTTTTTTTGTTTTTCAAGATATTTCGATTAAACACGGCATTTAAAGATTTCACTATGCTCCCTTAAATCTTGCAAAATCTTATTTACATCGGACTAGGTTTTTGATTAAAAACCTTTTTTGTTTATCAAGATATCATGACCAAGCTCGGCATTAACTATTTTCCCTGTGCTTCTTAGATACGGGCAAAGCACTATAAGCATTATGCAAGGGTATTAGATCTTCGGCGTGCCGAAGATAGCCTTTCTTTCTCGTTAATTTTGACATAACTTAGTCGTTAGCACATTTTTTAAAATTTTTTGAATTGTACTGCGTTTTTAAAAATAAAAACTGAAAATAGATAACATTTTTTTTAACCAATTCGATTTAATTTTACCATAAATATATAAAAAAATGTTTAAGGAACATCTTTCTTGGATTTCGCGATGCCATAACAGAAGCCATTGCCAGCAACATAATACCTCCATTTGGAAATTTAAGTCCAACTGATTTTCAATCTATATTACCTATTGTTAACTATAAGTTTACAGAGCGAAATTGGACAGATTTTCGACTGGCAGATAATGTTAAGAAACGAAAGATTATTATGAAAAGTTTCAAACGCGTTAATAATCATAAAACTTTAATATTTATTATAAACCTAATTCGTATGTTGTTTTACCAGTTTCAGGCTGCCTACTTAAAAGAACGCCAGGACGTATCTAATGGTAGTAATCATGTAAACAGTAAACTAGAAATTAGCAATATTATTTGTAATATGTCTAGCACAGATAAAAATAATTTTAATTATAGTGTTAAAGAGCCTAAAAATTGTCCGTCTGAGTTTAATAATGACGCAAGCTTTGTCGAAGCGACATTAAAATGCTTTCGGAAAAAATACCACAATTTTCATGATAGCTTAAAAAGAGAAGTTATGTTAGTTAGTAATTTGAAAGGATGCCGCGCAGCACTTTCAGGTTACAACAATTTGGATACTGAAATGAGTATGCAAGAATTTATGGCCACGTTAAATCAATTTTGTGCGATGTTTTAAAAAAAAAAGAAGCATTGAACACATTATTCGAGAAGCATACACTTCTCATAACAACGCATGTGTTTTGAATTTTAAGTCCATTAGACTTAACAAAAATTCTTTTGCTGCATATGGTTACCGCAAAGATCCGTCATGCAACTACCTTTTGTTCCGTGGGACGGAACATACAATTGGCCTTAAAAAGTCAACGCAGTGCGGAGCAATAAATAGATTTATAGAAAAGGCTTCCATTAGAAACTCTTCTGCGTTTGAATATAGATCCAAAAAAATTAACAAAATCAATATGTCTCGAGCCAGAGTTGGTAATGATCAGATTTCTAATGAGAAACTACCCTTTTATTGAAATTTAATTTCGGAGGAAAATGGAAAATTTGATTTTGACAAAGATCCATTTAAAGATACCTTCGATATGATTTATAATGGGTATGCTAACTTCATTCAGTTTCTTTCTACGAAACTAGAAGTATTTTTATGGGACAGACAACATATAAGTATGTTGTTGACCCATTTAAAACTACAGACACTGCATATTGACGCAACTGGGAATGTAGTACAGCCAATGAACTTTGTCAAAAAACGTACATTTTTATATTCATTGGTTGCTCATATTCCAGAGCTTCGAATCGTTTTTCCTGTCGCACATGCAATTCTCTCCAATCATACATCGTATGATATAGGCCGATTTCTATGTAAACTGCGCGAGTTTTGCATATAAAATAAATTAAAATGGCCTATTTGCAAAAGAATTATAACTGATGTCAGATTTGCAATAATTGGAGCCATTTTAAAAGAATATAACAACATTGATCTTGCAACGGACAATGAAATTTGTTTTAGTTTTTTGTATAATTTAAGTCGCACATTTACAAAAGTCTGCGTTCAATTTTGTACGAGCCACTACCACAAAATTATGTGTCGCAACATAGATGAAGTAGTTGGTTTGGACAATATTGATCTCAGATCATTTTTAAGAAATGCCTTGGGTTGTGCATATTCCATAAATAATATTGGAGAATTAGAAAAATGGTTCCGAAATATTGCAATCATTCTTCTTTCTCCATATGTTAATAATATTGTGGATGATGCTATTCATTATTTTGCTAAATATTGCGAAGAGCCACCCACATTTTATTTGATAGACAGTATAAAATTGGCAGAAAGTAAGGAAGTTGTTGATCATCTAACTTTGCTGTCCATTGCCGAAAATAGCCCATTTAAACTTAAGTTTCAAGAAATACGTACAGAAGTTACAGAACTTGTATCACAATATAAGAGCAACTTCTGTTCGTCAAATATGTATTTATTTAAGTCCAGAAATGCTGAACCTAAATTTAAACAAATACATTGTTTACGCACCTTTTTGGATCAATATTATAGGTACTTTTATTGATAGATCCAATAAAAGACTCAGTATGCCACAAGGTGGCATCCTTATGTTCCCATAGGTTAGCTTTCTTCATAAGTTGGCAGCCCCCAACATAGCGGCACTTTAGCATTCCATGCTATTTGAATTAAAAGAAATTTATATACATACATTTTTTTTTTCTCAATATTTCGCATTACATCCTATGTTAATGCAAAAAAATATGATATATATATATGTATATGTCGGATTACCATTATTTTCTTCGTTCATTTCGTTAGCGCAGCGAGTTTCGGTCGCACTCGAGTTCTAACAATTACTGACTCGAGACGCACAATTCTTGTGCGCGTCTTCCACCGAACCACACTCGGCGACAGCGACAGAACGCTGTCGCCCCGCTAAAACGGTTCTTCTAAAACTTCAAAATGCAACCAACCAATCACAGCTCAATTAGAAGCTGATGCAATATTTCCATAATGATGAAATTACTATTATTGTGAAATACCCGAAAACACACATACACACTCTCAAACGTACGCACCGATATTCATACATATGTATATATGTATATACTTACATTTGTAGTTTATTTGTTTATATTTTAATCAAACAAATTTGAAATGGCTCCAGGAATCGCAAAACGGTAAGATTTTATTTATTGACTGATTGTGTTCGCGTTTTTATAGCCTGAACCCATTAGAAATGAGTAAAAGGGGTATAATGTATTTGTGCATCCGTATGTAACAGGCAGAAGGAAGCATCTCCCACCCCTTAAAGTATGTATGTATTCTTGATCAGCATCAATAGCCTAGTCGATCTAGCCATGTGCGTCTGTCAGTCCGCCCGTATGTATGCACGCGTCGAATTCAAAACCTATGAGAACTATAGACTTGGAATTTTAAACGTAGTAGCTCTTATTGCCGGCAAGTAGCTTCCTGAATATTAAATACAGATCAAGTATCTTTCATTTTATAGCTATCGCCCCGGCAGACCCTAGTGCAAGCGGCGTTTATTGTTGGTAGGAGCGGTATCCCCTAGCCGTGAACTCCCAACTAGAGCATTCTTACTTGTTTTTATACCCTTGCAGAGGGTATTATAATTTTGTCGTGAAATGTGTAACGCATAGAAGGAGACATCTCCGACCCCATAAAGTATATATATTCTTGATCAGCATCAACAGCCGAGTCGATATAGCCATGTCCGTCTGTCCGTCTGTCTGTTTCTATGCGAACTAGTCCCTCAGTTTTAAAGCTATCTTAATGAAACTTTGCAGAAGTCCCTAATTCTGTTGCACGCAGCACATATGTCAAAACCAGCTGGATCGGACCACTATATCATATAGCTGCCATAGGAACGATCGGTCGAAAATTAAGTTTTTGTATGAAAAAACCTTTTGTTTATCAAGATATCTTGACCAAACTCGACATTTATTAGTTTTACTATGCTCCTCATATATATGCAAAATTCTATTAAGATCGGACCACTATATCATATAGCCGCCATAGGAACGATCGGTCGAAAATTAAGTTTTTGTATGAAAAAACATTTTGTTTGTCAAGATATCTTGACCAAACTCGGCATTTATTAGTTTTACTAAGCTCCTCATATATATGCAAAATCCTATTAAGATCGGACCACTATATCATATGGCTGCCATAGGAACGATCGGTCGAAAATTAAGTTTTTGTATGAAAAAACCTTTTGTTTATCAAGATATCTTGACCAAACTCGACATTTATTAGTTTTACTATGCTCCTCATATATATGCAAAATTCTATTAAGATCGGACCACTATATCATATAGCCGCCATAGGAACGATCGGTCGAAAATTAAGTTTTTGTATGAAAAAACATTTTGTTTGTCAAGATATCTTGACCAAACTCGGCATTTATTAGTTTTACTAAGCTCCTCATATATATGCAAAATCCTATTAAGATCGGACCACTATATCATATAGCTGCCATAGGAACGATCGATCGAAAATTAAGTTTTTGTATGAAAAAACATTTTATTTTTCAAGATATCTTAACCAAACTCGGCATTTATTAGTTTTACCATGCTCCTCATATATGCAAAATCCTATTTAGATCGGACCATAGGAACGATCGGTCGAAAATTAAGTTTTTGTATGGAAATTTTTTTGTTTTTCAAGATATTTCGATTAAACACGGCATTTAAAGATTTCACTATGCTCCCTTAAATCTTGCAAAATCTTATTTACATCGGACTAGGTTTTTGATTAAAAACCTTTTTTGTTTATCAAGATATCATGACCAAGCTCGGCATTAACTATTTTCCCTGTGCTTCTTAGATACGGGCAAAGCACTATAAGCATTATGCAAGGGTATTAGATCTTCGGCGTGCCGAAGATAGCCTTTCTTTCTCGTTAATTTTGACATAACTTAGTCGTTAGCCCATTTTTTAAAATTTTTTGAATTGTACTGCGTTTTTAAAAATAAAAACTGAAAATAGATAACATTTTTTTAACCAATTCGATTTAATTTTACCATAAATATATAAAAAAATGTTTAAGGAACATCTTTCTTGGATTTCGCGATGCCATAACAGAAGCCATTGCCAGCAACATAATACCTCCATTTGGAAATTTAAGTCCAACTGATTTTGGAACAGTCCAACATTTGGAAATTTAAGTCCAACTGATTTTCAATCTATATTACTTATTGTTAACTATAAGTTTACAGAGCGAAATTGGACAGATTTTCGACTGGCAGATAATGTTAAGAAACGAAAGATTATTATGAAAAGTTTCAAGCGCGTAAATAATCATAAAACTTTAATATTTATTATAAACCTAATTCGTATGTTGTTTTACCAGTTTCAGGCTGCCTACTTAAAAGAACGCCA
The DNA here is from genome assembly GCA_018903485.1 of Drosophila littoralis. NCBI lineage: Eukaryota > Metazoa > Arthropoda > Insecta > Diptera > Drosophilidae > Drosophila > Drosophila littoralis. Next base: position 3,730,547 of record JAEIGF010000593.1, on the reverse strand, counting down.
GGACGTATCTAATGGTAGTAATCATGTAAACAGTAAACTAGAAATTAGCAATATTATTTGTAATATGTCTAGCATAGATAATAATAGTTCTAATTATAGTGTTAATGAGCCTAAAAATTGTCCGTCTGAGTTTAATAATGACGCAAGCTTTGTCGAAGCGACATTAAAATGCTTTCGGAAAAAATACCACAATTTTCATGATAGCTTAAAAAGAGAAGTTATGTTAGTTAGTAATTTGAAAGGATGCCGCGCAGCACTTTCAGGTTACAACAATTTGGATACTGAAATGAGTATCCAAGAATTTATGGCCACGTTAAAACAATTTTGTGCGATGTTTTAAAAAAAAAAGAAGCATTGAACACATTATTCGAGAAGCATACACTTCTCATAACAACGCATGTGTTTTGAATTTTAAGTCCATTAGACTTAACAAAAATTCTTTTGCTGCATATGGTTACCGCAAAGATCCGTCATGCAACTACCTTTTGTTCCGTGGGACGGAACATACAATTGGCCTTAAAAAGTCAACGCAGTGCGGAGCAATAAATAGATTTATAGAAAAGGCTTCCATTAGAAACTCTTCTGCGTTTGAATATAGATCCAAAAAAATTAACAAAATCAATATGTCTCGAGCCAGAGTTGGTAATGATCAGATTTCTAATGAGAAACTACCCTTTTATTGAAATTTAATTTCGGAGGAAAATGGAAAATTTGATTTTGACAAAGATCCATTTAAAGATACCTTCGATATGATTTATAATGGGTATGCTAACTTCATTCAGTTTCTTTCTACGAAACTAGAAGTATTTTTATGGGACAGACAACATATAAGTATGTTGCACACTGCATATTGACGCAACTGGGAATGTAGTACAGCCAATGAACTTTGTCAAAAAACGTACATTTTTATATTCATTGGTTGCTCATATTCCAGAGCTTCGAATCGTTTTTCCTGTCGCACATGCAATTCTCTCCAATCATACATCGTATGATATAGGCCGATTTCTATGTAAACTGCGCGAGTTTTGCATATAAAATAAATTAAAATGGCCTATTTGCAAAAGAATTATAACTGATGTCAGATTTGCAATAATTGGAGCCATTTTAAAAGAATATAACAACATTGATCTTGCAACGGACAATGAAATTTGTTTAATTTTTTTGTATCATTTAAGTCGCACATTTACAAAAGTCTGCGTTCAATTTTGTACGAGCCACTACCACAAAATTATGTGTCGCAACATAGATGAAGTAGTTGGTTTGGACAATATTGATCTCAGATCATTTTTAAGAAATGCCTTGGGTTGTGCATATTCCATAAATAATATTGGAGAATTAGAAAAATGGTTCCGAAATATTGCAATCATTCTTCTTTCTCCATATGTTAATAATATTGTGGATGATGCTATTCATTATTTTGCTAAATATTGCGAAGAGCCACCCACATTTTATTTGATAGACAGTATAAAATTGGCAGAAAGTAAGGAAGTTGTTGATCATCTAACTTTGCTGTCCATTGCCGAAAATAGCCCATTTAAACTTAAGTTTCAAGAAATACGTACAGAAGTTACAGAACTTGTATCACAATATAAGAGCAACTTCTGTTCGTCAAATATGTATTTATTTAAGTCCAGAAATGCTGAACCTAAATTTAAACAAATACATTGTTTACGCACCTTTTTGGATCAATATTATAGGTACTTTTATTGATAGATCCAATAAAAGACTCAGTATGCCACAAGGTGGCATCCTTATGTTCCCATAGGTTAGCTTTCTTCATAAGTTGGCAGCCCCCAACATAGCGGCACTTTAGCATTCCATGCTATTTGAATTAAAAGAAATTTATATACATACATTTTTTTTTTCTCTATATTTCGCATTACATCCTATGTTAATGCAAAAAAATATGATATATATATATGTATATGTCGGATTACCATTATTTTCTTCGTTCATTTCGTTAGCGCAGCGAGTTTCGGTCGCACTCGAGTTCTAACAATTACTGACTCGAGACGCACAATTCTTGTGCGCGTCTTCCACCGAACCACACTCGGCGACAGCGACAGAACGCTGTCGCCCCGCTAAAACGGTTCTTCTAAAACTTCAAAATGCAACCAACCAATCACAGCTCAATTAGAAGCTGATGCAATATTTCCATAATGATGAAATTACTATTATTGTGAAATACCCGAAAACACACATACACACTCTCAAACGTACGCACCGATATTCATACATATGTATATATGTATATACTTACATTTGTAGTTTATTTGTTTATATTTTAATCAAACAAATTTGAAATGGCTCCAGGAATCGCAAAACGGTAAGATTTTATTTATTGACTGATTGTGTTCGCGTTTTTATAGCCTGAACCCATTAGAAATGAGTAAAAGGGGTATAATGTATTTGTGCATCCGTATGTAACAGGCAGAAGGAAGCATCTCCCACCCCTTAAAGTATGTATGTATTCTTGATCAGCATCAATAGCCTAGTCGATCTAGCCATGTGCGTCTGTCAGTCCGCCCGTATGTATGCACGCGTCGAATTCAAAACCTATGAGAACTATAGACTTGGAATTTTAAACGTAGTAGCTCTTATTGCCGGCAAGTAGCTTCCTGAATATTAAATACAGATCAAGTATCTTTCATTTTATAGCTATCGCCCCGGCAGACCCTAGTGCAAGCGGCGTTTATTGTTGGTAGGAGCGGTATCCCCTAGCTAGAATCTATTGAAAATGAGTGAACATTTTTTGCAAACGAACTGGTAAATAAAGGAATTTTTATACCCTTGCAGAGGGTATTATAATTTTTTCGTGAAATGTGTAACGCATAGAAGGAGACATCTCCGACCCCATAAAGTATATATGTATGTATATTCTTGATCAGTATCAACAGCCGAGTCGAAATAGCCATGTCCGTCTGTCTGTTTCTATGCGAACTTGTCTCTCAGTCTTAAGGCTATCGTTATGAAACTTTGCAGAAGTCTCTCTTTCTGTTGCACGCACTACATATGTGAAATCCAGCTGGATCGTACCACTATATCACATAGCTGCCATATATCGGTCGAAAATTAAGTTGTATGAAGACAATCTTGTTTATCAAGACATCTTAACCAAACTTGGCATTTATTAGTTTTACTATGCTTCTCATATATATGCAAATCATATCAATATCGGACCACTACATCATATAGCTGCCATAGGAACGATCGGTCGAAAAGTAGGATCTTGTATGATAAACATTTTGTTTTTCAAGATATCTTGACCAAACTCGGCATTGATTAGTTTTACTATGCTCCCCAATACACAAAATCCTATTAAGATCGGACCACTATATCATATAGCTGCCATAGGAACGATCGGTCGATAATTAAGTTGCATGAAAAACATTTTTGTTTATAAAGATATCTTGAACAAACTCGGCATTTATTAGTTTTACCATGCTCCTCATATATGCAAAATCCTATTTAGATCGGACCATAGGAACGATCGGTCGAAAATTAAGTTTTTGTATGAACATTTTTTTGTTTTTCAAGATATTTCGATTAAACACGGCATTTAAAGATTTCACTATGCTCCCTTAAATTTTGCAAAATCTTATTTACATCGGACTAGGTTTTTAATTAAAAACCTTTTTTGTTTATCAAGATATCATGACCAAGCTCGGCATTAACTATTTTCCCTGTGCTTCTTAGATACGGGCAAAGCACTATAAGCATTATGCAAGGGTATTAGATCTTCGGCGTGCCGAAGATAGCCTTTCTTTCTCGTTAATTTTGACTTAACTTATTCGTTAGCACATTTTTTAAAATTTTTTGAATTGTACTGCGTTTTTAAAAATAAAAACTGAAAATAGATAACAAAATTTTTTTGAACCAATTCGATTTAATTTTACCATAAATATATAAAAAAATGTTTAAGGAACATCTTTCTTGAATTTCGCGATGCCATAACAGAAGCCATTGCCAGCAACATAATACCTCCATTTGGAAATTTAAGTCCAACTGATTTTCAATCTATATTACTTATTGTTAACTATAAGTTTACAGAGCGAAATTGGACAGATTTTCGACTGGCAGATAATGTTAAGAAACGAAAGATTATTATGAAAAGTTTCAAACGCGTAAATAATCATAAAACTTTAATATTTATTATAAACCTAATTCGTATGTTGTTTTACCAGTTTCAGGCTGCCTACTTAAAAGAACGCCAGGACGTATCTAATGGTAGTAATCATGTAAACAGTAAACTAGAAATTAGCAATATTATTTGTAATATGTCTAGCATAGATAATAATAGTTCTAATTATAGTGTTAATGAGCCTAAAAATTGTCCGTCTGAGTTTAATAATGACGCAAGCTTTGTCGAAGCGACATTAAAATGCTTTCGGAAAAAATACCACAATTTTCATGATAGCTTAGAAAGAGAAGTTATGTTAGTTAGTAATTTGAAAGGATGCCGCGCAGCACTTTCAGGTTACAACAATTTGGATACTGAAATGAGTATCCAAGAATTTATGGCCACGTTAAATCAATTTTGTGCGATGTTTTAAAAAAAAAAGAAGCATTGAACACATTATTCGAGAAGCATACACTTCTCATAACAACGCATGTGTTTTGAATTTTAAGTCCATTAGACTTAACAAAAATTCTTTTGCTGCATATGGTTACCGCAAAGATCCGTCATGCAACTACCTTTTGTTCCGTGGGACGGAACATACAATTGGCCTTAAAAAGTCAACGCAGTGCGGAGCAATAAATAGATTTATAGAAAAGGCTTCCATTAGAAACTCTTCTGCGTTTGAATATAGATCCAAAAAAATTAACAAAATCAATATGTCTCGAGCCAGAGTTGGTAATGATCAGATTACTAATGAGAAACTACCCTTTTATAGAAAATTAATTTCGGAGGAAAATGGAAAATTTGATTTTGACAAAGATCCATTTAAAGATACCTTCGATATGATTTATAATGGGTATGCTAACTTCATTCAGTTTCTTTCTACGAAACTAGAAGTAATTTTATGGGGCAGACAACATATAAGTATGTTGTTGACCCATTTAAAACTACAGACACTGTATATTGACGCAACTGGGAATGTAGTACAGCCAATGAACTTTGTCAAAAAACGTACATTTTTATATTCATTGGTTGCTCATATTCCAGAGCTTCGAATCGTTTTTCCTGTCGCACATGCAATTCTCTCCAATCATACATCGTATGATATAGGCCGATTTCTATGTAAACTGCGCGAGTTTTGCATATAAAATAAATTAAAATGGCCTATTTGCAAAAGAATTATAACTGATGTCAGATTTGCAATAATTGGAGCCATTTTAAAAGAATATAACAACATTGATCTTGCAACATACAATGCAATTTGTTTTAGTTTTTTGTATAATTTAAGTCGCACATTTACAAAAGTCTGCGTTCAATTTTGTACGAGCCACTACCACAAAATTATGTGTCGCAACATAGATGAAGTAGTTGGTTTGGACAATATTGATCTCAGATCATTTTTAAGAAATGCCTTGGGTTGTGCATATTCCATAAATAATATTGGAGAATTAGAAAAATGGTTCCGAAATATTGCAATCATTCTTCTTTCTCCATATGTTAATAATATTGTGGATGATGCTATTCATTATTTTGCTAAATATTGCGAAGAGCCACCCACATTTTATTTGATAGACAGTATAAAATTGGCAGAAAGTAAGGAAGTTGTTCATCATCCAACTTTGCTGTCCATTGCCGAAAATAGCCCATTTAAACTTAAGTTTCAAGAAATACGTACAGAAGTTACAGAACTTGTATCACAATATAAGAGCAACTTCTGTTCGTCAAATATGTATTTATTTAAGTCCAGAAATGCTGAACCTAAATTTAAACAAATACATTGTTTACGCACCTTTTTGGATCAATATTATAGGTACTTTTATTGATAGATCCAATAAAAGACCCAGTATTGGGCCTATAAAATATAGTGTTATAAAAACAAATAATAAAAACGGCTTAAAGCTAGGACGATTTATCCGTAAGCCGGATGAATTGTCGAAGTCCATTGCTAGACAAGTTGAACTTGCGAAACAGGGTATTCTGGAACCGTTTAATGAACTAGTTGTAAGGCCTACAAAAAATAAATATAAATCAAAAACTGAAAAACGATTCGATGAAATGTCTAACATGCGAAAAGCTCCAAGCACAAGGAAAGTTGAAATTCGCGTGATAAAAGACTAAAAGTAGGAATGTTTAAAAAGATTTTTCTAAAATATTAAAAATTCAAGATCAAAGTCATGAAGCATCCATATGCCATGACCATTCCTACATTATCGTAGAAGACAAATGTGCTTTTAAAATGGAAGTTAAATATAAAAGAGATTTGTCCATTTTAAAACAGCATAGTGAGTTAAACATTAATTCAGAATTGTACATTTTAAGTTGTGAATCATTGTTTGAATGTGTGCACGTCGATTTCAATTCAAGTCGTTTCATGCACTACCTTACTATTAAGGATTTATTTTCGTTAAATGGTCGAAATTGGTTAACAAACTTCATTGTGGATGTTTGCTTAACAGCTATTTTATACGAAAATGGAGAGGGGTCTTTTATAAGTTTGCCTTGTCAACTTAATGATTATTGCTATAACAATGAAAAGGATATTGAAGATGGTTTAGTAAAAACTTCCACTTTAATAGTACCTCATTGTTACAAAAATCATTTTTATATATTAATTATTAATCAAACTTTTACACCCTTTGGCAATTCTCAAAGCACTCGTGTATTTGAAAATGTTGCAACGTTTGAAGCCAAATGTAAATTATTCAGTGGCTCAAATACAACATGATGTGCAATGGGATGCCTACAATTGTGGCATTTTGATTTTACAGTTTGTAGAAAGATTTGTGTCAAACTTTTCACTTACAAATTTAAAGTCTAATGACCTATTTAGAAATGAAATGTTTGATAAAATCCTCAAACTTGGAGATTCATTAAATGATTTATGTTTGCACTGCTCGTTTAAAAGTAAAGGACCTTTAGAATCTCGCTGCCCCAAATGCGATCGTTTTATATGTGATCAATATGTCAGAAAAGAATATAAAAATGATCAAAAAAATATTATTTGCAAGATATGTGAGCTTTGCTTAGATACCACCAGCTTAGATCCATCCTTCCAAAGTGTTTTTGACAATGAGTGAGACCACACTCAAGAGTTGAGTAGAACTTCACGTCATTTTTCGGTAATTTCTAATTTGGCTCTCAAAATACTTACCAAATATTTATATCGTTAAATATCAGCATGCAAATTTTACGATATATTTTGGTCCAGCTTTAAATATGCTGTGGTGCAGAATATGCGTCTAAAATATTTAAGCATGCCATGTTATATATTAACACAGATACTCTTGTTTAGATCTAACTTTATTTGTTTATTATATTCAAAATAGACGTAGTTGTAGTAGATAGTAGATGTATTTATAAATATTAAAAATTAATAAGTACTAATGTAGTGTGGATTAGGCCTACTGGGGATACCACATTAAAAAAAACGCGCTATTAACTCTACCTCAATGGTGGCGTGGAAAGAGTTAAATAACATATTTTTGGTTAATTTAACAATCTACAATAACCGTACGTTTAACAAATGCATATTCGCAAACAAGTAAACAAATATTGAGGTTTTACAATTTAAAAATTTGCGCCCAATATGCTATTGAATTTATAAATTAAAAAAACAAGTTTTTAAATGAATATGTCGTAGTCTTTGTACAAGCTTAAAAGTACTATTTACGAAGAGTTTCAGCTATTAACATTTTGTAAGTGGAGCACGGAAAGTGACGGTAAAGTAATATTATTAATATGTATACAAAATACAATATGTGTTGCGTAAGCTTTATGCTCATTTTCTCCGCATTTCATTACAACTCAAATATAAGACAAATTCTTTAAGTGCTTGCAATTACAATTACATTTTAAAGTTTTGTTTTCAGCAATTACATTACAATTAATGGGTATATAATGGGTATAAGGTTCGTAACGAAATTATACGAAACTATCAAAATATTACTTCAAACACTCGACAAATCAAAAATGTTGTTAAATCAACTCACACGATGGAATAAAATGAGAATGCAAAGCGTAATGTGCAATAAAGAACCGTTACATTCTATAATTAGCCTATGCTGGAAATGTCCCGTTAGGTTTGCTTCTAAAAGCCGTTGTTTTGCTGAAATTATATTGTAACGAAATTATACGAAACATTCGAAAAACTGATCTTTAGGCGTGCGTATCAACTTTGTTTGATTTGTAGTTTTGAATTTTATCAATTTTATTTAAAAAATCATTGAAATGCCACGAGGAACGCGTTTGACTGAAGAGGAAAAAGGGAAAATTCTCGCTTTCAAAGCCTCTGGCTTATTAATTAACCAAATTGGGAAATTAATTGGTCGAACATGCTGCGTAATCAATAATTTTTTACAAAATGAGGAAGGATACGGCAAAAATAATAATGCTGGAAGAAAATCCAAACTGTCTGGCCGTAACAAGCGTCAAATTTTGAAAAAAGCAAGTAATTCGACCTTGTCGTGTCGTCAACTTGCTGCATACAGCAGCATTCCAGTGTCACCAATGTGCGTTTGGCGTACTTTAAAAACATCCAAACATATAGTGCGAGGAGTAATGAAGAAGCAGCCAACTCTCAAAAATCACCACAAGGCAGCACGACTTGAATTCGGTATTAAAAACCTTGATACGTGCTGGGACTTGGTAAGGAATCGTTGTCTTGTAATGTTGCATGCAACATGCAGATGCAACACATGCAACATAAGATTTTTAAAAATTTTTTTTCTTAAAAAGGTTATTTTTTCGGATGAGAAAAAGTTTAATTTAGATGGTCCAGATGGATTTCGCGGCTATTGGCACGATTTGCGTAAGGAACCCCTCGTAGTTTCAAAACGGAATTTTGGAGGTGGTTCTGTTATGGTATGGTGTATGGTGCATTTACCAAGTGTAGCACCCTTGAACTCCGCTTTGTGACTTCAAGAATGACAAGCGTAGATTATGTGGAAGTGTTGGACAACACTCTCCTACCCTTCCTACAGGATAACAGGGAAAGTCCTTACATTTTCATGCAAGATAATGCAAGAATTCACACCAGTCGTCACACGATGGCCTACCTATTGTCATCCTCAGTCAATACTTTGGACTGGCCTGCGTGTTCACCTGATCTGAACCCTATTGAAAACCTCTGGGGAATTCTTGTACGTCGTGTTTACGCCGAAAATAAGAAATTTGATAGTGTTACTGAACTAAGAAGTAAGATTTTAAGAGAATGGGGAAAATTGGACCAAACCCTTTTGGCAAATTTAATAAACTCAATGAAAAGAAGGTTATTCAATGTAGGAAAAGAACAAGGAGGCCCTATTTAATGTTCAAATTTTTTTTTAAGCCATTATCTCAAAGATGTATGGTCTTATAAGCTAAAAAAACAAGTTTTCGTATAATATCGTTACACTCGAAAAGTGTAATTTTTCTTATTTTTTCAAATATTTTAAAAACTATGAACATTTAAATGCCTATGTTATTATATAATGTTGCTTTCATATACATTTTCGAAAATAAAGCATTACTATACTTCTAAGATTACTCAAACAAAAAATAATTAAAAAATAAAAAGTTTCGTATAATTTCGTTACGCACCTTATATTTAAATAGTTCTTGAAGTGACTTTAAGCAAGCATTATTTTTAATTCGCCTGTGTCGTGTGTATCGTGTGTAGCTTTAATCATGTTTTATTTTTCCAACTTGTATGGTACTTATAGTTGCGAATTTAGTAATCTTAGTCAATCTCATGGTTACGATGCAGAGTTTATAATATATAATTTATTCTGTACCGTACCTGTATCATGTACCGATGATTTTAATGAAATAAATAGCAAAATGGTTGATAAATCGTGCTCTATATGCACAACTAGCGTTCATTTATGGCCATTATCGGAGAAATGGATAAATAGAGGCTGAAATATTGTCGCAATTTTACAGTATGAAATATAATATTGCCAGCTTGTTTTTTTGCATAAACATAGGAAGTTATGGCGGAAAAAAACAACTATTTGGCGCGTCGAGGCATTGATACCCTTATTTATAGAAATGGTATAGAATTTTTCAAGAAAACAATTATTATTGATTGTACTAATAGTTGCACACTAAATAAGATATTATATATTTCTCAGAGATTAGATAACAATGTTTATATGAGAAGGTTAGTGGTACTTGGTTACAGAACTTATGAATAGTTAAAATACCCTATTTTGAGCAAGGGTGCCTTGCTGATCGAAAAATGAAAAAATTATAAAATCTGCCGGGCTGCTTGCAAGTTGAGAGTGAGTGGTGAAGATGAAGACATGACTTTGCGAATTATAGGCATAGCAGTGCTTAGAAACCACAACAATGAGTTAGAAGGGTGCAGAAGCTAAGATCATAGGCTGTAGCCTCAAACAAAAAAGGGATAGCAAGGATAGAACTTGTGGTGTGACGTTTTTATTGTCGAGTCATTTGTTTTGATTATGGTTGTTGTTGGTTCTTATGGAAAATGTTTTGAAGTTGTCTTTGAATTTTGGGCATCGGCAGAAGTAGCTGCAGACAGCCGAGCGTTGTGTTTGCAACCTCTGTATCTGGCTTCAGAATTTTTGGAAAAGAGCTTTTGATCCAAATGCCTCCTCTTGGTCTGTTTATTACTCTATGCTCTATGACATATCCATTATTTTCATCGACTTAAAATAACATATTTTTTACGGAGTCAACCTCAGTACACAACATGTATTCATATGTGAATACATATTTGGAGTACGTCATGCATGATCAGCGCTAGAAAACTAACAAAATAAATTTCTTGCCAGCTAAAGCCAGAGCAGTAAATAACAACACATATATACATATTTTAAAGTTCTTATACATGCATAATTCACGCATACAAACAAAGGTGCTTGCACGCCATTGGCTGAGACAAGAACTTCTCTCGAGTTAGTTATTGCACAAGATGCGCCTTGTGTACAAATTATTTAATTCTTAAATTTTCCTGTTAAATTAATCGTTAGTATCTAGAGTAATATATCATTTAAATAAAGCATGCATTTCATGAATAAAGCAAAAGCACTTTGTGTCGATCGTAAGTTTTAAACTTTTTCGCTCAATGTACTTCGAAAACGAAGCGACGCAACCATCGACCAGCTTTGCTGAAGGCAGGCTTGCGACTAACTTCGTTGCTCGTTTCAGCATCAGCAAGCCGCGACTTCGGCATTCGTTTGGCTGGTCTTTGGAGAACGAACAGTCAGTCGGCAGGCATGTCGTACGAAGCCTCAAAGGCCAGGCTAGAAATTTTGCGTCGCATTCAAATGTATCATCTTAGTGTTTATATTGTGTTTGGTACGAGAGTGTCGGGTTTATGATGGCTGATGTGCCTAAAAAAATTAAAAATAATAAAGCAGCGCCAGCCTTCGTATTTTGCTGCTCTCAAAAATAAAGTTGAGCAGCAACAAATATTAATAAGGGCGACAAAAGCAATTGAACGTTTTAAAAAAAGAAGTGGCGAAATTGTCACAGCAGTGGCGTGTGACGCAGCCATCAAGGATGCAACAGATGCCGCAGATGCAACAGCCGCCGCAGATGCAACAGATGCCGCAGATGCAACAGCCGCCTCAGCTGCCTCAGATACCACAGCCGCTTACGGCTCAGCAGCAGGAGCCACCGCAGGTGCCGCAGCCGCTTCAGCCGTGGATGCAGCCGCAGCAGCCGTGGATGCAGCCGTGGATACAGCAACAATCCACGCAAAACATTTTCCTATGTTATGTTCGACTCTTAATAAATAACAAAGTCATAAATAAATAAAAAAAAAAAAATTAAAAATAATTAATTATTAATTAAAATTTCCTGGGAAAAATAATATAAAAGCTAGTAGGCGCCGTATGGAATTTGCGCCGTTTTCTTGTATGCATAAAAGTGCCGTTATATTAGACCCTGCCAACCTATTATAAGTCTAGCATACAAACGAACGAAACTGACAATCTGTGAAAATAAGTGATGTGCGTCAAATTAGCGGCGGTGACTTAGCGTCGAATTTTGGTACTTGTTATCGGAAAAGTATCGGTCACTTTCAAATGCATTTATTTATGTTTTTAAGCACGAAACCAAATAAATTTAAATGCAGAATTGCAAAAAATTAAATTATTTACTATCTACATTCATTTATTTTTGAATTTTAATTTATAATATGGGTAAACAAAGGGGTTGAAAAGTTAGGTTTTCACCATTCTTTAAATATCTTAATTTAGGGATAATGGCCCCGAAAACCGCATATACACGATTGAAGTCTATAGTTTCACCTAACCAATCTTGGACCTCGTTGCTAGCCCCATACAAAATGACCGTAAAAAATCACCCTTGCACTTGAACCCCAATATCTTTTCTCAGGGATAATGGCCCTCAATGCACGGTATACCAACTTTAAGATACATGTTTAAGGAAGCTTTACGCATTAACTCTAAACAAATCGATCAGCCAGTTTTGTAGAAAAATAACAGAATGTAAACACACCTCATGTTGTTCATTCAAAAGGCCTATCGAGCTACTAGCTCCAACGGGAACCGAACTACTGCTCGGAATCAGTGTTGAACACTGTTATACAGTATTGAACAAATTAATTCAAAATATATATATTTTTTTTTTTTTTTTTTGGATGAAAATCTTTATTATATTAACAGATAATATGAGTTTTTAAACATGTACATGCTTCAAAATTTGCATTTAACAATGTTTGTTTCTTAGTTTATTTTCTCCTGCTCTACATAAGGTTAAGGCTAAGCTGTCTTCTTAAGAATTGTTTTTAATTGTTTTGTAAAAGACCGAATTGTCTTTTCTTCAGTCTATTTATAGGAATAGATCCGACAAGGGCTTGTGCAGATCTGTTTTGGTGGTTTATCAGTCTTTCGTTATAGCGACTGGAGTAGAAAGAGATCTGATCTTCTATTAGCGTAATATTCAGATCTCTGTGAAGGGTCAGATTACTGACATACCAGCTGCAGCCAGTTATTAGGCGTAAAGCTTTATTTTGGATTGTCTGGAAACGTCTTCTGTTTGATTTGGCAGCTGTGCCCCAAATCTGGATGCCATATCTCCAAGTTGGCGCAATGATATGCTGGTAGATTTGAGTTTTGCACCGTAATGGAAGCTTACTTCTTCGGTTCAACATCCAGTGAAGTTTGTCTCTCTTCAGATAACAGGTTGTCGCAGCTTTTTCAAAATGTTCTCGATAAGTAAGTCGTTGGTCGAGGGTGATGCCCAGATATCTGGCCGAGGATGCTTGTGGAATTGGTTGCATGTTGAGAGAAACTGGTGCAGTTCGTTTACGTCGTAATGTGAAACACACATTAATCGATTTGCTGGTGTTAATTCCCATGTTCCACTTCTTGGCCCAATTACCAAATTCATCGAGGTATCGCTGAATACCTGTTGTTGCTTCACTTTCTGATGTGTTTGAGATTAAAACACAGACATCATCGGCGTAAGAAGCCAATAACATGCCAGAATTATTAATTTGTGGGATGTCGGCTGAAAATATTGTATATAGAATAGGAGCGAGAACGCTGCCTTGTGGGACTCCAGCAAGTAGTGGGTTGATTGGCGATTGACTATCCTGGACTTGTACCAGGAACTTTCTATTTTCCATAAATGATTTTAGTAGTTTAAACATATTAGCTGGGGTGGCTTGCTTAATTTTGGCTAGTAATCCTGGATGCCAAACACGGTCGAATGCCTGTTGTATATCCAGAAATACTCCGTTGCAATATTCGCCTTTATCAAACGCTTGAAGAATGTGATCAGTTACCCGATGCACTTGTTCTATTGTGCTATGACCAGCGCGGAACCCAAATTGATGTTCGGGAATCGTTTTATGTTGGTTTAAGTGATCAAGTAGCCGCGGAGCAATAAGTCTTTCGAAGACTTTGGAGATGGAGGGTAAAAGGCTTATAGGTCGATATGAGTCGGTATTTCTTTCAGGTTTTCCAGGTTTCAGTATCATTGTTATTCTTGCGACTTTCCAATGCGTGGGGAAGTGTTGCAATCTTAAGCATGCATTAAATATTATCGTGAGCATAAGAATTGCTCGTTTTGGAAGGACTTTCAGTACTGTATTATTTATAAGATCAAGACCTGGGGCTTTCTTGTTTTTAAGCTTACGGATTGTTTTGCTGACCTCTTCTAGACGGATGGCTTTGATTGGTAAAAATATATATGAAATAATTTTCGTTTTACAATAAAACATTATCTTTGGTAAAATAGACTGCTGCAAAAGAAGACAACTATGCATTTAAGTATTATTACAGGTATAATAACGAAAAGGTGGCAATATTTTAACCTTTATTATTCAATTTCTCCGATAATGGCCCTAAATGCACGGTAGTTTAACATATAGATCGCGCATTATCAATCATTTTGTTTTTTACATCAAGAAAATCGTCCAGCCAGTTTTTGAGAAATTCGCATTTTTCTAGTTTTCTTATTATACCCCCTGTTATTGCAAAAAAACTGGCTGGCAACATTACATACTTAACATTTTTATTCATCATCAAAATGGCGGCGATATTTCAACCTTTATTATTCAATTTCTCCGATAATGGTCCTAAATGCACGGTAGTTTAATTTAATTTAATTTGGAATTTAATTTATTTATTTATTAATGGTCGACAAAACGAGTGTCTTCCTCATTATACATACAATACATAATGGAATTATATGCTAAAAGCCTAGTTAGATAACACAGTTCTCTAAATAGCATCACCGACCGATGGAGGTGTTTTAGTTGCCAGTCCGGCCAGCTGTGCCCCTTTTCACAGCTAAATTTGTCAGTGACGCTATTAGAGCCTACATCTAAGCAGAAGGGAGTAAGTAGGAAAAAAGTGTTCTTAAGTAAAATTAAAGATAATCTTAGTTTGCTATATTAATTAATAAAATACAATAAATAAGAAAAAGGAAAGTAAGAAGATTGTTAATAAAGTAAAGAAATTTAAGCTAGATGTATAGAGTGTTAAGTAGATAGGACAGAGAGAAAAGTAATGGGAAATCACCGACCCGGTGGGGGAAAATTTACAGCCTGTCCGGCAAGCTATGCCCCTGCTCATAGCTGGGAATGTTCAGTGACTTCCCGAAGGTATCCTGAAAGCAACGATTTTATTAGGGGTAGAGAAAGTTCTATAGAGAAAACGTGATGCAAACTATTATAATTTTTACATAGCACGCGAAAAGGATTGTGCATAGCGTAGTCTGTTGTGCACGTAGACAGGAATAAGGGGCGGTAATTTCTGGTTGGTCTAGGCGGAACAGAGAATTGAAGACGCCCTAGCAGAAAAGGAGAATCTATATCGCCAATAATCAACTTATGTATTGTAATAGTATGATTTTCTTTATTGATTTAACTTATTTTTTGGGTTGCCTTTTTTTTAACAACACGTCTTCTTACTGCTAGTACTGTAGAGAGACTGCCTTCCACTTCTTCTCCGCAGCCGCTTTTCTTTATCGATATTCCATTTGCTTCATTATCGATATATACTTATCGTACTGTTATAATTAACATAGATAGTGACACTATAATACCCTGGCTAGGGTTACCAATGATGCTCTTATCCTATTACAACTCGGCCATCCTGACAAAGAGAGCTCCCGATCTCTGTCTTTTATATGTGTATCTATCTTTATAAATAATGCTTATTGCCTATTTTCGCATCCAATGCTTAAAGTTTTGGCTATTCCAGATACCAACGTACGGGTTGCGAGATAATTGAAAACCTTCTACATCCTTTAACAAGTATCTATCATTTTTTAAAATCTTTTCTATACTATAAGGCCCTTTATATCTTGGTATTAACTTTTTTGAAACTCCTGGTGTGCTATCAAAATTTTTTACCATGACATAGTCACCTATTTTATATTCTACTGATACTTTCTTCTTTTTATTAATCCGCTCTTCATTTCTGATTTGAGCTTCTTTTTGATATATTTCTCCACTCTTTCTTATATTTTCTAAATTTCATTTATCACCCGTGTTCACCTGTGTAAACTCTTCTAATTTTTCCTTTAATTCATCAACAACTTTTCCTTTCTGTTGTAATCCGAATAACATTTCGCTTGGAAATTTCTTTATGCTTTTGTGTTGTGTGTTGTTTATTGCATATTCAACATTTTCTATAATAACATCCCAATGTAAACCATTTTCTGACTCCGCCATCTTTGCCATCATCGGACCCAAGTCTCTATTCAACCTTTCCACCTGACCATTTGCTTGCGGACAACCCGTTGCTATTTTAATATGCGTTACTCCCTCATTTTTTAAAAATTCATCAAACTCTTTTGCTGTAAAACAACTCCCTCTGTCCGATACAATGAACTTAGGTCTACTATACGCTCTGAAATAATCTTTTAATGCCTTAATCGCTTCTTTCGTACTTGTTGTCTTTGCTGTATATAGTCTAACAAATTTTGAAAATCCGTCAACCACCGCCAATATATATTTATTAGCCCTTCCTGCATTAATTGGTCCATAATGGACTATATGGATCATCTCCCACGGTTTGTTTCCTTTCGGTATGCTATGTAATAGTCCTTCACTCTTACCCGTCTTGGGGGCGAAGGCAATGCATTTTAAACAATTCCCTATATGCTTTATTGCTTTTTCCTTAATATATGGGAACCAGTAACTCTTTCCAATGGCATCGATCATCTTATCTCTCCCAGCATGTCCCAACTCATCATGATATTTGTAAAGTACATGTTCTTCCATATCCTTTGGTACATAAAAAACTAATCTGCCATCATTTGTTTTTCTGTAAATGACCCCATTTCTCATTTCGAATAGCTTGTGCTCTTCTTTTTCTAACATCTTTCTAATATCTACCAGTTTGTCATCTTTGCTTTGGCAAATAACTAAATTGTCCTCAAAACTATTGGATTCAATAACTAAAATGTCCTCATAACATCTGCTTAACGCATCCACATGTTGCATTTGCTTGCCCGATCTATGCACTAACTCAAAATCATAATTTTGTAGTTCTAACGGCCATCTAGCAATTCTCGGATTTAAATCTATTTTGTTAAGCGTTAAAGTTAAAGAGTTGCAATCTGTCATTATTTTAAATCGTTTTCCCTGCAGATATATACGAAATCTGCGTAATGCGTAAATGATGGCTAGCGTTTCTAACTCAAAACTATGATATTTAGACTCTACTTCGGTTGTTCTTTTAGAAAAATAAAAAATCGGGTGTAATTTCCTATCTTCTTTTTTTGAAATAAAACAGCCCCAAATCCCACTGCGCTGGCATCACAATGTAGTTCTATTTCTTCTTTGTAATTATATATTGATAGTACTGGCGCCTCTAACAATTTATCTTTTAACATATTAAAACACTTAAACTCCTCTTCTCCAAACTTGAATTTCTTATCTTTTTTCAATAAATCATATAAGGGTTTAGCTAATATAGAAAAGTTAAAAATGAACCTCCTGAAGTAGGAGCATAACCCTAGGAAACTTTGTACTCCCTGAATTTTGTTTGGTATTGGAAAGGATTTAACCGCTTCTAAACCTTTTTCATCAGCCCTAACGCCTTTACTATCCACCACAAATCCTAAATATTTAACGCTGCTTTTAAAAAATTCACACTTATCTAATTTCAACTCTAATTTGTTTTGCACCAGTCTTATAAACACTTCCTTTAAGGTCTCCATGTGTTCCTTTATGTTTCTACTTGCTATCATAATATCATCCATGTAAACAATTACCTTATTATCTCTTATCATATCACAAAATATGTTATTAACAAATCTTTGAAATACATGTGGCGCAGTTTTTAAACCCATGGGCATCCTAAGAAATTCATATTGTCCTAAAGGGGTAACAAATGAAGTGTATTTAATAGATTGCTCATTAACAAAAACATGAAAATACCCGTTTTTTAGATCCAACTTTGAAAATACTGTTTTTCCGCATAGTCTGTCAAATAAATCGTCGATCAATGGTAGCGGGTAGTTGTCTCTACATATAATTTTGTTCAGTCTTCTAAAATCAATACATAACCTCATGTCTCCAGTTTTTTTCTTCACTAGTACTATAGGTGATGCATACTCTGAACAACTTGGCCTAATGATTCCATCTTTTAAATAGTCGTCTAATAATTCTTGCAATTTTTCTTTTTCCATATAAGATAACCGCCTAGGTGTACAATTAAATACTTTGTCGTTTTCTAATCTTATGCTTAACTCATGTCTTAATTTTGGCTGATTTGGCCTTTTCGCTTTTACATAAGTATTTTCAAATAAATTTTCAAATTCACACTTTGTGCTGTAATCAATATCTTCACTTAAAATATATATATTTTCTCTTTTGTTAGAATCTTCCCAACTTATTGTTAAGATATCCTTCTCAAAATTCTCTTCTAACACTCCCATGATTTCGCTATTCACTGGCGCTTCATTAACATGATTATTAATTTTAACTTCACTGTTTCCTATATCTTCTATAATCACTTTTTTAATCCCGGTTTGATTATAGATAATTTCATCACTAAAAACTTCTTCACTATCGGGTTCGAGCTTCAGCTCTCCATAACTAACTATCTCATCACTAACAGTTTCGATCCCAATCACTTCATTTCTAACTATTTCACCACTAATTATTTTATTACTAACTATCTCATCACTACCAACTTTATCACCAAGCGTTTCCGGACTAACAATTTTCTCACTAACTAATTCATCACTAACAGTTTCATTACTGACTATTTCCTTATTAACGATTTTATCATTTAACAATATAGTTTCATTTTGCTCGTGTTTGGTAGCTTCATCTTCCAATTTTTTTTGTTTTTCTTTGTAGTTTGTAGCTATGATATCATTTTTACCATTATTCTGGTGATCAACTTTATGCCCGTTCACAATTTTCAATGTTCTTAAATCAATATTTTAACCAAAAGAATCCATAAAATCTCTACCAAGCACAGAGTCATACCTCATAGACTCATTTGCCACAATTATAACATAAACATTTATTAACTTTTTCTTCATATAACATAAAATTTTTCCAAAATTTTTCAATTTACTTTCATTTAAACCTACATACGAATTTGCATGTGGCATACGCTTTACTTTTAATAGCACAAACTTTTCCTTTAAAAATGAAATAGGGCTGCCAGAGTCTATAAGGCATTCTGCAATTATTGATTTGTTAAATGAGTTACTAAAATGAATTCTTAAGTATCTTACATATTTGTTTTCCATATCATACTTTTTATTTGGACATCCTGCTATTAAATGATCCTTTGAGCCGCACGCATAGCAAGATCCTGCCTCCCGTTTGGGCTTTAAACAATCTTTGGCCCAATGGCCCTTAACATTGCAATTGTAGCAACGTTGTTGTTTGTCCGCCTGTGCTTCCTGTGCAGTTTGTTTCACTACATGGTTTCGTACCCGTTTAATTGGCAACTTTATAGCTGCAAACGCACGTAAAATTTGAGCCGGATTGGTAAAGCAATGCATACTAGCTTGAGTGCGCAAGTTTTCGCAAGGTATGCCTCGAATAATACCCTCCATTAACTCCTCTACATCAATGTTGATGTCCTGTGCCAATATGCTTTTTCGCTAAAATATGTGGCGAACACCTCATCTGGTTTCCAAACCCGATCCTCGAACTTCTGTCGTAGTTCCGACTTCGAAAATCCTCCCCCGAAGGCCAAAACCAATTGATTTAGCATCTCGTCAATCGGAGCAATGATGCGCATAGGGTCTGCATGCAACCACTTCAAAGCACCGCCTTTCAATTTGCTTATACAAAGCAAGTGCTGTTGCATATCATTTAGCCTGTAGATCTTGGCCACATTGAAGAATTGCATTACCCATTTACGCACCTCACTTTCTCCAGTAAATTCTAATAAAATTTCCTTGGCTAACATCATCGCTCCAGTTTGGATGCAATTATTTAAGTTGCCTCCGACAGCGTTGCCACTTTCGTCGATCCTTCCAGCTGCCCCAGCGTTGCCCGCTGCACCAGCGTGATCAGCTGCACCAGCGTTGCCAGCCGTTCCAGTGTAATCAGCTGCACCAGCGTTGCCATCCGTCGACCGTGGTCTTTCTTCAGTGTGACCATCATCTAGCTGCAATAAATCGCCGACTTCACTTTCTTGCTCTCCCCCGTCGCTCCCGCCGATGTGCGAGTTGCGGTTCACCGTTACTTGAAATTCTTCTAGGAATTTTCGAGACGCTTCAATTTCGAGACGCATCAATTTCAGCACCTCGGCGCCATTTGCTATTTCGTCACGCTGTTGTTGCATTATGTTTTGCAACTCATTTTGAGCCTCAATTGTCTGTTCCTTGTTACGTTGAACTTCAAGTTCCTTTGCAGCATCGTCTCGGATATCCACTGGTACCTTATTTAATCTCGCCATCAGCTCAGTTTTGGTACCCTCTGTTGGCAAATTTAGTAATGCCAACCAACTTTTCAATGTCGCTATTGACACGTCATTTATATTTATATTTTCCATTTTGTTGTGTTTTTTTTTTTTTTTTTTTTTTGAGTTAATCCCACTTCTGATATTGTAATAGTATGATTTTCTTTATTGATTTAACTTATTTTTTGGGTTGCCTTTTTTTTAACAACACGTCTTCTTACTGCTAGTACTGTAGAGAGACTGCCTTCCACTTCTTCTCCGCAGCCGCTTTTCTTTATCGATATTCCATTTGCTTCATTATCGATATATACTTATCGTACTGTTATAATTAACATAGATAGTGACACTATAATACCCTGGCTAGGGTTACCAATGATGCTCTTATCCTATTACAGTAGAAGGACAACACCAAGAATTGTCCTACGGTTGGTTAATGACGGAAGGTTAAGAAGAAGCAGCCTGCTGGAGTAGGATGGCAAACGAAGATTAGGGTCCCAATTTAAACCTCGTAAGGCAAAAAGCAGAAATTGCTTCTGAACAGATTCAATACGATCCTGGCTATTGTTATACTGCGGAGACCAGATGCAAGAGCAGTATTCAAGGATAGGGCCAACAAGAGAGATGCACAGAAGTTTCGTTATAAAAGGATCGTTAAACTCTTTAGACCATCGTTTAATGAATCCAAGTACACCTTTTGCCTCATTAACGATGGTATCTATGTAAAGATTGAAACAGAGTTTAGAATCAAAAAGAACGCCTAGATCCTTAACTGTTAGTATACGTTGCAAAGGGGTATTGTCGATTGTATAACTGACAAGATAAGGTGTAGTACGATAAAATGTCATAAACATACACTTTGAACAATTCAAATGCAATTGATTGGCCGAACACCAAAGTTGCATAGCGTTCAAATCGTCTTGTAGACGAGAATGATGTAGGGGATTAGTGTATGATAGAATAAGTTTCACATCAACCGCATACATGATGATACATGATTCAGAAGAAAAAAGTTCGACTTGGCTATGGAATATTTAGCCAAGTCTGTACACGAACCAGACTTTTTAAACTTTTTAAAATATTTAGATTTTAAGTTTTTAAGATGTAACAATCTGGGAGTAAACCAGGGTGGTTTTGAAGAAGTAGTCGAAGGAATTGACTTGGGAATGCTCATATCTAAGAGGGAGTTTAGGGTGCTATAAAAAAAAGTAATAGCAGTATTCATATCAACCGAGTCATATAAGAAAGACCAATCGGTTGCATAAATAAGCTGATTCAGCAATGAATAATTTCCTTTGCGAAAGCAGAGGCGGGGCTTATTGGCTGATGAGCACGAAATGAGACGATTACAATTGAACATTGTAATCTCTAAAGTAGGATGATATACATCCTCAGGAAGAGATAAAGGAGGGTACCTAGACACATTAGAGATAAGGTAGTTGTTAACAAATACAAGGTCAAGTGTTCTATTCAAATGATTAGAAATTGAATTGATTTGAAACAACGAAAGATCAAGCATGCAGGCTATAAAATCATGCTGTGCTAAGGGCACTAGATAATTTTCGGCAGTGAATAATGACCAAGAGATGTTCGGCAAATTAAAAGCACCCAACACCATAAATAGGTCATTATCACGCACGTGTGAAGAAACTTCTTTAATACAAGTAATATGTTTCATATAAACTTGAATATCAGAAGAAGGAGGAACATAAGAGCATGTAATATAGATATTCCGTGTAGGAAAAGACACCTTGACTGAGATAATTTCAGCGTCAGTAGGCGTACGAAAACAGAAAAGTTCTGACTGGAGAGTGGCTTTAACGGTAATTAACACCCCACCACCTCGAGTCGGCCGATCATTTCTATGCAAAATAGAACTATTCGAAAATACCTCAAAATCGGATATGGTTGAATTTAACCATGTTTCGGAAAATGCTATTATATCCGAGTCGAAGGAAGTACTGGCCATGAAAAGTTTTTTAAGCTTTGAAATAAGACCTCTGACATTCTGATAATGAATACAGATTTGGTCAGAAGATGAAGTTAGTTTTTTGGGGCAGAAATGGTACCCGGTATTGAAGGGACTGGAAGGGTGTAATAGTTCCATTGGTAGATATCAGTGACGAGAGGACGTCAGTCTTCTTTGATGGTTATTTATTCAATGAATCTTAGAGTTAGAGCTGTCCACCGTGAAGCAGTGAGCAGCCGTTTTACATACATGGTTTTTAGGCTTATTATATACAACAAGAGAGTCAGAGAGAGTCATGCGCGCACATATGTATACACAGCGACGGTCAAGCGTGAGAACGCTGACTTAGCTATTTGGGCGGTCGTTGTTATCAAGTGCGGATCATATTTCGTCTGCACTTGAATATGCGCGACAAAGTCGCTGCTTATGTTTGCATTCTGTTGGCATAACAACAAAGTGTTGCAGCCTTATTCATATGTATGTATATACATATGTACGCATGCTACATCTCCCTCCTTTTAAAAAATAACGTAATTTATGTAGTTATTTTAAGTATTAATGTTAATTATTTTTGTTTGTATGTTTTTTTTTTTTTTATATTATTTTAATATAACAATTTTTGTTAATATGTATGTGTAAATGTATATGTTTAAAACTATGTGTATTTAAAAAAATATATATATGTATGTGTTAGTATTTTATTTTAAATGTTGTCTCTTTTTATAAAAGAAAAGATTTTTTCTTTCTATTTGAGTTTCCTTTTCTTAAATTCCATTTTCATTTTTATTGTTTTGTATTATTTTGTTCGAACAATTTTCTTTGTTTATATTAGAGTTTTCAATTCAATTATTATAAAATTTTAATCTATCCTTATGTACTTTTTGTTTTTTCTTTTAGTATCCCTAATTATTATATTATCGTTATCTTCTAACTTTTCTATTGTATAGGGTCCTAAATAAGTTGGATCTAACTTATGTCCTGTTTCATTCTTAAGTAGGACTTTATCTCCTATCGATATATCTATGTTTATTACTTTTTTATCATATAATTCCTTATTATTTCTCTTATTTTCTTCTAACATAATTCTAGCTCTTTTATATGCTATTTCTAATCTATATTTACTTTCCTTAGCATAATCATCTATATTATATAAAGGTTCTATGGTGTCTGTGCTATTAAAATGTTTTAATAAATTGTTTGTTTTACCGAAAACAAGTTCATATGGACAATAGTCATGTGCCATAGATGGGGTTGTGTTGAAACAGTAAACGAAATATTGGATCCATACGTCCCAGTCAGTTTTATCAACCGATATATATGAACGTATGTATTCATTAAAAGTTCTGTGACTTCTTTCGACTGTTCCAACTGTCTGGTGGTGGTGTGCAGTTGATGTTATGTTATTTATTTGTAAATACTTGCACAAATCATTTATTATAGAATTTTTGTATTCTGTTCCCATGTCCGTAATGAACGTCTTCATTGGACCGTACTTTAGAATAAAATTCTCAAAAATCGCCTTTGCTACTGTGTTAGCACTTTTGTTTGGAATTGGAATCGCGACTAGATATTTAGTCAGATCACAAATTAATGTGACTGCGTATTCATTTCCATTTTCAGACTTGGGTAGTGGACCAATGGTGTCTACTATAACCCTGTCGAAAGCGTGTATTGGCGTATTAGTTATTGTTAAAGGAGTTTTTATTTTTCTTGTCACCTTTGATTTTTGGCATTTTGGACATTTTCGTATGTACTCAGTAATATCTCGAGTCATACCTTTCCAATAATAATGTCTTTTGACCTTGGCCAAGGTTTTTGAGATGCCTGTGTGACCTCCTTGTATTGGATCATCATGGAACGTAGACAATAGAGCTTCTTTTTCTTTTATTGTTTCTATTTGGGTCACCGGGTTGAGTAGCGCTACTCTCAATGAAATTAATATTTTATTGCCCATATTTTTGAAATTATCGATTGAAACGTGTTCAAAGATATTTTCCCACGGTGCCACTTTGAGTTGGCTAATTTTATTTATACCGGCTTGCGTTTCAAGCCTTTGGAAAAATTGACCTAAGTCAAGAGTTCCATTGGTATATAAATCGCTAACATCATATCTTGCAGTAATTTTCTTACCATGTTTAAAAAAACATAGCATATTTTTTACATGCAAGGTCACTACTTTACGTACTTCGTCATTGTTAATGACTTTATATACGTTGGGCTTTGAAGCTTTTTCTATAGATTGCCAGGGCAATTCTATTTTTTCTTTTCCTGCGCAGGAATTTTGTCTACTTTGATATCTTGTAGTGACTTTCTTTATTGATCCATTTATTTGTTGTAGCTGTTGAATGGTTATTCTTGATAACGCATCCGCCACAAAATTGTCTTTACCCTTCAGATATTCGACTGTAAAATTATACTCCTCTAGTTCAAGTCTCATACGCGTTAGCTTTGAGCTTGGATTTACCATTGAGAACAAGTATGTTAATGGTCTGTGATCTGTTTTGACATTGAAGTGTCTACCATAAATATATGGTCTGAAATAAGTTATTGCCCAATGGATTGCTGCCAATTCTTGTTCTGTTGTACTTTTATTACTTTCACCCTTAGTAAACGATCTTGATGCATAAGCAACTGGAAGTTGGAGTCCATTTTTGTTTTGAGTTAAAACTGCTCCACATGCTTGTTTACTTGCATCTGTTATTATGCAAAATTCTTTGCTGAAGTCTGGGTATTGTAATAAATTCGGATTTATTAGTGCCGATTTGAGATGTTCGAAAGCATGCTGACAATCAGCTGTCCATTCGAATTCTACATCTTTTTTACATAATCTTGTTATGTGACGAGCATAGTCGGCAAAATTTTTGATAAAACGTCTATAGTAGTTGCAGAATGCAACGAATCGTCTGGCGCTGTCCGCATCATGTGGAACTGGGTAATTTTTAATGACGTCGTATTTTTTGTCGTCAGGCAAGATTCCTTTATCCGTGCATTTGTGTCCCAAAAATGTGACTTCATGCATGAAAAATGAACATTTTTCAGGATGTAATTTAAGATTGTATTTCCTACATTTCTCAAAAACATCAGTTAAGTTTTTGAGCATATGTGTTTCGGAACAACCAATGACTATTAAATCATCCATATAAAGGAAAGCTTGAGAAGGTTCTAATCCGGAAAATGCTATAGTCATCATTCTCTGGAAAGAATTTGGCGCTATTTTTAAACCGAATGGCAATCGCGTGAAGCGATACGAGCCATTGCTTGTTGAGAAGGACGTTATATCTCTTGAACTTTTTCGAGTTCAATTTGATGAAATCCTGACATTAAATCAAGGCATGAAAAGTATTTTGCTCTTCCTAGTTGATCCAAAATGTCATCAATTCTAGGCAGCGGGAATTTATCCGACAACAGTTTTTTATTAATTTGACGATAGTCAATTACTAATCGCCATTTTTTCTTGTCAGAACCTGGAAGAGATTTCTTCGGAACTAACAAAAGTGGGCTGTTATAAGGGGATACAGACGGTTCGACTATTTTATTGTCGATTAATTTTTGTACTTGTACTTGTATCTCATCTATTTGACTTTGAGGGTTTCTATAATTTTTTATGTAGACTGGTTCATCATCCTTCAATCTTAGCTTTTGTTTGTAGAAGTTATTGGTAGTGATCGATTCGGTTTCGAGTCCGAATACGTCACTAAACTGGGTGCATAAGTTAGTCAATTCGTTTTTGAACTGTGGTGGAAAATTTTTAGCTAATTGAGATAAGACAGTTTTTTCTCTATTTTCTGGATTGTTTTGAACTATGTCGTAGTTCGAAAGTGGTTCATATGACAAATTTTTAATATCTACTACTTGATCGGTACTGGTCGTATTCAGTAATCGGACAAATACATTTTTAGTTGTTGCAACTGTGTTTGCAACATAAATGCCTTCTTTAATTTCCTGGTTTGGAATTAGTACACTATCTTCATCTGATGATAGGTGAATTTTTCTGACTACTTGGGATCTTGCTGGTAGAACAATGGAATTATTACCAGAACTGTATGTTATTGGAACATAAATTGGGAAATTTAGATTATTTGGTCTCATTATGAGCCAATCTTCATTTGGTTTGAAATCTAACTGGCAATTGAATTTCTTAATGAAGTCAATGCCTATTATTCCATCACAAGGTATTGCGAAATGCAAATCTACTAAGTGAAAATCGTGTGGAATTATGTATTTACTTGTCTGTATCTCTATTGAAATCAGTCCTTTGGACTGTATTATGTCTTGGCCTATGCCTTGAATATTGATCTTCTTATTTATTTGGATATCATGAAAGATATCAGAATTTTCCTTTAACAGAGATATGTCTGCACCAGTATCTATTAAAAATACAAGTTTTTTATTTGTTTTCACATTGAAAAAGTTTACAAATATATTCAAACTAAGATTGATGGTATGAACCGCATAATTTCCTACTGCTGAATATCTGAGGGTTGTTGAGAGTTTCCCTGATTGTTCTGGGTTACTCTAACATTGTTTGTATTATTATTATTTTGGTTGTTTCGGCCTCGGTTGGAATTGTTGTTTCCATTTCCTCGGCCTCTATGGTAATTGTTGTTTTGATTACCGTAGTTATTATTTCCTCTGTTTTGGTAGTTACCATTGCCTCTACCACGATAGTTACCACGATTGTTACTACCGCGGTAGTTGTTATTCCCTCTTTTAGAGTACATCACTGTATTCACACTACCAGTAAGCCTTGTACTAGTACGGATGTATGCACTAACGGCAGCATCCATGGTAGTGAAAATACCAGACTCCATAACGGTTTTAACACTTTCGTGACTAGTTTTACTAATCATTGTGTTAACGGCTTCTGTAGTGCTGAGCGTGTCAGCATTTTCAGATGGTATGCCTTGGTCAATATAAGCAGCTTCAAGAAGCTGTCGCAGATTTTCTAGTTCAGTTGTGAACTGAGTGGCTGTTTTGCCTTTCTGCGTTAAAGTGTCCATTTTTGCCTTTATGTTGGCGGGTGTTTCACCGACAACTACTTCTTTTAATTTTGCAATGATTCCATCTATTGTGGTTTCATTTTTTATTTTGTTGAGGGTTGTGCCCGTTATTTTTGATTTAATCAACTCTATGGCAATTTCCTCATAAGTTCCCTTTGTTAAGTTGACAAGTCTTAATGCCGTTAAGAATTTTTCAAGACGGGTTTTCTTTCCGTCAAATTCTGGGACTGCTTGTGCAATTTCCCTAATATATGCCCTCTGGGCAGCGGCTGTGTCAACCATTATACGGCTATTATCAGCACTTTCTTCACTTTCGGATAAAATATCTTTGGAATCCAGTGTGATAACAGCAGGGATTGTTAGATTTGTTAAATCTTCTTCTTCTAATTGAATATCCTCAGTCCGAACTTCAAGGTTTTCACCGAGTTCCAACTTTGCAGGTGTATTCAAAATAGAAGGTAGTATTAATTTTAAATTATGCTTGTCTTTAACTGTTTGTATATTATTTCTCAGTCTTATTAGCAACCTTGACGTTTCTGACCAATGTTCATCGGTTAATACATCTTTATGTTGATATATCAATAATCGAGCTTCGTTAAAGCTGTCGATTAATGTTATGGAGTGCCTATTAACTGTATCTATATGCGTTTGTCTATTTTGTGTTAGACATTTATACGCTTTTTCAAATGTCGTTTTAATATTTTGGATCCGCTCAGAAAGTTCTGGCCATTCCATAATATTGACAAGCTACTTTGTTTTTCAAGATTATTCTGGGATATTCTTACTATTCATCATACTGTGTGTTCATTATTATTTTTTTTTTTTTTTATTTATTTAGTTTAATTGGTATCTTATAGTTATTATGATATTGTCAATTATGATTAATCATTGTTGTTTGTGCTGTGCAAATTTAAATTTTGTCCAAGTCATTTGCTCGGCTCATGAATCTTTTCTTTAGGCATTTGTTATGCAGTTTATATATTTTATAAAAACAATTTGCACACATTATAACAACTATGATTACCAGTAATATATTTGTTAATTCTAAATCTGTGTTGTTTGATTCAACTTTATTTATAACGTTGGCAGTGGAATCCACTGTTTTTACATCTAATACTGCCATTTTTGTGGGTATTGTATATAGTATATATTTAATATGTTCGACTGTTTCAATATTTTCGACAGATTTGCTAATTCTGTTGTTATTCATATATTAAATGAAATTAAAACTTTAGTTTAATGTCTTTGTTTGATACAACCACTCTTTACTTTGCTTTAAATATTTTAGTTTTACATATTTTCCTACCTAGTTTTTGTATGGTTTTCAGGCCATACGCTAATCGGGCAACTTTAATGTCGCTCAATTGTACATTAGTTTTTTATAATATATAAAAAAATATGCAACGCAGTGCAATGGAAAAAAAAATATGCGCTCTTGGAAGCGCTGTCGGTTCATTTATCTTTGGCCTGACTTGGTGCGTCAGACGGGACCGGTGCTGGCTGCACAGGTTGTTACTGCTTCTGTGTTGGGGCACCGGTGCAGGCTGCACAGGTGTATCGGCAATGTGGTGTAAATAGAGGTCCCTCGCAGTCGTTCGGGCAGGCCTTCTTCAGCTTCGGTATCTCTTTTTGTTTGGGTGGAGATTGTTTAGTTAATTGTTTATTATATATATTTTTAATCACAGGGTAGGTGGATGTGCGCGCGGCTGGTGTTTGATTTTTTCGCTCTATTAATAGCGTTTTTATGTGTTCAACTTCGGCATGTAACTTAACCGAGTTGTCCCAACTTATGTCATTTTTGCTGTTTAACAGCTTCAACAATTCTGCCTTTCTGGCCTTAAGTCTTTTACCTGGCCACTTCTTTTTGCACACATCTCACTCTACTCACTGCGTTTCTTCAATAGTTGCTGCTGTTCGTTTCTTCAATTGTTGCTGCTGTTCGTTTCTTCAATTGTTGCTGCTGTTCGTTTCTTCAATTGTTGCTGCTGTTCGTTTCTTGAATTGTTGCTGCTGTTCGTTTCTTCAATTGTTGCTGCTGTTCGTTTCTTGAATTGTTGCTGTTGTTCGTTTCTTCAATTGTTGCTGCTGTTCGTTTCTTGAATTGTTGCTGTTGTTCGTTTCTTCAATTGTTGCTGCTGTTCGTTTCTTGAATTGTTGCTGCTCCAGTCCCGCTAGTCCCGATCCTGTGACGTCCTGTCACGGTCGCCATGTAATAGTTCCATTGGTAGATATCAGTGACGAGAGGACGTCAGTCTTCTTTGATGGTTATTTATTCAATGAATCTTAGAGTTAGAGCTGTCCACCGTGAAGCAGTGAGCAGCCGTTTTACATACATGGTTTTTAGGCTTATTATATACAACAAGAGAGTCAGAGAGAGTCATGCGCGCACATATGTATACACAGCGACGGTCAAGCGTGAGAACGCTGACTTAGCTATTTGGGCGGTCGTTGTTATCAAGTGCGGATCATATTTCGTCTGCACTTGAATATGCGCGACAAAGTCGCTGCTTATGTTTGCATTCTGTTGGCATAACAACAAAGTGTTGCAGCCTTATTCATATGTATGTATATACATATGTACGCATGCTACAAGGGTGACAGGCTGGTTACGCTTTTTTGGCTTGAACTCGTGAACAATCATGTGTGGATGATATTTCACGAGGGGTGGAGAAATTAAATTTGGTTATTGACACGCTAGCAGAAGATTTGCTAGCAATATAGGCTGCCAATGACTCAGAAGTGGTGTCCGATGAAAGTCGGGACACAAAAACTTGCCTACGAGGGGCAACAACCGTTAAAGTAGGTGCTGATGGGGCTGCAGGTAGTACAGGAGATGGAGGAGCTAAAGAGGCACCATGATTGTGTTTAACAATCTGGGCAAGATTACGGGCAGGTCTACCTTTGCGGCCAGGAGCTGACGGGGCTGAGGCAGTTTGGATAACTGGGACGGTATCAGGTAGGGGCTCTGCTGGAACTACTATAGGGGATAAAACGGGGGTAATTGGGCAGTCGCTTGGGGAAGGCGATAAAGACAACATTGGAGATAAATCCATGTTGCCAGGTAGGGACAAGAAAGGCGTAGGTGTCTGAACAGACGTAGACGGCAATTGTAAAAGTTGAGGCTCCAACCGGCGATTGGTTGGAGACTCAAATTTATAATTGGCAAGCAACTCAAAACTCGAGTCAAATTTACTCGACAGTTGCTTAGCCACATTATTCAATTTTAAGAATTGATTTCTCACAGAATTATAAATTTCTTTAACATATAGATCGCGAATTATCAATCATTTTGCTTTTTACATCAAGAAAATCACCAGCCAGTTTTTGAGAAAATCGCATTTTTCTACTTTTCTTATTATACCCCCTGTTATTGCAAAAAAAACTAGCTGGCAATATTACATACTTAACATTTTTATTCATCAAAATGGCGCCGATATTTCAACCTTTATTATTCAATTTCTCCGATTATGGTCCTAAATGCACGGTAGTTTAACATATAGATCGCGCATTATCAATCATTTTGCTTTTTACATCAAGAAAATCGTCCAGCCAGTTTTTGAGAAATTCGCATTTTTCTACTTTTCTTATTATACCCCCTGTTATTGCAAAAAAACTGGCTGGCAACATTACATACTTAACATTTTTAATCATCAAAATGGCGGCGATATTTCAACCTTTATTATTAAATTTCTCCGATAATGGTCCTAAATGCACGGTAGTTTAACATATAGATCGCGCATTATCAATCATTTTGCTTTTTACATCAAGAAAATCGTCCAGCCAGTTTTTGAGAAATTCGCATTTTTCTAGTTTTCTTATTATACCCCCTGTTATTGCAAAAAAACTAGCTGGCAATATTATATATCATAATATAAAATGGCGTCAATATTTCAACATTTATTATTCTATTTATCCGATAATGGCCCTAAATGCAGTAGTTGTGCATATAGAACACGATTTATCAACCATTTTGCCATTTATTTAATTAAAATCGTCGGTACAGATTTTAAGAAATTCTCATTTTTCTATATTTCGCATAACATCCTATGTTAATGCAAAAAAACAAGCTGGCAATATTTCAACAAATTTCAAATGGTGGCAATATTTTAAATTAATTTTTAAATCTTAACAATGTACGAGAGTGTCGGTTTTGTAATGGCTGATGTGCCAAAAAAAAAATAAAATAAAATAATAAAGCCACTCCAGCCCTCGTATTTTGCTGCTCTGAAGAATAAAGTTGAGCAGCAACAAATTTTAATAAGAGCGCAACAAAAGCTGCTTAACGCTTTAAAAAAAGAAGTGGCGAAATTGTCGCAGCAGTGGCGTGTGACGCAGCCATTAAGAATGCCGCAGATGCAACAGATGCCGCAGATGCAACAGCCGCTGCAGATGCAACAGCCGATGCAGATACAACAGCCGATGCAGATGCAACAGCAGCCGCAGATGCAACAGCCGCCATAGATGCAACAGCAGCCGCAGATGCAACAGCCGCCGCAGATGCAACAGCCGCCGCAGATGCAACAGCCGCTGCAGATGCAACAGCAGCCGCAGATGCAACAGCCGCTGCAGATGCAACAGCCGCCGCAGATGCAACAGCCGATGCAGATGCAACAGCCGCCGCAGATGCAACAGCAGCTGCAGATGCAACAGCAGGAGCTGCAACAGCATGAGCCGCCTCAGCAACCGCAGATACCACAGCCGCTTACGGCCTCAGCCGCTGCAGCCGTGGATACAGCCGCAGCAGCCGTGGATGCAGCCGCAGCAGCCGTGGATGCAGCCATGGATAGAGCATCAATCCACACAAACATTTTCGTATGTTTTGTTCGATACTTAAATAAAAGTCACAAATAAATATAAAAAAAAACTTAAAAATAATGAATTATTTATTAAAATTTCCTGGGGAAAATAATATAAAAGCTAGTAGGCGTCGTATGGAATTTGCGCCGTTTTCTTGTAAACATAAAAGTGCCGTTATATTAGACCCTGCCAACCTATGATAAGTCTAGCATACAAACGAACGAAACTGACAATCTGTGAAAATAAGTGAATAATAAAAATATCGGTCACTCTTTTTATACATGGCGATGAATAGTTTGTAATTAGGCTCACAATAAAAATATATATTTTGTATCTATATTTATATATACATAGATAATAATCCAAATTGTACAATATTTTAACAACTATACAAAATATTTATTTTATATAAATAACATGTTTACAAAATATTCATCGTCATGTGTACTTTTACTTATTTTCACAAGGTGGCATCTTTATGTATGGGTAGCATTCTTCATAAGTTGGCAGCCCCTAACATAGCGGCACATAAGCATTAAAAATATAATATTCTTATTATTTAAATTAATTATATACATATTTGCTATTATAATAAAATAAGAAAAAACTCCAAATGGCTCCAGGAATCGCAAAATGGTAAGATTTAATTTTTCGATTAATTGTGAGGTGAAACGGGTTATAATAGTTTTGCACAAATATATGTAATAAGCGAAAAGTGGCATTCATATATCCTAATATGCAATGTATATAGTTTTTAATCGGAAAATATCCACCAATGTTAATCAAGTTTGTGTAAGAAAAGCACAGCCGTTGCATAAGGTGCGCAGCTAACGGCGTGCGTGCGTGTGAATTTGTTATCCACCTGCAGAGGGTATTATAATTTTATCTCCGACCCCATAAATTATATATATTCATGATCAGTATCAACAGCCGAGTCGACATAGATCTAAAAATAGTTTTTAAGCTATCGGATATACCTCCTTCCACTTGTTACGTACATTTCCACAAAGCAATTGTACTACTTGTACACATTTATAATGGGTTCAGTTGGTTCATTGGAATTAAATTATCTATGCTTGGGAAAAAAGGTATTCAAGGCACATAAACACTTAGCAAAATAAAAAAGGTATGTGTATGTTTATAATTGAGTCTCATTACTTTGATTTTCTAGGAACCTATTCCTTGGATCCTTAAGGAAGCCATTAAAGATGCCATTATTCACAACAAAATATCTGCAATTGAAAATTTAAGTACCACTGATTTTCAAACTATCATACTTATTGCCAACAATAAACTTAAAGATCGAAATTGGACAGGTTTTCAATTAACAGATAATCTCAAGACTAGGAAGATTATCCAGAAAAGCTTCAAACGTGTAAGTAAATCATAAACTTTACATATTTTTATTAATTATACCCTTGCAGAGGGTATTATAATTTTGTCGTGAAATGTGTAACGCATAGAAGGAGACATCTCCGACTCCATAAAGTATATATATTCTTGATCAGCATCAACAGCCGAGTCGATAGAGCCATGTCCGTCTGTCCGTCTGTCTTTTTCTATGCGAACTAGTCTCTCAGTTTTAAAGCTATCTTTATGAAACTTTGCAGAAATCCCTCTTTCTGTTGCACGCAGCACATATGTCAAAACCAGCTGGATCGGACCACTATATCATATAGCTGCCATAGGAACGATCGGTCGAAAATTAAGTTTTTGTATGAAAAAACATTTTGTTTTTCAAGATATCTTAACCAAACTCGGCATTTATTAGTTTTACTATGCTCCTCATATATAGGCAATCCTATTAAGACCGGACCACTATATCATATAGCTGCCATAGGAACGATCGGTCGAAAATTTAGTTGTTGGATGGAGAATTTTTTGTTTTTCATGATTTTTCGATTAAACACGGCATTTAAAGATTTCACTATGCCACCTTCATTTTTGCAAAATCTTATTTACATCGGACTACTATATCATATATCTGCCATAGGAACGATCGGTCAAAAACTAGGTTTTTGATTAAAAGCCTTTTTTTTTTGTTTATCAAGATATCTTGACCAAACTCGGCATTAACTGTTTTCCCTATAAGCATTATGAAAAGTTTGGGTCTGCAAGGGTATTAGATCTTCGGCGTGCCGAAGATAGCCTTTCTTTCTCGTTTTATTCTAACATTTTTATTTTTATAGTTTCAGGCTTAGCACATAAGCTCAAGACAGGAAGCGCAGGACGGGAATAATGGTGGTATTTATAAATCATCACACCTAGAAAGTAGCATTATTATTAGGGATGAGTCCAACATAGACAATAATAATTCAAATTCTAGTTTTGATAAGACCATTTGGGCAGTAAATGGTCTGAAAAAAATAAAGACGAGAGCTATGTCGAAGCGACCCTAAAATGCTTTCGAAAAAAATGCCACAATTTTGAGGATAGCTTGAACAGAACAGTTCAATTAGTAAGTAATTTGAAAGGTTGTCGAGCAAAACTTTCAGGTTACAACAATTTGGATACTGAAATGAGTATCCAAGAATTTATGGCCACGTTAAATCAATTGTGTGCGATTTTTTCGAAAAAAAAAAGCATTGAACACATTCTTCGAGAAGCATACACTTCTCATAACAACGCATGTGTTTTGTATTTTAAGTCCATTAGACTTAACAAAAATTCTTTTGCTGCATATGGTTACTGCAAAGATCCGTCATGCAACTACTTTTTGGTGTTGTTAGTGTATACACAAGCAGCTCACATATCTCCCATACAATTG
The DNA here is from genome assembly GCA_018903485.1 of Drosophila littoralis. Lineage (NCBI taxonomy): Eukaryota > Metazoa > Arthropoda > Insecta > Diptera > Drosophilidae > Drosophila > Drosophila littoralis. Next base: position 3,695,533 of record JAEIGF010000593.1, on the reverse strand, counting down.
GCCTTAAAAAGTCAACGCAGTGCAGAACAATAAATAGATTTATAGAAAGGGCTTCCATTAGAAACTCTTCTGCGTTTGAATATAGATCCAAAAAAATTAACAAAATCAATATGTCTCGAGCCAGAGTTGGTAATGATCAGATTACTAATGAGAAACTACCCTTTTATAGAAAATTAATTTCGGAGGAAAATGGAAAATTTGATTTTGACAAAGATCCATTTAAAGATACCTTCGATATGATTTATAATGGGTATGCTAACTTCATTCAGTTTCTTTCTACGAAACTAGAAGTAATTTTATGGGGCAGACAACATATAAGTATGTTGTTGACCCATTTAAAACTACAGACACTGTATATTGACGCAACTGGGAATGTAGTACAGCCAATGAACTTTGTCAAAAAACGTACATTTTTATATTCATTGGTTGCTCATATTCCAGAGCTTCGAATCGTTTTTCCTGTCGCACATGCAATTCTCTCCAATCATACATCGTATGATATAGGCCGATTTCTATGTAAACTGCGCGAGTTTTGCATATAAAATAAATTAAAATGGCCTATTTGCAAAAGAATTATAACTGATGTCAGATTTGCAATAATTGGAGCCATTTTAAAAGAATATAACAACATTGATCTTGCAACGGACAATGAAATTTGTTTTAGTTTTTTGTATAATTTAAGTCGCACATTTAGAAAAGTCTGCGTTCAATTTTGTACGAGCCACTACCACAAAATTATGTGTCGCAACATAGATGAAGTAGTTGGTTTGGACAATATTGATCTCAGATCATTTTTAAGAAATGCCTTGGGTTGTGCATATTCCATAAATAATATTGGAGAATTAGAAAAATGGTTCCGAAATATTGCAATCATTCTTCTATCTCCATATGTTAATAATATTGTGGATGATGCTATTCATTATTTTGCTAAATATTGCGAAGAGCCATCCACATTTTATTTGATAGACAGTATAAAATTGGCAGAAAGTAAGGAAGTTGTTGATCATCCAACTTTGCTGTCCATTGCCGAAAATAGCCCATTTAAACTTAAGTTTCAAGAAATACGTACAGAAGTTACAGAACTTGTATCACAATATAAGAGCAACTTCTGTTCGTCAAATATGTATTTATTTAAGTCCAGAAATGCTGAACCTAAATTTAAATAAATACATTGTTTACGCACCTTTTTGGATCAATATTATAGGTACTTTTATTGATAGATCCAATAAAAGACCCAGTATTGGGCCTATAGAATCATTCTTTAAAACACTAAAATATAGTGTTATAAAGACAAATAATAATAAAAACGCCTTAAAGCTAGGACGATTTATCCGTAAGCTGGATGAGTTGCCAAAGTCCATTGCCAGACAAGTTGAACTTGCGAAACCGGGTATTCTGGAACCGTTTAATGAACTAGTTGTAAGGCCTACAGAAAATAAATATAAGTCGAAAACTGAAAAACGATTCGATGAAATGTCTAACATCAGTTTCTCTCCGACTGTTAAACGAGACGGAAGTGCGTTACAACCAAATCAAAGTGATTTACGATACAATATCGGCGTGCAATAAACTTTCTGACGCTAAGCGTCACTGTTTAAGTTTTGGGCAATGCTGCTACGGCATTGCCGGCAACGATAATTTGCAAAAAAACTAAAACAATTATAATAAACAAACAGAAATTAACTTGCCCAAGGGCAATTAAACGCAGCGCAGGCGGCTGCAGCTGCATAGAAGCGAAAAAAAAACGTTTCTTATCTATTGCGCGCGCGCACCCTAGTGCGTGTGCGTGTGATTGTGCGTGCATTTGTTTACGTTTTTGCAGTGCAGGTGTTACCTTTCCGCAAAATTTTGGAGACTTCTGTGGACCGTTGCGGTAAATTCTGCAATATACTTCTCAGTATGGACACGCATAGCGACTCAAATGACTCAGAAATATACAACTTGTCACCATCGTATATTGCTAAAATGAGATCTATAGACGCCTAAGCGAGGCGACTAGACGAGCGGTATAAAACTGTGCTTTGCGAGAGCCAGATTCCCGCTACCTCGTCGAGCACGGTCTACATCACGACCATAGCCAACGCTTCCGCTATTACCGCAGTCACATACGCAGTGGCTTCAGCTACTTCTGCGACGGCTCGCAACACAGCAGGCCCCAACAATGCACAAGGCAGCAGCAGAAAGCCATCATGCCACCCTACAACCACCCCATGCGCCGCTAATATGCCCATCAACACTCCTGTTGCACCGGCAATTAACACCAGCACACAAGTCGGTACTGTGCCTTATATCGATCCACCGAGTTCGGAATGGCAAAAAGGTGGCACTGCCAAACGCAAGCGCCCTAGCGCTCCCCTCTCGCCTGACCAAACCAACAAAAAGGGTAAGACCAAAATTCTATCTAACCAGCAAGCATCAATGGTAGTCCAAACTAGCCGGTCAAGCGACGACATCCCATCTACGTCAAAAGATGCTAGTCTAAGGATGAATCGATTTGCAGCCCTTTACACTGTCGACAACGAGGCTGACGAAAATCAGAAAGATACGGAATTAGATGTTATGGAGACTGTGAGGCGGCTAACGAGATCAGCCACCCCACAGTTTTTCACGGCAAGGAACCGTCATCCCTTTGGCCAAATCACGGCAAGGAGCCGCTGGCGGGACAACTCATTAATTTTTCTTTAGTTTATAAGTATTAATTGTATTAGGTTAAGATCTTAGCGAAGTAAGAGGCAAGGAGCCATCAATACAATAAGCAATTCAGTATTAGGAGTAAAGAGGCAAGGAGCCGCGAATATTATAATTAATTTAACTGAACAAGAGTGAGTTTAAATTTAACCGCCGGCCGCCGCTGCAACCGTGCGTTGTCGATCGGTTGCTCAACACCGTCTTTGAGAGCGCAACTTCAATTCGGCGGCGAAGAGCGAAAGCTCCGAGGCGAAGTTGCGAAGCGCGCGGCGAAGTTGAGCAGCCGAGGCAAGCGCATGGCTCGCCGGCGAGCGTGCCGGCACTTTGGAACGAATGCTAAGGGTGAGTAGACGTGCATGGTGAGACGAAAAGGTCATAGAGTGTACAGCGGAGCGCTAGGGCTCCAGAAAACAGTGCGGCAGGGTTTAGCTCGTGAGGTATTATAAAGTGGCAATAAGCGAGAAGTGAATAAAGTACTTATGTTATAATTATCGAGAAGATAATTCTTTGTTTTCTGGTAACCCGGCTTACTTTAACATCGGAATTAACCGGTGTTCGACCTAACCTCAATCAGGAGCATGTGGTACGAGATTGTGGCCCCGTGGTGGGCATTACCGGTTGGTGTTTCGATAGAGTAGGATAGAGCGTTTGGGTAGTGGAGTTGGCGCGAGGCTCCGGCCCGCTAGAGTAGTTGGTGGGAGGCCACGGCCCGATAGAGTAGTGGTACGAGGCCACGGCCCGATAGAGAGTTTGGGTAGTGGAGTTGACGCGAGGCCACGGCCCGCTAGAGTAGTTGGTGCGAGGCCACGGCCCGGTAGTGTAGGCGTGCAGAAATAGAGCTAGGCTTGGTCTGATCAGGATACTCACCCCCTTCCCCCTTAAGCCCTCTCTCCCAGCGAAATTATAAATATCTTGTAACTCGCTAGACCTGGTAAGACTGAGAGTTATACCCTGGCCAGTAGCATCTTTACAAGTGGCGCCCGAGCAGGGACGAGAGGCGTTTAGGGGTGTGGCATGTCGGCGGATTAAAGCCCGCAAGCATGCCCGAATAGGTATTTTCAAACAAAAAAATAGTATATATACAGGGTATTTTTAGTCGGGTATACCCTAGAGGGAAAGTTACCTAGCGGAGAGCAAGAAAATGAGAATATCATGTATGTGCGAAATATAAACAGGGTATTAAGCAGTCCTACCAACAATAAACGCCGCTTGCACTAGGGGCTGCCGGGGCGATAGCTATAAAATGAAAGATACTTGATCTGTATTTAATATTCAGGAAGCTACTTGCGGGCAATAAGAGCTACTTCGTTCAAAATTCCAAGTCTATAGTTCTCATAGGTTTTGAATTCGACGCGTGCATACATACGGGCGGACAGACAGACGCACATGGCTAGATCGACTAGGCTATTGATGCTGATCAAGAATACATACTTTAAGGGCTCGGAGATGCTTCCTTCTGCCTGTTACATACGGCTGCACATATACATTATACCCCTTTTACTCATTTCTAATGGTCAATAAATAAAATCTTACCGTTTTGCTATTCCTGGAGCCATTTAAAATTTGTTTGATTGAAATATAAACAAATAAACTTCAAATATAGATACATAAATATATATATATACATATATATACATATGTATATAAATACGTATATAAATTTCTTTTAAATCAAATAGCATGGAATGCGAAAGTCCAAACTTATGAAGAAAGCTAACCTATGGGAACATAAGGATGCCACCTTGTGAAAATATGTAAGTAAAAGTACACATGACGATGAATATTTTGTAAACATGTTATTTATATAAAATAAATATTTTATATAGTTAAAATATTCTACAATTTGGATTATTATCTGTGTATATATAAATATAGATACAAAATATATATTTTTATTGAGAGCCTAATTACAAACTATTCATCGCCATGTATAAAAAGAGTGACCGATATTTGTATTATTCACTTATTTATGTGCGTCAAATTAGCGGCGGTGACTTAGCGTCGAATTTTGGTAATTGTTATCGGAAAAGTATCGGTCACATTCAAATGCATTTATTTATGTTTTCAAGCACGAAACCAAATAAATTTAAATGCAGAATTGCAAAAAATTAAATTATTTACTATCTACATTCATTTATTTTTGAATTTTAATTTATAATATGGGTAAACAAAGGGGTTGAAAAGTTAGGTTTTCACCATTCTTTAAATATCTTAATTTAGGGATAATGGCCCCGAAAACCGCATATACACGATTGAAGTCTATAGTTTCACCTAACCAATCTTGGAAAAATTTTAAAAATCGATCAGCACGTTTTTAAGATATTTGTACTACAGTGCAGCAACCTCGTTGCTAGCCCCATACAAAATGACCGTAAAAAATCACCCTTGCACTTGAATACCAATATCTTTTCTCAGGGATAATGGCCCTCAATGCACGGTATACCAACTTGAAGATACATGTTTAAGGAAGCTTAACGCATTAACCCTAAACAAATCGATCAGCCAGTTTTGTAGAAAAATAACAGAATGTAAACACACTTCATGTTGTTCATTCAAAAGGCCTATCGAGCTACTAGCTCCAACGGGAACCGAACCACTGCTCGGAATCAGTGTTGAACACTGTTATACAGTATTGAGCGGGAACAAATTAATTCAAAATACTTGTATATGGAAAAGAAATGCAGTAATATATGAAATAATTTTCGTTTTACAATAAAACATTATCTTTGGTAAAATAGACTGCTGCAAAAGAAGACAACTATGCATTTAAGTATTATTACAGGTATAATAACGAAAAGGTGGCAATATTTTAACCTTTATTATTCAATTTCTCCGATAATGGCCCTAAATGTAGTTTAACATATAGATCGCGCATTATCAATCATTTTGCTTTTTACATCAAGAAAATCGTCCAGCCAGTTTTTGAGAAATTCGCATTTTTCTACTTTTCTTATTATACCCCCTGTTATTGCAAAAAAACTAGCTGGCAATATTACATACTTAACATTTTTATTCATCAAAACACGAGTTTGCCACCCCAGACAAATACTTGATGGCTACATTTGCCGATGACGTGGCAATATTTTACTCAGCCCCCTGCGAGTACGAAGCCACTGACGGTGCCCAGGAATACATTCACTTGCTTGAGAGCTGGACACGCAGGTGGAACATCAAGCTCAATGCCTCCAAATGCCAGGCGGTCAACTACACACTGAGGCGTGGCAAGGCTCCAGCAGTCTGGATAGACGGTAGCCCCCTCCACCCTGGCGGAAGCGCCAAGTATCTTGGAATAGTACTAGATAAGAGGCTTAGTTTTCGGGCGCACATCGACGGCCTTCTTAAGCAGTGCCGCTATAAGATGGCCAAGGCCAACTGGCTACTAAACCCCAACAGCCCATTGCCACTTCGCTGAAAACGGGCAGTTTACAACGTCGTGGTGGCACCAACTTGGAGATACGGTATTCAGGTTTGGGGCATTGCATCTCGGACAAATCGAAGACGGATTCAGACACTCCAAAACTTGGCCTTGCGCCGAATTACGGGTGCTGACTGGTACGTCAGAAATTCTACCTTGCACAGAGACCTCAAAATGGAGACCATAGACAGCCAAGTCGGAGCATTCGCTAACCGGTACCACGAACGCTTGCAGCGACACTGCAGCCGGGTTGCAAGAGACCTCGCTGGGAGGTGTGTAATCAGGAGGCTCAAGAGAAGATCGTTCAAAGATCTCCTCCAACAACGACATAGGAGACGCCCCAGAGTCCCCCGACTACCTACGTGACGATGCAGCCTTACTCAAAAAGCCGCCTTTGACGTTTGTCCACGAGAAAGCCTGAGGACCCAACCAGGCTTGGCGTAATATCACCTAAGCCAACTGTGTTGTAATAAAAATGTATGCTATTTTTGATTCAATACAATAAACAAACAAAAAAAAAAAAAAAAATTCATTAAAATGGCGGCGATATTTCAACTTTTATTATTCAATTTCTCCGATAATGGTCCTAAATGCACGGTAGTTTAACATATAGATCGCGAATTATCAATCATTTTGCTTTTTACATCAAGAAAATCGTCCAGCCAGTTTTTGAGAAATTCGCATTTTTCTAGTTATCTTATTATACCCCCTGTTATTGCAAAAAAACTAGCTGGCAATATTATATATCATAATGTAAAATGGCGGCAATATTTCAGCATTGATTATTCTATTTCTCCGATAATGGCCCTAAATGCAGTAGTTGTGCATATAGAACACGATTTATCAACCATTTTGCAATTTATTTCATTAAAATCGTCGGTACAGATTTTAAGAAATTCTCATTCTCTCTCTCATGTTAATGCAAAAAAACAAGCTGGCAATATTTCAACAAATTTCAAATGGTGGCAATATTTTAAATTAATTTTTAAATCTTAACAATGTACGAGAGTGTCGGTTTTGTAATGGCTGATGTGCCAAAAAAAAAATAAAATAAAATAATAAAGCCACTCCAGCCCTCGTATTTTGCTGCTCTGAAGAATAAAGTTGAGCAGCAACAAATTTTAATAAGAGCGCAACAAAAGCTGCTTAACGCTTTAAAAAAAGAAGTGGCGAAATTGGCGCAGCAGTGGCATGTGACAGCCGATGCAGATGCAACAGCAGTCGCAGATGCAACAGCAGCCGCAGATGCAACAGCAGGAGCTGCAACAGCATGAGCCGCCTCAGCAACTGCAGATACCACAGCCGCTTACGGCTCAGCAGCAGGAGCCACCGCAGGTGCCTCAGCCGCTGCAGCCGTGGATACAGCCGCAGCAGCCGTGGATGCAGCCATGGATAGAGCAACAATCCACACACATTTTCGTATGTGTTGTTCGATACTTAAATAAAAGTCACAAATAAATTAAAAAAAAAAAAACTTAAAAATAATGAATTATTAATTAAAATTTCCTGGGGAAAATAATATAAAATCTAGTAGGCATCGTATGGAATTTGCGCCGTTTTCTTGTAAACATAAAAGTGCCGTTATATTAGACCCTGCCAACCTATTATAAGTCTAGCCACTAACCAAATAACATATAGACCGGACAAACCGTACTTTTGAGGGTGACATTCGATAATTCTGCGGCTGGTCCAAACTCGCCTTCGTTTTTGTTCGGGTTCGAGAGATGCCCGCATGCTCTCAGAGCAAGAGCGTAAAAATACATATGGCCTGTGTCGGGGAACGGCAACGCTGTCTTTTTACTCGCTCACTCTACAAGAAACTGCTGTGGCTTACTCTCATCCATATGATTTGTGCGATAGAACGGCATCGCTGTTTTTTATCTCGCTCCCACTACAGGAAACTGCTTTGGCTTACTCTCAATGCTCTTTCAATTTGTCTATGTACCGTTTAAATGTTTGTGTGTGTATTTGTCCGCAAAAGCAAAAATGCCCAGAAATTCAATTTTTCTCAAAAGTCGGTGGCATTTCTTCCCTTTTGAGGGGACGAGTAATATGAAATAATGAAAGGGTTTGCCAAGTCGATGCGAAATTCTTTCTTTTTAGCTCGTTCTTCTTCGAAAGGGTACCTAAGCGTTGGCATGTGTGCATTTAAAAGTTTTTGGACTTGCTATTCACGCATACTTGCGTATTTTGTATATGAATAGAAGCATTTATGCGCTTGTGTGCCTGTTGGTCCCTGCCTGCCTGTCCGATGCAAATTTGGCAATATTTTTGGACTTCTGAATTTCGAGCTCTGCGCACACACACACAGAGACACAAATGTGTGTGAATGGGCTGATCATGGGCGCAAAATTTAAAAATATCATTATTGGCACGCGTCTGACGCGCGCCCTTCTTTTTTATGATTTTGGGTTTGAATTGATGAATGAATGTTGACCCCTTATTACCTGCAGCAGCCCGTTGGGCCGAAAGGGTCAACTTTTTAAAAGGAAAACCCTTCTTTTTAACTTTTAGTAGCCTTCCTGAGTCTTCTTTAAATCAAGTATCATCTTATAATATTTGTTCCTATAATATGCCTCGTTTTGTTCTCTTTTTAAACAATTAGGACAAAATGGCAAGCTTTCCGAAGCATTTAAATCTATTAAGCTAGTGTGGCTGTCTAGGTCTTTCCATAATTGATTTTTGCGATCATCTTTGAAACTTTATAAAAGGGCTGTGTTTATATCTTCGTCACTTTCATAATGAGGAACGACGGCCGAGTGTGTTTCGGAGTACGGAAAATCTAATTCTATTGGGATATTGGGCTCTGGTACCGGCACCCGAATGCAACAAATTGTTTTCGGACAAGTGTAATGTAGGAATTGCATTGCCCTTTAACCTAGCTATGCCAAAATATTTATGTTCGAAATGCCGGTCACATATTCTAGCCTTGCTTCGGTTCAAATTCGAGTCCAAATTACACAAGTTAACCCATTTGTTAAAATAAAATTCTTTTGAAGGAAACGAAAACAATCTCACGGGGAAATTTGGTGAACTTTTCCTATAACTCCTACGACAAGATGGGATTATGCACTTAGCTCCGTTCTTTGTCCACTCTTTTCTCTTATTTTTGGTTTTAACACGCACAGATTCAAATGTTTCATTAACACTTTTTGGCTCAGCCATAGTCTTTGTAAATATTTAAATATTTTATGAATTTTTGCACGGTGGTAATAGTTGAAAAAAAAACACTTAAAATCACTCGATAACACCGCTCGATTCCGAAGTTTACTGTCAACTAAACCAGTGTCTGTCCTGAAAACTATAAGGAAGTCTAATTTTTTTGAGTTTTTTTAAACATTTTTTTGGATTTCCCAGATTTTATGGCATTTAACGGGCGAATTTTACAAAAAAATTTATGAAGGTGCAGGTGGTCATAAAATTATTTAAGTGATCAATCACTTGACCTACATATGCAGGTGCAGGTGTTTGCCAAAAGTTGACCCTTTCGGCCCAACGGGCTGCTGCAGGTAATAAGGGGTCAACATTCATTCATCAATTCAAACCCAAAATCATAAAAAAGAAGGGCGCGCGTCAGACGCGTGCCAATAATGATATTTTTAAATTTTGCGCCCATGATCAGCCCATTCACACACATTTGTGTCTCTGTGTGTGTGTGCGCAGAGCTCGAAATTCAGAAGTCCAAAAATATTGCCAAATTTGCATCGGACAGGCAGGCAGGGACCAACAGGCACACAAGCGCATAAATGCTTCTATTCATATACAAAATACGCAAGTATGCGTGAATAGCAAGTCCAAAAACTTTTAAATGCACACATGCCAACGCTTAGGTACCCTTTCGAAGAAGAACGAGCTAAAAAGAAAGAATTTCGCATCGACTTGGCAAACCCTTTCATTATTTCATATTACTCGTCCCCTCAAAAGGGAAGAAATGCCACCGACTTTTGAGAAAAATTGAATTTCTGGGCATTTTTGCTTTTGCGGACAAATACACACACAAACATTTAAACGGTACATAGACAAATTGAAAGAGCATTGAGAGTAAGCCAAAGCAGTTTCCTGTAGTGGGAGCGAGATAAAAAACAGCGATGCCGTTCTATCGCACAAATCATATGGATGAGAGTAAGCCACAGCAGTTTCTTGTAGAGTGAGCGAGTAAAAAGACAGCGTTGCCGTTCCCCGACACAGGCCATATGTATTTTTACGCTCTTGCTCTGAGAGCATGCGGGCATCTCTCGAACCCGAACAAAAACGAAGGCGAGTTTGGACCAGCCGCAGAAATATCGAATGTCACCCTCAAAAGTACGGTTTGTCCGGTCTATATGTTATTGGGTTAGTGGTCTAGCCTACAAACGAACGAAACTGACAATCTGTGAAAATAAGTGAATAATAAAAATATCGGTCACTCTTTTTATACATGGCGATGAATAGTTTGTAATTAGGCTCACAATAAAAATACATATTTTGTATCTATATTTATATATACATAGATAATAATCCAAATTGTACAATATGTTAACAACTATATAAAATGTTTATTTTATATAAATAACATGTTTACAAAATATTCATCGTCATGTGTACTTTTACTTATTTTCACAAGGTGGCATCTTTATGTATGGGTAGCATTTTTCATAATTTGGCAGCCCCTAACATAGCGGCACTTTCGCTATTGAATTTAAATACATACATACATACATACATATATTATGTACATACTATAGAACTCGGTGCTTAAAGCCAAAGAGCTTGAGATGGAAAGACCTAGTGAAATTCTAGCGCTGGCCATGTCACCGCCAAATCTTTCAGACATACAGAACACGGTATTGCTGCTAAAGGAGTTAGGAGCCATGTACACTACAGTCGATGGCGTTTACGAGGAGCTTGATGGCGATCTTACCTATTGGGGCACAATTATGTCACGATTTCCGTTTGACGTTCGTCTAAGTCGCTTTATCATACTGGACTACGTCTTCCATTGCCTGGAGAAGGTCATTGTTATAGGTAAAAGTGCTAAACCCAGACAGGGAACAGAACTTATTAAAGAAATTATCCTTTATAGCTGCTGGCATGACTGTGCGCAGCTTGTACCTGACGGAAAAACGTAGGCAAGTCAATGATGCCTTTTGGATGCATTACATCTTTGCTGATGGTTCCGCGTCCGATATGGTTACCATTTGGCGTGTGTATAGAGAGAGCAGCATCTGGGAGGAAGTTAAAATATTTTCTTTATCTGTTGGTTTATTCCAGATATATTTGAACATGTGCCAGGATTAAATGCATAAGGAGTTGGCAGAACAATGGGCCAGACGCTTTAAAGTTAATTTGCAGCCGGTACCCTATGGAACTTTGATCAGTTGCCGCCGCGCACGTTTGAATGCCGTTTAGCGCTGGTCCAGCCATCGACGGTGACAAGTTCGTATAACCGCTGGCCCAAGGCGGCCAACGATATGTTGATCTCGGTTGTCAAATGCGATCGTCTGGAGTTGGAGGTTTATTCGCTGGTGAATAACGTGGCCGCTGTCTTGATACCCATGTGCGATGGCGTGCTCAACGATAGACTGGTGGAACGCCAGCTAGCTCGACGTGCCGACGAGGACTATATGTCGGGCAAGGATCACGACTTGCGCATACGATAGGAGGTCAATCATAATATTCCCATCGCAGAGCAGGAGCGTATCAATGAAGAGTATCTGCGCTTTGCCCAGCTTCCAAAGGATGCAGATTTGGAGCCGCCACCTCTAGATAAATCCAATCTCAGTATACGCCTTGGGGGACCATTCCTTCCACTCGAGAGTATCATGAATTCAATGCTTCGTATTGGAATGTATAAGTCGGTGACAATTGACAAAGACTAAGTGAATGCTGTACTGCTGGAAACCCATCCACAGGATCGTCACGATCAGATGGTGGTGGCTGCCCCTGTGACCGAGACAGACATCACGAAAAGGTTGACGGCGCGCGGCACAGCTTTAATGCCGAATAAACATGGCTTCGGCGCACTCATGGCCAGACTGCAAGAGCTTGGAGTAGCTGAAGACGCTGTGCCGCCTGTCTGTGTGTGTGTTTATGTATAGTGTAACTCGATAGAATTGAGCGTGTTTTGTAATCGTTTGTTGTTATGTAAGACACTTAAAAGTTTGTTTACATATTAAGTTTATGTTCCATGTTAACGTGTATGTGTATTATGTTAAATGAAGCGACCGCTGTGTTACCCTGGAGTTCTGCAACCATAGTGCAACGGCTGGCCGTTCAAAACTGGCTGACAACTCCCTCACTCCGAACATGTCTAAATATAGTTCCAACTAATTGCAAACTCAATACAGAATGGAACATTTGTATATTTATAAATATATATACATAGTTATTATTATATTTACATACATATCTATTTCGTTATATATATATATATATATTCTGTGCATATATATATAACGAAATATATATGTGCATGCATGTGTTAATAAATTTTATATTATAAACTCTGCATCGTAAGAATGACTAAGATTACTATATTCGCAACTATAAGTACCATAAAAGTTGGAAAAATAAAACATGCTTAAAGCTACACACGATACACACGACACAGGCGAATTAAAAATAATGCTTGCTTAAAGTCACTTTAAGAACTATTTAAATATATATATACCCATTAATTGTAATGTAATTGCTGAAAACAAAACTTTAAACTGTAATTGTAATTGCAAGCACTTAAAGAAATTGTCTTATATTTAAGTTGTAATGAAATGCGGAGAAAATGAGCATAAAGCTAACGCAACATATATTGTATTTTGTATACGTATTAATAATATTACTTTCTGTGTTCCACTTACAAAATGTTAATAGCTGAAACTGTTCGTAAATAGTACTTTTAAGCTTGTACAAAGACTACGACATATTCATTTAAAAACTTGTTTGTTTTATTTATAAATTCAACAGCATATTGGGCGCAAATTTTTAAATTGTAAAACCTCAATATTTGTTTACTTGTTTGCGAATATGCATTTGTTAAACGTACGGTTATTGTAGATTGTTAAATTAACCAAAAATATGTTATTTAACTCTTTCCACGCCACCATTGAGGTAGAGTTAATAGCGCGTTTTTTTTAATGTGGTATCCCCAGTAGGCCTAATCCACACTACATTAGTACTTATTAATTTTTAATATTTATAAATACATCTACTATCTACTACAACTACGTCTATTTTGAATATAATAAACAAATAAAGTTAGATCTAAACAAGAGTATCTGTGTTAATATATAACATGGCATGCTTAAATATTTTAGACGCATATTCTGCACCACAGCATATTTAAAGCTGGACCAAAATATATCGTAAAATTTGCATGCTGATATTTAACGATATAAATATTTGGTAAGTATTTTGAGAGCCAAATTAGAAATTACCGAAAAATGACGTGAAGTTCTACTCAACTCTTGAGTGTGGTCTCACTCATTGTCAAAAACACTTTGGAAGGATGGATCTAAGCTGGTGGTATCTAAGCAAAGCTCACATATCTTGCAAATAATATTTTTTTGATCATTTTTATATTCTTTTCTGACATATTGATCACATATAAAACGATCGCATTTGGGGCAGCGAGATTCTAAAGGTCCTTTACTTTTAAACGAGCAGTGCAAACATAAATCATTTAATGAATCTCCAAGTTTGAGGATTTTATCAAACATTTCATTTCTAAATAGGTCATTAGACTTTAAATTTGTAAGTGAAAAGTTTGACACAAATCTTTCTACAAACTGTAAAATCAAAATGCCACAATTGTAGGCATCCCATTGCACATCATGTTGTATTTGAGCCACTGAATAATTTACATTTGGCTTCAAACGTTGCAACATTTTCAAATACACGAGTGCTTTGAGAATTGCCAAAGGGTGTAAAAATAGTATCTCGTGTCTTTTTTGATTAATAATTAATATATAAAAATGATTTTTGTAACAATGAGGTACTATTAAAGTGGAAGTTTTTACTAAACCATCTTCAATATCCTTTTCATTGTTAAAGCAATAATCATTAAGTTGACAAGGCAAACTTATAAAAGACTCCTCTCCATTTTCGTATAAAATAGCTGTTAAGCAAACATCCACAATGAAGTTTGTTAACCAATTTCGACCATTTAACGAAAATAAATCCTTAATAGTAAGGTAGTGCATGAAACGACTTGAATTGAAATCGACGTGCACACATTCAAACAATGATTCACAACTTAAAATGTACAATTCTGAATTAATGTTTAACTCACTATGCTGTTTTAAAATGGACAAATCTCTTTTATATTTAACTTCCATTTTAAAAGCACATTTGTCTTCTACGATAATGTAGGAATGGTCATGGCATATGGATGCTTCATGACTTTGATCTTGAATTTTTAATATTTTAGAAAAATCTTTTTTAAACATTCCTACTTTTAGTCTTTTATCACGCGAATTTCAACTTTCCTTGTGCTTGGAGCTTTTCGCATGTTAGACATTTCATCGAATCGTTTTTCAGTTTTTGATTTATATTTATTTTTTGTAGGCCTTACAACTAGTTCATTAAACGGTTCCAGAATACCCTGTTTCGCAAGTTCAACTTGTCTAGCAATGGACTTTGACAACTCATCCGGCTTACGGGTAAATCGTCCTAGCTTTAAGGCGTTTTTATTATTTGCCTTTATAACACTATATTTTATAGGCCCAATACTGGGTTTTATAAATAAAAGTACCTATAATATTGATCCAAAAAGGTGCGTAAACAATGTATTTGTTGAAATTTAGGTCCAGCATTTCTGGACTTAAATAAATACATATTTGACGAACAGAAGTTGCTCTTATATTGTGATACAAGTTCTGTAACTTCTGTACGTATTTCTTGAAACTTAAGTTTAAATGGGCTATTTTCGGCAATGGACAGCAAAGTTGGATGATCAACAACTTCCTTACTTTCTGCCAATTTTATACTGTCTATCAAATAAAATGTGGATGGCTCTTTGCAATATTTAGAAAAATAATGAATAGCATCATCCACAATATTATTAACATATGGAGAAAGAAGAATGATTGCAATATTTCGGAACCATTTTTCTAATTCTCCAATATTATTTATGGAATATGCACAACCCAAGGCATTTCTTAAAAATGATCTGAGATCAATATTGTCCAAACCAACTACTTCATCTATGTTGCGACACATAATTTTGTGGTAGTGGCTCGTACAAAATTGAACGCAGACTTTTGTAAATGTGCGACTTAAATTATACAAAAAACTAAAACAAATTTCATTGTCCGTTGCAAGATCAATGTTGTTATATTCTTTTAAAATGGCTCCAATTATTGCAAATCTGACATCAGTTATAATTCTTTTGCAAATAGGCCATTTTAATTTATTTTATATGCAAAACTCGCGCAGTTTACATAGAAATCGGCCTATATCATACGATGTATGATTGGAGAGAATTGCATGTGCGACAGGAAAAACGATTCGAAGCTCTGGAATATGAGCAACCAATGAATATAAAAATGTACGTTTTTTGACAAAGTTCATTGGCTGTACTACATTCCCAGTTGCGTCAATATACAGTGTCTGTAGTTTTAAATGGGTCAACAACATACTTATATGTTGTCTGCCCCATAAAATTACTTCTAGTTTCGTATAAAGAAACTGAATGAAGTTAGCATACCCATTATAAATCATATCGAAGGTATCTTTAAATGGATCTTTGTCAAAATCAAATTTTTCATTTTCCTCCGAAACTAAATTTCAATAAAAGGGTAGTTTCTCATTAGTAATCTGATCATTACCAACTCTGGCTCGAGACATATTGATTTTGTTAATTTTTTTGGATCTATATTCAAACGCAGAAGAGTATCTAATGGAAGCCTTTTCTATAAATCTATTTATTGGTCTACACTGCGTTGACTTTTTAAGGCCAATTGTATGGGAGATATGTGAGATGCTTGTCCCACGGAACAAAAAGTAGTTGCATGACGGATCTTTGCAGTAACCATATGCAGCAAAAGAATTTTTGTTAGAAGTGTATTGTTCTCGAATAATGTGTTCATAGCTTTGTTTTTTTTTTTTAATAATCGCACACAATTGATTTAACGTGGCCATAAATTCTTGGATACTCATTTCAGTATCCAAATTGTTGTAACCTGAAAGTGCTGCGCGGCATCCTTTCAAATTACTAACTAACTTAACTTCTCTGTTTAAGCTATCATGAAAATTGTGGTATTTTTTCCGAAAGCATTTTAATGTCGCTTCGACAAAGCTTGCGTCATTATTAAACTCAGACGGACAATTTTTAGGCTCATTAACACTATAATTATCTATGCTAGACATATTACTAATAATATTGCTAATTTCTAGTTTACTGTTTACATAGTTACGTCCTGGCGTTCTTTTAAGTAGGCAGCCTGAAACTGGTAAAACAACACACGAATTAGGTTTATAATAAATATTAAAGTTTTATGATTACTTACGCGTTTGAAACTTTTCATAATAATCTTTCGTTTCTTAACATTATCTGCCAGTTGAAAATCTGCCCAATTTAGCTCTATAAACTTATTGTTAACAATAAGTAATATAGATTGAAAATCAGTTGGACTTCCATATGTCCATGGATAATGGCCCCGAAAACCGCATATACACGATTAAAGTCTATAGTTTCACCTAGACAACTGTGAAAATTTGATTGAAATCGTCGGTACCATTTTTAAGAGATTCGGAAAACAGTGCAGCAACCCCCTTGCCAGCCCCATATAAAATGACCTTAAAAAATCAACCTTGTTTTTGAGCCCAAATTTCGTAATTCAGGGGGACAATGGCCCTCAATGCACGCTATACCCTCTTGCAGATACATATTTTAAGAAGCTCTAGGCACTAATTTCAAATAAATGGACAGTACAGATTTTGAGAAAATAAATTATTTGTAAGCCAACCTTATATAGTTCATTCATAAAATCTATCGAACTGCTAGTTCCTACGCGAACTGAATCACTGCCTGGAATCAGTGTTAAACAATTCTCTAAGGTATTGGGTGGGAACAAATCAATTTGAATGATATGTATTATCAAAAAAAACGAAAAGAACTTACAAATAATTAAATTAACAAGTCAAAGCAAATTATATGAAAAGTATTCAGTCATAGTTAATAGTGCAGTTTACACAAAACTTTCATTTTTTTTTCGCATAACATCCTATGTTAATGCAAAAAAAAAAAGCTGGCAATATTATATTTCATACTGTAAAATGGCGGAAATATTTCAACATTTATTATTCTATTTCTCCGATAATGGCCCTAAATGCACGGTAGTTGTGCATATAGAGCTCGATTTATCAGCCATTTTGCTATTTATTTCATTAAAATCATCGGTATAGATTTTAAGAAATTCTCATTTATCTATATTTTGCATTACATCCTATGTTAATGCAAAAACACAAGCTGGCAATATTATATACCATACTGTAAAATGGTGGCAATATATCAACATTTATTATTCTATTTCTCCGATAATGGCCCTAAATGCACGGTAGTTGTGCATATAGAGCACGATTTACCAGCCATTTTGCTATTTATTTCATTAAAATCATCGGTATAGATTTTAAGAAATTCTCATTTATCTATATTTCGCATAACATCCTATGTTAATGCAAAAAAACAATCTGGCAATATTTCAACAATTTTCAAATGGTGGCAATATTTTAAATTAATTTTTAAATGTTAACAATGTACGAGAGTGTCGGTTTTGTGATGGCTGATGTGCCAAAAAAAAAAAAAAAAAAAATATTAAAGCACCGCCAGCCCTCGTATTTTGCTGCTCTTCAAAATAAAGTTGAGCAGCAACAAATTTTGATAAGAGCGCAACAAAAGCAACTAAACGCTTTAAAAAAAGAAGTGGCGTGTGACGCAGCCATCAAGAATGCAACAGATGCCGCAGATGCAACAGCCGCCGCAGATGCAACATATGCCACAGATGCAACAGCCACCGCAGATGTAACAGATGCAACAGCCGCTGCAGATGCAACAGCCGCCGCAGATGCAACAGCCGCCGCAGATACAACAGCTGCCGCAGATGCAACAGCCGCCGCAGATGCAACAGCCGCTGCAGATGCAACAGCAGGAGCCGCCTCAGCTGCCGCAGATACCACAGCCGCTTACGGCTCAGCAGCAGGAGCCACCGCAGGTGCCTCAGCCGCTGCAGCCGTGGATGCAGCCGCAGCAGCCATGGATGCAGCCGTGGATACAGCAACAATCCACACAAACGTTTTCCTGTAATAGTCACAAATAAATAAAACAAAAAAAAAAACTTAAAAATAATGAATTATTAATTAAAATTTCCTGGAAAAAATAATATAAAAGCTAGTAGGCGCCATATGGAATTTGCGCCGTTTTCTTGTATACATAAAAGTGCCGTTATATTAGACCCTGCCAACCTATTAAAAGTCTAGCATACAAACGAACGAAACTGACAATCTGCGAAAATAAGTGAATCATAAAAATATCGGTCACTCTTTTTATACAGGGCGATGAATAGTTTGTAATTAGGCTCTCAATAAAAAAATATATTTTGTATCTATATTTATATATACACAGATAACAATCCAAATTGTATAATATTTTAACAACTATATAAAATATTTATTTTATATAAATAACATGTTTACAAAATATTCATCTTCATGTGTATTTTCACTTATTCTCACAAAGTGGCAACTTTATGTAACCTATGGGTAGGATTTTTCATAGTTTGGCAGCCCCTAACATAGCGGCATAGGATGCATATGATGGTGCAGGAATTGCGTCAGCGTTGTGCCTCCGTACCCTATGGAACTTTGACCGCTGGCCCAAGGCGACCAACGATATGTTGATCTCGGTTGTCAAAGCGCGCGGCACAGCTTTAATGCCTAATATACATGGCTTCGGCGCACTCATGGCCAGACTGCAAGAGCTTGGAGTAGCTGAAGACGTTGTGCCGCCTGTCTGTGTGCGTGCGTGTGTATATTGTGTATATTGTAACTCGATAGGATTGAGCGTGATTTGTATGTAAGACACTTAAAAGTTTGTTTACATATTAAGTTTATGTTCCATGTTAACGTGTATGTGTATTATGTTAAATGAAGCGACCGCTGTGTTACCCTGGAGTTCTGCAACCATAGTGCAACGGCTGGCCGTTCAAAACTGGCTGACAACTCCCTCACTCCGAACATGTCTAAATATAGTTCCAACTAATTGCAAACTCAATACAGAATGGAACATTTGTATATTTATAAATTTATTTTTATTTATTTATTTATTTATTTATTAATGGTTGACAAAACGAGTGTCTTCCTCATTATACATACAATACATAATGGAATTATATGCTAATAGCCTAGTTAGATAACACAGTTCTCTAAATAGCATCACCGACCGATGGAGGTGTTTTAGTTGCCAGTCCGGCCAGCTGTGCCCCTTTTCACAGCTAAATTTGTCAGTGACGCTATTAGAGCCTACATCTAAGCAGAAGGGAGTAAGTAGGAAAAAGTGTTCTTAAGTAAAATTAAAGATAATCTTAGTTTGCTATATTAATTAATAAAATACAATAAATAAGAAAAAGGAAAGTAAGAAGATTGTTAATAAAGTAAAGAAATTTAAGCTAGATGTATAGAGTGATAAGTAGATAGGACAGAGAGAAAAGTAATGGGAAATCACCGACCCGGTGGGGAAAATTTACAGCCTGTCCGGCAAGCTATGCCCCTGCTCATAGCTGGGAGTGGTCAGTGACTTCCCGAAGGTATCCTGAAAGCAACGATTTTATTAGGGGTGAGAAAGTTCTATAGAGAAAACGTGATGCAAACTATTATAATTTGTACATAGCACGCGAAAAGGATTGTGCATAGCGTAGTCTGTTGTGCACGTAGACAGGAATAAGGGGCGGTAATTTCTGGTTGGTCTAGACGGAACAGAGATTGAAAACGCCCTAGCAGAAAAGGAGAATCTATATCGCCAATAATCAACTTATGTAGAAGGACAACACCAAGAATTGTCCTACGGTTGGTTAATGACGGAAGGTTAAGAAGAAGCAGCCTGCTGGAGTAGGATGGCAAACGAAGATTAGGGTCCCAATTTAAACCTCGTAAGGCAAAAAGCAGAAATTGCTTCTGAACAGATTCAATACGATCCTGGCTATTGTTATACTGCGGAGACCAGATGCAAGAGCAGTATTCAAGGATAGGGCGAACAAGAGAGATGTACAGAAGTTTCGTTATAAAAGGATCGTTAAACTCTTTAGACCATCGTTTAATGAATCCAAGTACACCTTTTGCCTCATTAACGATGGTATCTATGTGAAGATTGAAACAGAGTTTAGAATCAAAAAGAACGCCTAGATCCTTAACTGTTAGTATACGTTGCAAAGGGGTATTGTCGATTGTATAACTGACAAGATAAGGTGTAGTACGATAAAATGTCATAAACATACACTTTGAACAATTCAGATGCAATTGATTGGCCGAACACCAAAGTTGCATAGCGTTCAAATCGTCTTGTAGACGAGAATGATGTAGGGGATTAGTGTATGATAGAATAAGTTTCACATCATCCGCATACATGAGTACACGGGCATGTGATATAACAGAGGGGAGATCATTTATAAAAAGAGTAAAGAGTAAAGGTCCAAGATGACTACCTTGAGGAACACCAGAAGTAACGTGAACCTGTTTAGAGGTAGTCTGCCTCAGCATTACTCTTTGGGTCCTACCTTTTAAATAAGAATTTATCCAAAGCAAAAGAGAAATATATATACATAGTTATTATCATATTTACATACATATCTATTTCGTTATATATATATATATATATATTCTGTGCATATATATATAACGAAATATATATGTGCATGCATGTGTTAATAAATTTTATATTATAAACTCTGCATCGTAAGAATGACTAAGATTACTATATTCGCAACTATAAGTACCATAAAAGTTGGAAAAATAAAACATGCTTAAAGCTACACACGATACACACGACACAGGCGAACTAAAAATAATGCTTGCTTAAAGTCACTTTAAGAACTATTTAAATATATATATACCCATTAATTGTAATGTAATTGCTGAAAACAAAACTTTAAACTGTAATTGTAATTGCAAGCACTTAAAGAAATTGTCTTATATTTAAGTTGTAATGAAATGCGGAGAAAATGAGCATAAAGCTAACGCAACATATATTGTATTTTGTATACGTATTAATAATATTACTTTCTGTGTTCCACTTACAAAATGTTAATAGCTGAAACTGTTCGTAAATAGTACTTTTAAGCTTGTACAAAGACTACGACATATTCATTTAAAAACTTGTTTGTTTTATTTATAAATTCAACAGCATATTGGGCGCAAATTTTTAAATTGTAAAACCTCAATATTTGTTTACTTGTTTGCGAATATGCATTTGTTAAACGTACGGTTATTGTAGATTGTTAAATTAACCAAAAATATGTTATTTAACTCTTTCCACGCCACCATTGAGGTAGAGTTAATAGCGCGTTTTTTTTAATGTGGTATCCCCAGTAGGCCTAATCCACACTACATTAGTACTTATTAATTTTTAATATTTATAAATACATCTACTATCTACTACAACTACGTCTATTTTGAATATAATAAACAAATAAAGTTAGATCTAAACAAGAGTATCTGTGTTAATATATAACATGGCATGCTTAAATATTTTAGACGCATATTCTGCACCACAGCATATTTAAAGCTGGACCAAAATATATCGTAAAATTTGCATGCTGATATTTAACGATATAAATATTTGGTAAGTATTTTGAGAGCCAAATTAGAAATTACCGAAAAATGACGTGAAGTTCTACTCAACTCTTGAGTGTGGTCTCACTCATTGTCAAAAACACTTTGGAAGGATGGATCTAAGCTGGTGGTATCTAAGCAAAGCTCACATATCTTGCAAATAATATTTTTTTGATCATTTTTATATTCTTTTCTGACATATTGATCACATATAAAACGATCGCATTTGGGGCAGCGAGATTCTAAAGGTCCTTTACTTTTAAACGAGCAGTGCAAACATAAATCATTTAATGAATCTCCAAGTTTGAGGATTTTATCAAACATTTCATTTCTAAATAGGTCATTAGACTTTAAATTTGTAAGTGAAAAGTTTGACACAAATCTTTATACAAACTGTAAAATCAAAATGCCACAATTGTAGGCATCCCATTGCACATCATGTTGTATTTGAGCCACTGAATAATTTACATTTGGCTTCAAACGTTGCAACATTTTCAAATACACGAGTGCTTTGAGAATTGCCAAAGGGTGTAAAAATAGTATCTCGTGTCTTTTTTGATTAATAATTAATATATAAAAATGATTTTTGTAACAATGAGGTACTATTAAAGTGGAAGTTTTTACTAAACCATCTTCAATATCCTTTTCATTGTTAAAGCAAGAATCATTAAGTTGACAAGGCAAACTTATAAAAGACTCCTCTCCATTTTCGTATAAAATAGCTGTTAAGCAAACATCCACAATGAAGTTTGTTAACCAATTTCGACCATTTAACGAAAATAAATCCTTAATAGTAAGGTAGTGCATGAAACGACTTGAATTGAAATCGACGTGCACACATTCAAACAATGATTCACAACTTAAAATGTACAATTCTGAATTAATGTTTAACTGACTATGCTGTTTTGAAATGGACAAATCTCTTTTATATTTAACTTCCATTTTAAAAGCACATTTGTCTTCTACGATAATGTAGGAATGGTCATGGCATATGGATGCTTCATGACTTTGATCTTGAATTTTTAATATTTTAGAAAAATCTTTTTTAAACATTCCTACTTTTAGTCTTTTATCACGCGAATTTCAACTTTCCTTGTGCTTGGAGCTTTTCGCATGTTAGACATTTCATCGAATCGTTTTTCAGTTTTTGATTTATATTTATTTTTTGTAGGCCTTACAACTAGTTCATTAAACGGTTCCAGAATACCCTGTTTCGCAAGTTCAACTTGTCCAGCATTTCTGGACTTAAATAAATACATATTTGACGAACAGAAGTTGCTCTTATATTGTGATACAAGTTCTGTAACTTCTGTACGTATTTCTTGAAACTTAAGTTTAAATGGGCTATTTTCGGCAATGGACAGCAAAGTTGGATGATCAACAACTTCCTTACTTTCTGCCAATTTTATACTGTCTATCAAATAAAATGTGGATGGCTCTTCGCAATATTTAGCAAAATAATGAATAGCATCATCCACAATATTATTAACATATGGAGAAAGAAGAATGATTGCAATATTTCGGAACCATTTTTCTAATTCTCCAATATTATTTATGGAATATGCACAACCCAAGGCATTTCTTAAAAATGATCTGAGATCAATATTGTCCAAACCAACTACTTCATCTATGTTGCGACACATAATTTTGTGGTAGTGGCTCGTACAAAATTGAACGCAGACTTTTGTAAATGTGCGACTTAAATTATACAAAAAACTAAAACAAATTTCATTGTCCGTTGCAAGATCAATGTTGTTATATTCTTTTAAAATGGCTCCAATTATTGCAAATCTGACATCAGTTATAATTCTTTTGCAAATAGGCCATTTTAATTTATTTTATATGCAAAACTCGCGCAGTTTACATAGAAATCGGCCTATATCATACGATGTATGATTGGAGAGAATTGCATGTGCGACAGGAAAAACGATTCGAAGCTCTGGAATATGAGCAACCAATGAATATAAAAATGTACGTTTTTTGACAAAGTTCATTGGCTGTACTACATTCCCAGTTGCGTCAATATACAGTGTCTGTAGTTTTAAATGGGTCAACAACATACTTATATGTTGTCTGCCCCATAAAATTACTTCTAGTTTCGTAGAAAGAAACTGAATGAAGTTAGCATACCCATTATAAATCATATCGAAGGTATCTTTAAATGGATCTTTGTCAAAATCAAATTTTTCATTTTCCTCCGAAACTAAATTTCAATAAAAGGGTAGTTTCTCATTAGTAATCTGATCATTACCAACTCTGGCTCGAGACATATTGATTTTGTTAATTTTTTTGGATCTATATTCAAACGCAGAAGAGTATCTAATGGAAGCCTTTTCTATAAATCTATTTATTGGTCTACACTGCGTTGACTTTTTAAGGCCAATTGTATGGGAGATATGTGAGATGCTTGTCCCACGGAACAAAAAGTAGTTGCATGACGGATCTTTGCAGTAACCATATGCAGCAAAAGAATTTTTGTTAGAAGTGTATTGTTCTCGAATAATGTGTTCATAGCTTTGTTTTTTTTTTTAATAATCGCACACAATTGATTTAACGTGGCCATAAATTCTTGGATACTCATTTCAGTATCCAAATTGTAACTTAACTTCTCTGTTTAAGCTATCATGAAAATTGTGGTATTTTTTCCGAAAGCATTTTAATGTCGCTTCGACAAAGCTTGCGTCATTATTAAACTCAGACGGACAATTTTTAGGCTCATTAACACTATAATTATCTATGCTAGACATATTACTAATAATATTGCTAATTTCTAGTTTACTGTTTACATAGTTACGTCCTGGCGTTCTTTTAAGTAGGCAGCCTGAAACTGGTAAAACAACACACGAATTAGGTTTATAATAAATATTAAAGTTTTATGATTACTTACGCGTTTGAAACTTTTCATAATAATCTTTCGTTTCTTAACATTATCTGCCAGTTGAAAATCTGCCCAATTTAGCTCTATAAACTTATTGTTAACAATAAGTAATATAGATTGAAAATCAGTTGGACTTAAATTTCCAACTGGAGATATTATGTTGCTGGCAATGGCTTCTGTTATGGCATCGCGAAATCCAAGAAAGATGTTCCTTAAACATTTTTTTATATATATTGCTGCTAAAATTAAATCGAATTAGTTAAAAAAAATGTTGTTATCTATTTTCAGTTTTTATTTTTAAAAACGCAGTACAATTCAAAAAATTTAAAAAAATGTGCTAACGACTAAGCTATGTCAAAATTAACGAGAAAGAAAGGCTATCTTCGGCACGCCGAAGATCTAATACCCTTGCAGACCCAACCTTTTCATAATGCTTATAGTGCTTTGCCCGTATCTAAGAAGCACAGGGAAAATAGTTAATGCCGAGCTTGGTCATGATATCTTGATAACCAAAAAAGGTTTTTAATCAAAAACCTAGTTTTCGACCGATCGTTGCTATGGCAAATATATGATAGTGTAGTCCGATGTAAATAAGATTTTGCAAAAATTAAGGGAGCATAGTGAAATCTTTAAATGCTGTGTTTAATCGAAATATCTTAAAAAACAAAAAAATTTCCATACAAAAACTTAATTTTCGACCGATTGTTCCTATGGTCCGATCTAAATAGGATTTTGCATATATATGAGGAGCATGGTAAAACTAATAAATGCCGAATTTGTTCAAGATATCTTTATAAACAAAAATGTTTTACATAACTCTTAATTATCGACCGATCGTTCCTATGGCAGCTTATGATATAGTGGACCGATCTTTATAGGATTTTGTGTATATATGGGGAGCATAGTAAAACTAATCAATGCCGAGTTTGGTCAAGATATCTTGAAAAACAAAATGTTTTTCATACAAGATCCTACTTTTCGACCGATCGTTCCTATGGCAGCTATATGATGTAGTGGTCCGATATTGATATGATATGATGATAGTAAAACTAATAAATGCCAAGTTTGGTTAAGATGTCTTGATAAACAAGATTGTTTTCATACAACTTAATTTTCGACCGATATATAGCAGCTATGTGATATAGTGGTACGATCCAGCTGGATTTCACATATGTAGTGCGTGCAACAGAAAGAGAGACTTCTGCAAACTTTCATAACGATAGCCTTAAGACAGAGACAAGTTCGCATAGAAACAGACAGACGGACATGGCTATATCGACTCGGCTGTTGATACTGATCAAGAATATATGTACCTAAATATATACTTTATGGGGTCGGAGATGTCTCCTTCTATGCGTTACACATTTCACGACAAAATTAGAATACCCTCTGCAAGGGTATACAAATTCCTTTAAGTACCAGTTCGTTTGCAAAAAAAGGTTCACTCATTTTCAATAGCTTCTAGGTAAAAAACAAGTAAAAATGCTCTAGTTGGGTTTTCACGGCTACCAACAACAAACGCCGCTTGCACTAGGGGCTGCCGGGACGATATCTATGAAATGAAAGATACTTGATCTGTATTTAATATTCAGGAAACTACTTGCGGGCAATAAGAGCTACTACGTTCAAAATTCCAAGTCTATAGTTCTCATAGGTTTTGAATTCGACGCGTGCATACATACGGGCGGACAGACAGACGCACATGGCTAGATCGACTAGGCTATTGATGCTGATCAAGAATACATACATACTTTAAGGGGTGGGAGATGCTTCCTTCTGCCTGTTACATACGGCTGCACAAATACATTATACCCCTTTTACTCATTTCTAATGGGTTCAGGCTATAAAAACGCGAACACAATCAGTCAATAAATAAAATCTTACCGTTTTGCAATTCCTGGAGCCATTTCAAATTTGTTGATTAAAATATAAACAAATAAACTACAAATGTAAGTATATACATATATACACATGTATGAATATCGGTGCGTACGTTTGAGAGTGTGTATGTGTGTTTTCGGGTATTTCACAATAATAGTAATTTCATCATTATGGAAATATTGCATCAGCTTCTAATTAAGCTGTGATTGGTTGGTTGCATTTTGAAGTTTTAGAAGAACCGTTTTAGCGGGGCGACAGCGTTCTCTCGCTGTCGCCGAGTGTGGTTCGGTGGAAGATGCGCACAAGAATTGTGCGTCTCGAGTCAGTAATTGTTAGAACTCGAGTGCGACCGAAACTCGCTGCGCTAACGAAATGAACGAAGAAAATAATGGTAATCCGACATCAGAAGTGGGATCTGGCCCTTCACCTACAACATTAGATGGATCATGGCGTACCATCATGGAATTGCAGAATAAAAATCTAATTGAACTTGTGCGGGCTTTACAAACAACGGCATCTGACTCAGGGCAAAGCAAATCGGTGCAACTGCCGAAATTCAACCCAGACATCGCAGGCGCCAACGCTTCATCGTGGTGTACTACCGTAGAAATTATTCTACAAGAAAATTCATTGAAAGGGAGTGCGCTGGTCGTGGCCCTAAGTTCAGCATTAGAGGGATGCGCTTCACAATGGCTTTCTCACGTGTGTTATGCAGATATCACCTGGACCGAGTTTAAAGATCTGTTCATACAGCGTTTCGACACTATAGAAACACCAGCTGCCATGTTTCTAAATAAGTTGTCAAGTCGACCGACTGACGGCGAGAATCTTGCAGTCCACGCAAGCCGCATGGTTACAGAACTATCGACGAAATGGCGCCAAATGGAAACAGAAGAAATCGCTGTGTCTGTGACTCTTGCATTGCTGGCAAGTTCTGATGCTCGCTTGCAGCGCTTAAGCTTCACATCAAATGTTCGAACCAGAAGCGAGTTGCAGTCCGAACTGAAAGCGTTCACTTTTGCTAAGAGAAAAGGTGGACCTATGGAGCAACAAACTGACATTCATTCAAAAAGACATAAATAATCATCGATAGAATGTCATTTTTGCGGCAAACTGGGCCATAAAATGATTGATTGTCGACTCAGGACGCAACGAAACCCCTTTACAAATGGCAAGGAACGACATGGCAGGCAAGATGTTTATCATCGAGAAAAATCAAGTGCAACTTGCTACAAGTGCGGAGAGTTGGGTCACATATCCACCCAGTGTACAAGGAAGGAAGCTGACAAGAACAAAACATTCAACCGGGTAAAACGAGTGGAACAGTGCAGCGTTGCAGTACCAAAGGGATATCTGGACCATAGAGGACAAGTTTTCGAAATAACCTTCTCTGGTAAACGATTTACGAATATTGTTATGTTAAAAGGCATAGGCAACAGTGGAATATGTAGTTCCGTACACATATTAAGTAACGTAAGAATAGATGATAACTGTATGGAAATTATGTTTTATGTAATAGCAGACGATCAAATGCTAAGTGAAATTGTTATTGGCCGAGAAATACTAAATCAGGGTTTTGATATTGTCGTTTCATCAGATCAATTTAAGATTGTAAGAACTAAAATAGTTAATTTATGTACCGGCAATGAATCAGCCGACATTGATACTGAACTTGAGGGGACAGATAAAATAAAGTTGCAGTCACTATTGACAAACTACGCAGATTCTTTTATAACAGGTATTCCATGTACTAAAGTTAAAATTGGTGAAATGAAAATTAGACTAATTGATTAAAAAAAAACTGTTCAAAGGAGACCATATCGACTGAGTCCATGTGAACGAGAATTAGTTCGAAATAAAGTTGACGAACTACTGCAGTGCAACATAATTAGACCCAGCTGCTCACCTTATGCTAGCCCCATATTATTGGTAAAAAAGAAAAATGGTTCGGATAGGCTCTGTGTTGATTATAGAGAGTTAAACTCAAATACTGTGGCTGACAGATACCCTTTGCCACTTATAAAAGATCAAATAAATAGACTTCAAGGAGTTTATTATTTTACATGTTTGAATATGGCTAGCGGATACTATCAGATTCCCTAACATGAAGATTCTATTGAGTATACAGCGTTTGTGACACCAGATGGACAGTACGAATTTTTATCTATGCCATTCGGACTTCGAAACGCACCTTCTGTCTTTCAACGATTAGTTATACAGGCTTTAGGAGACCTAGCAAACACGTATGTCATTGTCTATATGGACGACATAATGATAACTGCTTCCACAAAAATTGAAGCGCTAGAAAGATTACAGATTGTGCTAAATGTTCTTACGGAGGCTGGATTTTCATTTAATATTACAAAGTGTTCCTTCTTAAAGTCATCTGTCCAATTTTTAGGCTACGATATTAATGCTGGTAAAATTCCCAAGGAAAATTGAAGCATTAACTGCTCTTCCACCTCCACAGTCAGTTACAACACTAAGACAATTTATTGGGTTAGCATCGTATTTCAGACAGTTTATTAAGGGATTTTCACAGTTGATGAAACCCTTATATTTCTTAACTTCAGAAAAAAATAAATTTTGTTGGAAAACAGAACATGAGCAAATACGGAAGAGCGTCATTTCTATACTCACTGATAAACCAATCCTTGTTATCTTTGACCCAAATTATGAAATTGAATTGCATACAGATGCAAGTTGCATTGGCTACGGTGCAATTTTATTACACAAAATTAACAGCAAACCTCATGTAGTAGAATACTATAGCAAAACTACTTCCCCTGCAGAATCAAGATACCACTCATACGAGTTGGAAACTTTGGCTGTTGTAAACGCTATTAAACATTTTAGACATTATTTATTGGGTAGAAACTTTGTTGTCTTTACTGATTGCAATTCACAAACAAGATCTGACTCCCAGAGCACAGCGTTGGTGGGCTTATTTACAGTCATTTACATTCGACATTCAATATAGAGAGGGAAAAAGAATGGCTCATGTCGATTTTTTATCAAGAAACCCCATTTTAGAAAAATCTACTTCTGTTGCAAAGGTAATTGAAGAAAAGAGAGTTAACTTGGCAGAGATCTCAAGCAACTGGCTTATTGCGGAACAGCGTCAAGATTCTGAGATAGCCGAAATTGTCCGAAAATTAAAAGATTTTTCTATTGCTGAAGATATTGCAAAAACCTATGAACTAAGGGCAGAAGTTCTTTACCGAAAAATACAGGGAAACGGTAGAACACGTTGTTTAGCAGTAGTGCCACGTGCTTTCAGATGGTCTGTCATAAACCAAGTTCACGAGTCGATAATGCATTTAGGTATGAAAAGACGTTAGATAAAGTTTACGACTTTTACTGGTTTGAACATATGTCAAAATATGTTAGAAAATTTGTGGACAACTGTATTACGTGTAAAATGTCCAAATCAATCTCAGGAAAAATTCAAGCAGAATTGCACCCAATTCCGAAAGTTAATATTCCTTGGCACACTATTCATATTGACATAACAGGTAAATTAAGTGGCAAAAGTGATCAGAAAGAGTATGTAATCGTTCAAGTGGATGCATTTACCAAATATGGTATATATGTATATGTATATGGGTTATAATAAAACTAAGAAAAATAATCTAAAATGGCAGTTTTCTCTACACGAGGTCGTGTAATGGTCAGGATGGCCGTGTCGGTGCGTACGTTTGAGAGTGTGTATGTATGTTTTCGGGTATTTCACAATAATAGTAATTTCATCATTATGGAAATATTGCATCAGCTTCTAATTGAGCTGTGATTGGTTGGTTGCATTCTGAAGTTTAAGAAGAACCGTTTCAGCGGGGCGACAGCGTTCTCTCGCTGTCGCCGAGTGTGGTTCGGTGGAAGATGCGCACAAGAATTGTGCGTCTCGAGTCAGTAATTGTTAGAACTCGAGTGCGACCGAAACTCGCTGCGCTAACACAAGGAACGAAGAAAATAATGGTAATCCGACATATATGTATACATATATATATCATATTTTACAGTATGATACAGTATGTATATAATATTGCCAGCTTGTTTTTTTGCATTAACATAGGATGTAATGCGAAATATAGAGAAAAAAAAAATATGTATATAAATTTCTTTTAATTCAAATAGCATGGAATGCTAAAGTGCCGCTATGTTGGGGGCAGCCAAATTATGAAAAATGCTACCCATACATAAAGATGCCACCTTGTGAAAATAAGTAAAAGTACACATGACGATGAATATTTTGTAAACATGTTATTTATATAAAATAAACATTTTATATAGTTGTTAACATATTGTACAATTTGGATTATTATCTATGTATATATAAATATTGTTGCGCTATTGAGCTTTTTCAATAGCTTTCACAAATAGAAATAATTAACTAGTTATTTCTTGTGTTCAAAATTGTTTTGTATTTCTTAAAGTTACGAGAAGCAGGCAGACCCGAATTGGTCTGTGCTTATTATTTAAGAACAATAGTTTATATATAGGCAAGCGAACCCGAATTAGTACGTGCCAATTTTAGCGAAGCGACAATTATTAGTTATAATTTTGAGTAATGCAAGTGGCCGATGCGTACCAAATGCATGAAGCGAACGAACTTAACTAACTCGATGCGCAGCATCGAGGCCTTCGCATAAGTAAAGCTAGGGCAATAAAACGATCGTTACAGCGAAGAGCGGCAGCTCTATGTAACTGAATTCTTAAGAGCGAAATTTAGGCAATTGCTTTGCAGAGCGAGTATTATAAGATAAATTAAGATGCTGCTCTTATCAGTTGCGAGGTCGCTCCAGTTGTTTTGGCTGCGTAACCAGACATTCTCACCCCGTTGGAAGGCATGGGCTTTCAACAGATTCCCTGATGGGCAATAGGCATAGCTTGTTTGCAGCTCTTCTCGTTTCTCCTGTTGCGGTGCGCAAAATGGCTACTCGAGCGACTCCATCCTTTCCCACGATTAACTCTGTGATTCTCGCCAGTGGCCACCTTAGAGGCGGCAGATTTTCATCCTTTACGAGGACTATGTCGTTGACGCATAGGCCTGGTTTCGGAGTTCGCCATTTGGAGCGCTGCTGAAGCAGTGTTAAGTATTCTTCACGCCAGCGAGACCAAAACAGTTGTTGGAGGTATGTTACGCGTTGCCAACCATCCAGACGATTGAATTGAAGGTGCGTCACATCAGGTTCAACGAACGATGAGGTGGGTCCACCAATCAAGAAATGAGCTGGAGTGAGCACATCTAGATCTGCTGGATCTTCTGAAAGAGGAAACAATGGCCTGGAATTAATTATCGATGCTATGTGGCAGACTAGGGTGCGAAACTCTTCGAAGTTGAGAACACAAGATCCAACAGCACGATAAAAATGATGTTTCGCTGTCTTCACTGCTGCTTCCCAAAGGCCGCCAAAATGCGGTGAACGAGGAGGTATAAATTTCCAATCAATGGAATCAGCCATGCAAAATTTATGCACTGACTCAATATGATTGCGACTTATGAATAGACGCTTGAGATCCAGAAGCTCGTTTTTGGCGCCGACAAAGTTGGTAGCGTTATCCGACCATATCTGAGATGGCCTGCCTCGAGTCGATATAAACCTCTTAAGCGCATTCAAGAATGAAGCTGTCGACAGATCCTTGACCAGTTCCAGGTGAACCGCTTTAGTCGCGAAGCAGACGAAGACAGCCATGTAACATTTGACTGGAGCTTTATTTCGTACGTCTGGCTTATAGAAAAATGGTCCACAATAGTCAACGCCAGAGACTTCAAAGGCTCGACAAGCAGTCAAACGTTCTTTGGGCATATCAGCCATTATATGCTCTATTAATCGAGGCTTGGCACGAAAGCATCTCACACATTTTCCAACCACCTTGGATACGGTCTTCCTTCCACCAATCGGCCAATACTGCAACCGAATATGAGCAAGAAGTGCCCGTGGACCAGCGTGTAAGTCCCGATTGTGAAATCGTGTGATGACTGAGTCTGTGATGGGATGGTGAGACGGGAGAATTATTGGATGGCGAGCGTCGAAATCCAGCGAAGAGTTTTTCAAGCGCCCATCAACTCTAAGAATGCCGAAATCATCCAAAAACGGGTTAAGTGATGCTATACAACTGGACGGTTTAACAACTCTTCTCGATTGCAATGATTTGATCTCTTCCCACAGGTGTGCTCTCTGGACGAGCCTTAGTAAGAGTTGGGTCCCATGTTGTATATCAGACACTGTTAGTCCAGGATGCCTGCTTCTGTGTATGAATTTATAAATATATCCGAATATACGCTGCATTGTATCAAATGAGTTGACGTATTTACAAGTGGCAGTTATATCAACGAAGGGAGATGACGCAATAAGGACCCTTTTTTAAGTTCGAGTTCTGTCCTTTCTGACAAGCAAGAAGCAGGCCAGTCCAATTTGTTTTTAACTAGAAATTCTGGGCCGTTGAACCACAGTGACGATTGATCTAATTCACTGGGCGTAGATCCTCTCGAGAGTATGTCTGCCGGGTTGAGTGCAGTAGGCACGTAACGCCATTCCATGCCATTAGTTAGCTCTTGAACTGCTGTGACGCGATTAGCCACAAACACATTGAGCTTGCAGGGCTCGGTCCTTATCCAGGAAAGGCATACAGAAGAATCCGACCAACAGTAGAATTTTCCATCGAACAGATTCATTTTAGATATCTCACGCATGAGATTAGATAATAAGACGGCGCCACAGAGCTCTAGCTTTGGAACTGTGATTGTTTTCAGAGGAGCTACACGCGATTTGTTCGGAGTTGCCCATGCTCTTTAACGCGCGAATATGTGCGTTGAATTGGTCGGATAACTCCCTTAGCGACACGGCCGATCCACCTGCCACCCTCTTGAGCCCCAATATCTCCAATAAATTAAGTGCTATGGCATAATTATTGTTTGTTATTTCCAATGATCGAATCGCGTCCAGCGCTGTATCCTTCAGGCACGATCGAAGATGCTGCAGCTTTTTGATATCTGCTAGATCAGGATGATTTTCTATGACGGTTGTGAACATAGAATAAAAGTCGGCCCATTCTGTGTAACCACCACTGAACGTAGGCAACTTTATTGAGGGTAGTGTCGGCGGTGCCTTAGCTCTAACTGTCTGCGAGGGCAGCACAGATTGGTCGCGAAATGTTGAGCAGGGCAATATTGAGACACGTTTCGCAATTTCACTCCGAACCGAAATTTCCATAGAAACTGCTAACTCGTCGAAGTCCTCACGCAATTGGTTACCGATTTCATCAAAGTCTAGTTCTTCGAGGCTAGTGTGAGTAATATCAAATGAGGTCTGAAGCCGCTCGATTTGCTTCAGCCTAACACTAAGACCGCACTCATCAATTGCACTAAGTGGCGAATTAGTTAGAGCATTTCGAAGTGTTTGCAAACTGTCATAAATTGAAATGGCTTTGCGCTTCAGAAAGGTCACCCTGTTTGCAGAGGGCACTGCATTAGAGGCATTATTTTCGGTTGCCATTAGAAGCGTGATAGAAAGCGCGTGCGAAACTAGCTGAGTAACTGACAACGGTGATCGCTAGTACATGCAAACCGTTCAAAGAACAATAGTTGTACAATAAGAACTTCGGCGAACGCAAGTGTCAAGCTATGTAACGAAGCAACGGCAATAGCTTTTACATAAGTACCGCACGAATGAGCAAAGACTTTAAGCGACCGAAAGAGTAGGCAAGGCGACGGCGATAAGTATGTATGTATATAAAGTGCACAAAACGAAATGCCAGGTGGTGTCTTTTAAGATTATTGCTTTAATGTAAAGCAAATAATCTTACAACAACAAAAATAAAAATCACGTCGGGGTCACCAAAATGTTGCGCTATTGAGCTTTTTCAATAGCTTTCACAAATAGAAATAATTAACTATTTATTTCTTGTGTTCAAAATTGTTTTGTATTTCTTAAAGTTACGAGAAGCAGGCAGACCCGAATTGGTCTGTGCTTATTATTTAAGAACAATAGTTTATATATAGGCAAGCGAACCCGAATTAGTACGTGCCAATTTTAGCGAAGCGACAATTATTAGTTATAATTTTGAGTAATGCAAGTGGCCGATGCGTACCAAATGCATGAAGCGAACGAACTTAACTAACTCGATGCGCAGCATCGAGGCCTTCGCATAAGTAAAGCTAGGGCAATAAAACGATCGTTACAGCGAAGAGCGGCAGCTCTATGTAACTGAATTCTTAAGAGCGAAATTTAGGCAATTGCTTTGCAGAGCGAGTATTATAAGATAAAATTAAGATGCTGCTCTTATCAGTTGCGAGGTCGCTCCAGTTGTTTTGGCTGCGTAACCAGACAAATATAGATACAAAATATATATTTTTATTGTGAGCCTAATTACAAACTATTCATCGCCATGTATAAAAAGAGTGACCGATATTTTTATTATTCACCTATTTTCACAGATTGTCAGTTTCGTTCGTTTGTATGCTAGACTTATAATAGGTTTGCAGGGTCTAATATAACGGCACTTTTATGTATACAAGAAAACGGCGCAAATTCCATACGGCGCCTACTAGCTTTTATATTATTTTTCCCAGGAAATTTTAATTAATAATTCATTATTTTTAAGTTTTTTTTTTATATTTATTTGTGACTTTTATTTAAGTATCGAACAACACATACGAAAATGTTTGTGTGGATTGTTGCTCTATCCACGGCTGCATCCATGGCTGCTGCGGCTGCATCCACGGCTGCAGCGGCTGTATCCACGGCAGCAGCGGCTGAGGCACCTGCGGTGGCTCCTGCTGCTGAGCCGTAAGCGGCTGTGGTATCTGCGGTTGCTGAGGCGGCTCATGCTGTTGCAGCTCCTGCTGTTGCATCTGCGGCGGCTGTTGCATCTGCAGCGGCTGTTGCATCTGCGGCGGCTGTTGCATCTGCGGCTGCTGTTGCATCTGTTGCATCTGCGGCTGCTGTTGCATCTGCATCGGCTGTTGCATCTGCGGCGGCTGTTGCATCTGCGGCATCTGTTGCATCTGCGGCGGCTGTTGCATTCTTAATGGCTGCGTCACACGCCACTGCTGCGACAATTTCGCCACTTCTTTTTTAAAGCGTTAAGCTGCTTTTGTTGCGCTCTTATTAAAATTTGTTGCTGCTCAACTTTATTCTTCAGAGCAGCAAAATACGAGGGCTGGAGTGGCTTTATTATTTTATTTTATTTTTTTTTTGGCACATCAGCCATTACAAAACCGACACTCTCGTACATTGTTAAGATTTACAAATTAATTTAAAATATTGCCACCATTTGAAATTTGTTAAAATATTGCCAGCTTGTTTTTTTGCATTAACATAGGATGTTATGCGAAATATAGATAAATGAGAATTTCTTAAAATCTATACCGACGATTTTAATGAAATAAATTGCAAAATGGTTGATAAATCGTGTTCTATATGCACAACTACTGCATTTAGGGCCATTATCGGATAAATAGAATAATAAATGTTGAAATATTGCCGCCATTTTACATTATGATATATAATATTGCCAGCTAGTTTTTTTTTGCAATAACAGGGGGTATAATAAGAAAAGTAGAATAATGCGAATTTCTCAAAAACTGGCTGGACGATTTTCTTGATGTAAAAAGCAAAGTGATTGATAATTCGCGATCTATATGTTAAACTACATTTAGGGCCATTATCGGAGAAATTGAATAATAAAGGTTAAAATATTGCCACCTTTTCGTTATTATACCTGTAATAATACTTAAATGCATAGTTGTCTTCTTTTGCAGCAGTCTATTTTACCAAAGATAATGTTTTATTGTAAAACGAAAATTATTTCATATATTACTGCATTTCTTTTCCATATACAAGTATTTTGAATTAATTTGTTCCCGCTCAATACTGTATAACAACAGCGGCTGTTGCATCTGCGGCGGCTGTTGCAGCTGCGGCATCTGCTGCGGCTGTTGCATCTGCGGCATCTGTTGCATCCTTGATGGCTGCGTCACACGCCACTGCTGCGACAATTTCGCCAGTTCTTTTTTTAAAACGTTCAATTGCTTTTGTTGCGCCCTTAATAATATTTGTTGCTGCTCAATTTTATTTTTGAGAGCAGCAAAACACGAGTGCTGGCGGTGTTTTATTATTTTTTATTTTCTTGGCACATCAGCCATCATAAGCCCGACACTCTCGTACATTAACAATTTAAATCTTAATTTAAAATATTGCCACCATTTGAAAATTGTTGAAATATTGCCAGATTGTTTTTTTGCATTAACATAGGATGTTATGCGAAATATAGATCAATGAGAATTTCTTAAAATCTATACCGATGATTTTAATGAAATAAATAGCAAAATGGCTGATAAATCGTGCTCTATATGCACAACTACCGTGCATTTAGGGCCATTATCGGAGAAATAGAATAATTAATGTTGATATATTGCCACCATTTTACAGTATGATATATAATATTGCCAGCTTGTGTTTTTGCATTAACATAGGATGTTATGCGAAAAAAAAATGAAATTTTTGTATAAACTGCACTATTAACTATGACTGAATACTTTTCATATAATTTGCTTTGACTTGTTAATTTCATTATTTGTAAGTTCTTTTCGTTTTTTTTTGATAATACATATCATTCAAATTGATTTGTTCCCACCCAATACCTTAGAGAATTGTTTAACCCTGATTCCAGGCAGTGATTCAGTTCGCGTAGGAACTAGCAGTTCGATAGATTTTATGAATGAACTATATAAGGTTTGTTTACAATTAATTTATTTTCTCAAAATCTGTACCGTCCATTTATTTGAAATTAGTGCCTAAAGTTTCTTAAAATATGTATCTACAAGAAGGTATAGCGTGCATTGAGGGCCATTGTCCCCCTGAATTACGAAATTTGGGCTCAAAAACAAGGTTGATTTTTTAAGGTCATTTTATATGGGGCTGGCAAGGGGGTTGCTGCACTGTTTTCCGAATATCTTAAAAATGGTACCGACGATTTTAATCAAATTTTCACAGTTGTCTAGGTGAAACTAAAGGCTTTAATTGTCTATATGCGGTTTTCGAGGCCATTATCCCTAAGTAAAGATATTTAAAGAATGGTGGAAACCCAATTTTTCAATTAATTTCTTTACCCACATTATAAATTAACATTTAAAAACAAATGATTGTAGACAGTAAATAATTTAATTTTTTGCAATTCTTCATTTATTTTTATTTGGTTTCGTGCTTAAAAAAATAAATAAATGCTTTAAAAGTGACCGATTCCTTTTCCGATACCAAGTACCAAAAATCGACGCTAAGTCACCGCCGCTAAATTGACGCACATGACGCACATATTGTATGGTTAGTGGCAGTATCTACATTCTCTCAACATATTCAGATAGCAATCGAGCGAAGAATTTCTACGCTACTTTGCTCAACGTTTATTAAATCAGCTGATTTAATTTGTCAGTTCATGCATTGCAATACGTTCAGCAGAGCTAAGCGCTAAGCAGAACTAAGTGCTGAGTCTGCTGAATGCGGCCAGTGTCTGTGTTTAGCGTAAATACCTTCAAAAAAAAGATTCGGAGAAAGAGAAAAATAAAAGAGCCAAAATAACTATTCAAATGATTAATGAAAAATATAAACAAGGTTTGGGTGTGGCTGATTTAGGATGTACGTTCATCTTATCGAAATCAACGATATCTACTATCCTCAAGAATGAGG
This sequence comes from Drosophila littoralis, assembly GCA_018903485.1. NCBI lineage: Eukaryota > Metazoa > Arthropoda > Insecta > Diptera > Drosophilidae > Drosophila > Drosophila littoralis. The sequence goes on along the minus strand of JAEIGF010000593.1, from coordinate 3,657,189 downwards.
ACAAGCTTGAGCTGGCGGATGCTTCAAAGGGAGTATCAAGAGTTTCTTCGCAACGACCACAAATTCTCAATGATGTTGAAAGATTGCTTCTGATATGGATTATGCAAATGCAAGGGGACACAATTTCGCAGAATGTAATGTGTGAGAAGATAAAACGATATTCACCAATCTTATTGAAAAGTCACCAGAAACATCAACAGCCAGAGGAAAAGAGTTGAAAGCAATTAAGGGGAGGTTCGAGAATTTTAAAAAACATATTGGTATTTATAGCGTTATGAGACATGGTAAAGCAGCAAGCTCGGACGCACATGCAGCAGAGAGTTTTGTCGGCGAATTCAAGAAGTTTGTGCGACGGGTCTTTCATTTCGTCAAAATATTTATGCCGACTAGTGTACATAACAGCAGAGAAGAAAGCAATGCCCAACTCTCCAATGCAAGCGGCGACTTGAAAATAAAACCACTTCTTGTCTATCATTCAGAGAATTTTTTTGTGCCTTCAAAAAGCGTAATGTCGACAAGAGCAAGCTTAATATCATGTGGAAGTCCAACAGCAAAGCTTGGGTGACATGTGTTTTTTTTACTGAGTGGATCAATAAAGTTATTGGCAGAAATATTTGATTGGGATGGATTTTCCTCTTCGTGCCTTGCTTATTATGGACAACGCTCCTTCACATGCACCAGGTTTACAAGATGATCTCATTGAAGAGTTGAAATTCATCAAAATTTACTTTTTGCCTCCTAATACAACCCCATTGCTTCAGCCCATGGATCAGCAAGTTATTTCTAACTTCAACTAATCTCACTCTAAAAGAGTTTTGGAAAGATCACTTACACATTGTTGGCTGTCTCAAAATTATTGAAAAGGCATGGAAAGGCGTTACTAAGAGAACACTCGAATCTTCGTGGAAAAACCTTTGGCCCGAACGCTTTGCCGAATACACATTTGAAGGACTCTACGCACTATCTACGGATCCAATAACCAACGAGATTATATTTTTGGCTTACCAGCTTGTGGCAGAGCCCAGTGAAGATCTGACTACCGTAGTGCTTGTATAATTGCAATGTGTTCACAGCCAGATGTTGAGAAGCAGACTTTATCAGACGAGGAGATAACAGAAGAACAGCAACCGTCTAGTGCAATCAGAGAAAGAGTCTGTGGCATCGTTAAAAAGCATCACCCCAATCAGACAGAGGCTATATGTGCAACAGATTTATCCAACGACAATGCTGTGTCTCATTTTCAACAAATTTTGAAGCGACGTCAGATACAAACGACTCTAGACAGTTTGGAAAAAATTAAAAGAAATACAGGTATACTTAAAAAATAAAAGGTACCAAGGCAATTTGGCATATTGTATTGATGGCTTGCTCCACGCAACTGAGGCCATTTTTGGACTTGTCAAAGTCCTTTTTAAAGAACATCCTGACAATTTTTATACCCTGAATCTATTAAAAATGGGTAAAAGGGGTATAATGTTTTTATGCAAAATGTAAATCCATGTAACAGGCAGAAGGAAGCATCTCCGACCCCATGAAGTATATATATTCTTGATCAGCATTAATAGCCGAGTCGAACTAGCCATGTATGTGTGAACGCAAGGATCCCAGATCCAGAGACTTGAAATTGTAGCAGTAGGTCCTCCTAGTGTCTATAATCGATAACTAACTCCGTTTCCAAGCAATCAATAAAAATCGAAATCGAAATCATGTTTTTTTTAGCAATTTTGGTAAATAAGAAGAGCTAGAGTATATAAAATATATATATCTGCATTTGGTGTTGGAAGAAGAGGTATCCCCTAGTCGGCAGCTCCCGACTGGAACCTCTTAATTGCTATACCCTGAACCCATTTAAAATGGGTAAAAAGGGTATAATGTATTTGTGCAAAAGTATGTAACAGGCAGGAGGAAGTATCTCCGACCCCATAAAGTATATATATTCTTGATCAGCATCAACATCCGAGTCGATCTAGCCATGTCTGTCTGTCTGTCCGTCCATCCGTATGTTTGAACGCAAGGATATCAGATACTATAAGAGCTAGAGACTTGAAATTTTAGCTGTACGTCCTTCTAGTCCATGCGCACACCGAGTTTGTTCGATAATCGATAACTTACTCCGTTTCCAGGCAATCGATTAAAATCGATATCGAAATCCTTTTGATTTAGCAAATTGGGTATATAATAAGAGTTAGAGTCACCAAACCTGATATGTTTATTCTAGAATAGTATATATACATATATATCAAGTATCTTGCGTTTTATACCTATCGCCACCTCCCCGCTACTACCTCATAGCTATAAGTCAAGTTAATAAGCCAACATGTATTGCAAAACAATTTAAACTACAATTTTAATGCAATTAACTTTTTGAGAATAAACAATTATCTATGGTACAATAAGATATACTGTAGAAAATTTCATTGATCGGTTGTTGTTTTGTTTTTCGGTGTTTTGACTACGCACTTTTTTGCGACACAAATTCCAAGAATTTCTGTACACATATACACACACACATTCATGCGCGTCTGCTTCGAATTCTTTCATCAGCATTACAATTGCGACTGTGCTGCTATTTTAATTGTTTTTTTGTCAAAGAGAGTCAATTATTAGTGTGGCTGTTGAGTAGAGGCAGTGGCAAGTGGTGTGGTCGCGAGTTCGAGCCCTACCGAGGAAAATAATTTTTTTTTTGGCATGTGTGGATACTGAGTAGAATCGGCAGCAAGTAATGCGGTCAGTTGCGAGTTCTAACCCTGCCAATTGAACTTTTTTTTTTTATTTATCTTTATTAATTCAAACAAGCTGCATTTGGTGTTGGAATAAGAGGGTTCAGGTATACCCTAGTCGGGAGCTCCCGAATAGAACCTCTTACTGGTTTGGCTTGAACTCGTGAACAATCATGTGTGGAGGCCAAAATTTGGGATCACAAATGATTGGGAACATATCATGTGAAACATTTATTTTGACCGATGATATTTCACGAGTGGAGAAATTAAATTTAGTAATTGACACACCAACAGAAGATTTGCTAGCAGTAAAGGCTGCCAGTCACTCAGAAATGGTCTTAGACGAGACAGTCGATACACAAAAACTTGCCTTTGAGGGACAACAACAGGAGCTGATGCGGCTGCAGGTAACACAGGATTAGGTGGGGCCAAAGAGGCACCATGATTGTTTTTAACAATCTGGGCAAGATTGCGCGCAGGTCTACTCCTTTGTGGCAAGGAGCTGACGGCGCTGGGCAGTTTGGCTAACTAAGACAAGTTCAGGTACGGGGTCTAATGGGACTACTACAGGGGATAAAATCGGGGTAATAATTGGGCAGTCGCTCGGAGAAGGCGATAAGGACAACATTGGAGATAAATCCAAGTTGCTACGCAGGGACAAAAGAGGCGTAGGTGTCTGAACAGACGGAGAGGGCAACTGCAAAAATTGAGGCTCCAATCGGCGATTGGTTGGAGACTCGAATTTGTATTTGCCAAGCAATTCAAAACTCGAGTCAAAATTACTCGCACCAAAAATTCAAAATTTATAAATAAAAAGCAGGATTAAAGCGCAAGAATATATAAAAATCTTGGAGCACAAAAAAAAAACTAAAGGAAATAGTATTTAACAAGTTCAAGCTATCATTCCGGTAATGTAATGAAACAATTTCGAACTTAATCCATATTTAATAGATTTTTTCCAATATATTTGCAGAACAATTGAACCTGATGCATGAAATGATGCGGAAAATAATTGATCGCCAGGGGGCGGTATTAAATTCATGAAGAAATGAAATTTCAATTATAAAGGGACGAGTTTGCGGAGAAGCGCACAATGTTATTATTATTATTTTGTTATTGTTTAGTTGCATTGTAACAGAAGTTTGTGCTGGAAGATACCGATTTCGACCGCGTAACTCAAAAATATTTCCAATACTCACAAGAATGAGTTGCGCGGTTAGAAAAGGCTGATGCCAAATAAATTAAAATATAATTTTGTTTTTAATAGTTTTAAATTTCATTTATGTTGTTGGATTAAAAGCGTTTTTTGACCTTTTAAAATTCTTATCTCAAGTGGGCGTGTGTGGATGGTATGAAGTTTTAATAAAGGTTTAACAAATTGATGAGCAATTTGAGTCAACACGTCTGACTTCTATGATGATACTTACAGAACTGATTTCTTCACATAACTTAAGATTAAAGGTACCGAGCAATTACAGAGTTCGAAAGAGGGCGAGACTTCGTGCATGTGTATGAGTGCTTATGACATTCAAATAGAAGAGAGTTAGCATAATCTGATTTGACACTGCTATTGATACCCTAACTAATGTATATATGAGGTATATGACAGGAACATCTCGGCCGCCTTGAAAGAATTATCTTTCAAGAGACAGATAGAACAGCCAGATTATGTACTGGCCGGCAACAGAGTCCAGAGGCAGTGCGAATATATGCGACACGAACACAGTCATCTTTGCCACTCACAACAGGCTCAACACGCCATAATTTCCAGTGCAATGGCGGTGTGTTGTCCTCATGTATGATGACCATAGAGTCAACCGTAAGATTTGGGGAAGCCGAAATCCACTTTGTCCTAGCTCTAAGCTCGTTCACATACTCCGCAGACCAACGACGCCAGAATTGCTGTTTAACAGCTGTGATCTGCTCGTAACGATCCAAGTTCGAGATGTTGTTGGTGATAATCTAAAGC